>VXBZ01011316.1:2187288-2225876 GCA_013399135.1 Heliornis fulica | reverse complement strand
CGGCCGCCGAGAGCGCCTGCCTCTTCCAGTCGTGCGCGCATTACTGTGCGGACAGCCGTGGAGAGCTGCACCTGGGCACGGACGGCTCGCACGGCGGGGACTACACCGGCGTGGAGCCCATGGGGCTCTTCTGGAGCCTGGCCCCCGCCGGCATGGAGAGGCCGTACCAGCGGCTCGTTCCCCGCAGCACCGGCACCCCGATGAAGGTGGAGATGTTGGTCCATCAGGGCCACAGCCCGCCCGGCACCATCCCCGGGCCGGTGGTGGCCAAGGCCGAGGTGGAGAGATGGTTCACGGCCCCCGGCGTGCGGAGAATCCGGCTGAAGGAGGGATGCGTAAGAGGCTCCCTATTCCTGCCGCCGGGTGAGTGCCCCGGCCGGAGGCTTTCGCCCCGGTGCCGGCGGGACCGCCTGGCTTCTCTAGAGCGAGGAAAAGGCGCAGAGGAAATCGCTCGGGAAATCCGCGTTCCGGAGTAGGTCTGAACGCCGCCCGGCTGGCAGGTGGCCGGCTTTCTCTTTGGTTTGATGATGGGTTTGTTGTGGTGTGGTTTGGTTTGGGTGTTTTACCCTCGAACTCTTCGGGAGACACTCACAAAGGCTTGTCGGGACACGGCCCCGACAAGTGTTGTGTGTTGCCACACCGTCTGGTCCTTATCGGCAGCCCCAGGCACGGCGCACAAGGGCAGGTGGCTGGTGTGAGTCAGCCAGAGGCTCGGTGAGGACCGGGGTTGTGGAGTTGACCGTGTCGCTGCTGGCGGTCTACAGTTTTTCAGTAGGTTTGGTGTTTTCTCTGGGCTGCCACCATCTGTAACCATTCAGAAAAGTTGATGTGCTTCATCACGTGAGCCTGTGCTAAATGTCCCAAAGATTTTGCCCTGAGATCAAATAGAAAAGGCATTTTTCTTCTCTTGTACCGCATGCCAGTAAGCAGAACAGTGGAAGAGATTCTAGAAACCGTAGGTGTTACACCTTTGTTACACCAGAGCTGAGGCCAAGTTAATAGTCGAGTTACTTTGGTTGGTCTGTTGTATAAAGGCAAAAGAGATTTCTGAGCAAGTTCTGCCTGTTCTGCTTGTGGGACGATTGTGCTTTATGAGGCGTAATATTCTGATGGACCGCTGGCTGTGTTGGAAAGTGAAACCTAACACCAATGATGGTGTTTGTACGCCTGAGCCATGATTTAAATTTCTTGTATTTAATTGTTGCGCTACTAGGACTGCCCTCCATGTTACCTCTAATATACAATGACTTGGTTCAGGAGAGCCTGTAAGTACCACTATAGTTATTAGGGGTTTAAGGGTTTCAGTGAATGATTTCCAAACTAATAATCTTTTTTGTGCATTTAGATACGGATCCAAAGTCCACTGACCAAAAGAAAAAAAAAAACAAAAAACACAAAACAACAAAACAACAAGGTTGAACTTTGAATTTTGGATCAAATGTTTAGTCAGCATCTTGGATTATCCATCACTGAGACATGGTTGTTTTTATACATCCTGCCTTAGGGCTGGATTTCTGCTGAGTTTAGTGGGAATTTAGCAACCTGCAAGATGGAGCTACATTATTCCCTTCAGAAAGTCTGGTGCTGTAATAGTGTGGAAAAGTCTGGAATCGTTGCTTAAAATGATAATGGCATCCTTCTTGATGGAGGATCCAGTTACAGCATTACTACCATACCTGCCTTTGCTCCAGGCACAGAAAAATGTTTATATTAAGATAGGAATCTTAAATGTGAGGCACTCCTAGTAAAAGTGAAATTACATGAGTGGGCTTGTGCTGTAATTTTAATGTGAAAGAGGTTTCTCAATTCAGGCATAAGAGTTAGAGGTGTAGGGGGATGGGTTTTTGTTGTTTTCTTTTAAATAGTAGTAAAGACTAGCCCATTTTACCCTGCTTTTCATGCAGAAACGGTATACTTGGGCATGTGTAGGCACTCAGGAAGGCAGCCCAGGATCTTTGTGTAAATTAAAGGTTGTCTTAATGAGAGAGAAACAGATTGATGTTTGAGACTCTTCTGCTCATATGTTCTTGCGAGAAAGCTTTCCAGGTAGGGGTCATAAATGAATGCTTTTTCTCTAGCAACCTAGGCTGACAATTGTAAACTAAACCTTACTGTTGTTCGTGGCATTACGATAAATTTATCCAGAGAGATTTGAGTAGAATACCAAACTTCTCTGAAAACATTTCAGAACTTCAAAGTCTTCCTAATGCTTTAAGTCAAGAAGTTTCCACCATCGAGCGGTTTTTCTTCAAAACTTCCTTTTCTCAGGCACCTTGCAATGCCAGAGATCTCTGCTGCATGTAGGTACTGCCAGGGAGCGAGAGCACTCCTGCCCAGACGCCTTGTTGCAGATTTGTAGCGAGTCGGGTCTGAGTACACCAGTGGTGACATCTGGTGGCCAGGGACAAAAAAAAGTGGGAAAAGAAGTTGCCTGCCTGGGGTCTTCATAGTTCCAGGAGACAGTAGCATCCTTTGCCTTTTAACCCCAGATGTGCTGACGCGGCATACAGTAATCCCACAACCCGACCTTGGCTGCAAAAGCACCCTCGTTTAAAAATGGGGTGTTGATTGTTTCTGCAGTATTGTGGGACTGAGTGTGCACAGGTATGCACGCCTTTATGCCGCGGTCATGTACACATAACCGTGCCTGTAGAGCTTGCAGTTCTACCCTCTGTTTCTTCACGTCTGTGGTAGCAGTTCTGCTGCCAAGCACTACGGTGCTGATGTTGAGATAGAGCTCATGAGTCCAGCCGGTTTCATCTAGCTGGTGTCTCTCTGCTGTGCTGCACTCAGTGCGCCTCGCTCCAGAGTTTGCGTAAGTTTTGTACAGGTTACTTCGAAGGCTCTCTGCTCTTGCCTCATGAATAATGAGATTGCACTTTGCTAATTAAGGTATGACTTCTTTGTGTAAAAGTACCTGACTTAAAAGTATGATTGTTCTGAGTGTGGGAAGGTTAAGACCATTGAAAAATACATTTAAAACAGGGTTGGGGTTTTTGTGGGTTTTTGGTTTTGTTTTTTTTTTTTTTGACAAAGTTTAGCCATTCACAGAGGTTAACTGGAAGGTAAGGACCTATTCTTAGTTGAAAGAGCTCAAGTGGGAAACAGCACTGGCTCTCTTAATCTCTGCCGTGCAAATGGAAAAGTAACAAGAGTAACAAGTATTAATAGAAAATGTCTTAAGCCTTCTGTATTTTGCTGTTCACTCTTCACTGGATAGTTTTTAGTGTCCTGTTTAATGACTTAGCTTCTACTCCTTCTTAATATAGGGGATGGCCCCTTTCCAGGAGTGATTGATATGTATGGTGATGAAGGAGGTTTGATTGAATTTAGATCCAGTCTCCTGGCTACCCATGGGTTTGCAGCTCTTTCTCTGCCGTATTTTGACTTTGAAGATCTGCCTAAGGTCATGAAAGAATTCAGACTTGAGTACTTTGAGGAGGCCGCTAGATTCCTACAGCGTCACCCAAAGGTAAGCTTAATGAGAGATCTCTCGGGACAAGAGGCAAGGCTACTACTTAACTAATCCTTCAACTCTAATTTGTGAGGTTACTTTGTTTGCCTCAGACCTATGTAACAATAGGCAATAGACTGTGCTTTAATTTCCTGCAACCTCTTTTGGGAAAATGAGAATATCTGCATCAAAACATGCAGTAGGGATTAGGCAAGGCCCAAGTGATGGTACTGCTTGCCCCTGTGTATTTCAGGGGGGTTCACAGCTCTTCTTCTCTTTGAAAAATAAGACGCTTGGCAGAGGGAGGAACTCGGGCCCAGCGTGGAGGTTTCCAAAAGGTCACATCAATAATTAACCTAACCTTTTTCTTTAATAACACAACTCCAAAGGCATTTAATGGCTAATCCTGATAATGCATACATCCTTTATTCCTTTTTTCCTCTCTTCCCCACCCCCTATTTTATCTGAAGGTGAAAGGACCAGGAATTGGAGTGATTGGGACTGGGAAAGGGGCAGAATTAGGACTCTCCATGATCACCTTCCTGCCAGAAGTAGTGGCTGCTGTCTGTATCTCCGGCTGTAGTTCAAACACTGTTGCAGATCTCCATTATGGTGAGATGACTCTGCCCGGGCTGCGTTTTGATATGAATAAGGTCAGTGTTTCTGACGCTGGTGTATTCGACACTTTTGAAGCTCTGGATGACCCAACGAATCCTGCTAATTCTCCTTGCACAATCCCCATTGAAAAAGCAGAAGGTCACTTTCTCCTGGTGGTAGGGGAAGGTGATCGTATGTGGAAGAGCTCCTTATATGCCCAGCTGGCAATCGGGCGTCTGCGCCAGCATGGGAAAGAAAACTTTGAACTCTTGAGTTATCCGGGAGCAGGTCACCGAATCGATCCTCCTTCTACTCCATTTTGTCAGGTAGCTATGGATCGTGTTCTGGGGGTGCCTGTTCTGGGGGGTGGAGAGAGAAAAGCACACACCCATGCACAGGAACACTCCTGGGGAAAGATTCAGGAGTTTCTGCGCTTACATCTGGGATGAACACTTAAGCACCTGCAAATTAGTGCAGAACTGCAGAGCACTGAGCTTGAGCCACCAAAATGACTAGTGAATTGGAGGGACTAACATGAGAGAAGCTTTGAAATGACCAAATGACTACTTAGCTACAAGTATAAACCCAGAAAGACAGGGATTTATTTCGAATAGCCCAAGTTATTTTAACTAAGGACAGAGAGGTGAATTGAACCCATGATAAGTAGGCTGCATTTTTTTTTGGCAGCCTGAATTGGTCATGCTACCAAGTTTCTGAAGAGAGCAGTAGGTACTTGCCTGCTTGTGGTATTTATCACTCAAAGAATTTAACAGCTAGCCTGCACTGTCAGCAGTGACAGGCTGGGTAGCACCTTTCTTACAAAAACTACCTGTAAATTGGGAAAAGGAGGAGCACTTTTCCTGTTGTCCCAGGAGAACGGCAGTACTGCTGCTGTCTTGTGTTAGGGATGCAACCGTCTGTTTTGGGATTTCTTTGGGATGGCACGTGATACCCAGGGTATTCTGTTGGACAGGTTTATGTATGGGGATCGTTAAATGTAGTTACGCTATGTACTAGTCTTACTTCTCTCTTCCCTGCTTGTTTTAAACTTAATAACATCTGTCATTAAGTTAGGGATTAATTACTTGTGTAACTCTGTAGTAATAATTTCGACAGATGCTACAACTCTTTGTGGGGAGGAAGCAGAGTTGAGAGAGAAGCTAGCTAGTAGAAGATTGACTGCCTGTAAAAAGTTGTCACCTTATGGAGATGAGTAACTTAGAATTGTATTACTTTAAAAAAAAAACACAAAACAAAAAAAAAACCCAAACAACCAATAACCCATGCTCAAAACCACTCCCTCCAACCCCAGATTTACAACATCTTTTCTATCACTGCCTAAGATTTGGGGGTTTCACCCTAATTAATTTTTAGCTAGTGCCTTATTTCCCCTCCTCCCATTGAGGTAGCAAGAAATGTCTTCCCAATGAGTTGATCTGTTGAGAGGGTCTTGCTGGAATGGTGCCAGCGCTGAAGGCCTGGTTAACCAAGGCCTCTATCTTTACAGTTTCTCCTTCCAAGATCCCTCTTTTAGACCAGTTTGAGAGCTGCCCGGGAAGACACAAAACCTCCATTTGTGGTACTCAATTTTGCTTTGCTCTCAGGGATCTTTTCTCTCCGGTTAACTGTCATTATGCTGCTGCTCAGGTCTCATTAGCTTTCTGCAGCTCTTACTACTCCATACTATTTGATTGAAGTCACGTTTTCCATTCACCATCACTGCCAATTGAACACTTTATCCATCCACTCCTTACAAGAGAAGCTCCATCCTGCTCACTCCGCACGAAGTGTCTTCACATGCCATCTTTCTAAACTCTTCCTGGCTGGTGCTTGAACCTCTGCTAGAACTGGCAGTCCTGGAATCCAGGGCCACAGCCTGCTGTGATGTGCATACTGGAGTCACCTGTGCTTAGGACCCTGCCTTTTTTCTAAAGGCACTCCAAGTGGTAACTGTAAAGGGTCGTCTGAAGGTCTCTGTTTGTTCTGCCTCACCACCTGCCTCTTCAGTAGTGGGAGCTATGCAGCTGGGGTCGAGCAATACCTCACCCTGTTTTGTTACCCTCCTGGTACTGGTACCAGTCTCTCCACACTGCAGTCCTACCTCAGCACATCTGCTGACATGCAAGATTGCAAGCCGGAGGTTCAGGAAGTGAATTATAAGTTGTAAATAAAGCAAAATCCAGGTAGCTTAAAACTTCTCAGACCTCATTTCTAAAGCACAAGCATTTGAATTAACTCAGTGTTCGATGTTGTCAGATATATGCAAAAGGGAAGTAAAGTTCTTCCTTTATCAAAACACAAGGTTGTGTAAGAACTCGATGTTATACTCTTGTTTCTGAATGTTTGTTTATTTGAGCTTAATGGTACTCTAAACAAAGAATGGTGGAAGACAGAAGTAACAGCCTATTTATTACTGCAGAGATCCTGTTGTGCACAGGCCAGGGTATTCCTGTACAAAGCAATTCACAGATGGGTCTATAGAAAACCAGTCACCTCTCACATTCGCATTTCGTATGTTCACAATGGCACCTGGAGACCAAAGGTCCATCACAAACACTGGGGGAGCACCGCGGCTCTTTCTGAAGTACACATTAAAGTGAGTGCTTGGTTACAGCGTTGGGCAGAGCCCTGTCCTTTGTCCTACTCCGCGCTCGTACCGCGCACAGCCCCGTGGCGTTTCCTTGAGGCTTCTACTGGGGCTGGGGTACGCGTCTCGGTGCCTGCACCCGGGGGTGCTGAGGCACAGCTACGCCCGAGCACGCACGGAGCCCTACGGGCCGCTGCTCCCAGCGAGCCGCTCCAGCAGCACCCGTTACCTCAGTCGGGGCCCGTTACCTGAGGTTCCTTAGAGGACCGCACAGCCGGCGAGTCATGAGGGGATCGCCTAGCGCTGCCGCCGCCGTCGGGTCGTCGCGGGCCGGGAGTTTGGTAACGGCCCTGACCGGACTGAAGGAGGCGCCGCCGAGCAAAGCCTCGCGGGAGGACCACCGCACCCGCCACGTCCCACAATGCGTCGCGGACGGCCCTTTACGCGACTTCCGGGATGGGACTGTCTGCGTGCCGAAGCAGCTCTATGATCGCCAGGTGCTGCTGCCTTCGCTGTCGGCCCTCCCGCCCCGACGTGTCAGTGGCGCTGCGCATGCGCGGGTGGCGGCCGTGCCCTAGCAACCGGAGCGTTAACGGTAGCAATGGCAATGGTGGGTCCCTTCAGCGCCGGGAAGGGCGCTGGGCCGGCGGCGGCCGGGGGCGCGGGGAGCGGTTGAGCCGGGGCATCCCCGGGACCCGGCGGCGGCTCGGGGGGGGGACGGGACGGCACGACGACTGGGGCCTGCTCCGCGGTGCGGGGAGCTGCCGCCGCTCTCCGGGCGCGGTGGGGCGGAAGGGACAGGCGTGTGCGCGGGCGGCGTCCCCTCAGGGCTGCTCCCGAGCAGTGCCCGGAGGCCGGCCGCAGCGGTGCCGCCGCCCTGGCTCTGCGTGAGCGGCGGCGCGGAACCGAGCCCTTCGCGGTGCTGGCGCAGAGCTGCCCGGGCACGGCCGGGGCTGGGCAGAAGGCAGACCGGTGCTCGGGCTTTCGGCGAAGACCGGGGAGCCGTGTCCGGCTCGTCTGCCGGGGCAGTGGGGGGTTTCAGGGCAGTTCTGTACAAACCTGGGCCAGGGCGTGCGCTTGAGGCAGCTCTACCCGCGGTTACCACAGCGATCAGCTTGGTGCCTGTTGCGGTGCAGTTCTGATCGGCTCTGTTGACGTGTGAATAAATGTTTGCAAACGAAGGCAAAGTGTCAGCGTTTCGCTTTTTCTTGGGGGTCTGAATCTTGTCGACGCTCTGTATCCAACCGCCATATTTTGGCGGGGTGAGAGGGTGAGGAGGGGAATACTGCCTTTTGTTACAGCTCTTATATGCACAGGGACAGGGTTTTTTCCCCGTAAGGTATAATGTGGCTTCTTCCTGGCGTGTTAGTAGTGACAATTTCAGCTATGGATCGCTTGGCATGTTGAATAGTTTAAGTAATAGGATTTTCTTTAGTCTAAATAACCTGTAGCAAGTTCTTCAATATGCAGGTCAAGGAACCTTGAAAATAAGCTTCTCAGGGGGAAGCTTCCTTTAAGTAACTTCCCTTGGCAGAAGTTACCACGATTTATCTGCAGAAATTCCAAATGCACTTCAAAGAACAAAAAACAATCCCTGATGATTGTTCATAACCCACTATGCTGCTTTTCATATTCCCACCAAATCAGATGTTACAAGAGAAGAAACAAGTCAGCAGAGGTCAGGGAAGAAGCTGCTCCTTGTGCTCCTGTGGATCGCTAGCTTAAAAGCCCACTTTGTTTTTGGGTGTAAGTTTAAAAGAGAAGCAGGCACTGGTCATATAAATCCGTTTCTGTCCTTGGCATGAGTGGCCGAGAGCACATACGCAAATGCTGTAATGATCGGCAACCATAACTGTGAAAAATGCAATGAAGTTCCTTTCCAAAAAAACCGATTAACTGGAAGCCAGCTGTTCTTGCTGGTAGCTGTTAATCGGGTTTCAAGAGGCTGTTGGAGAGGGAATTAGGGACGTGATCTAAACAGGAGCTGTTTATCTGCAGCAGACACTGAGGTGATCCTGCTGTGACACAAGTTTGCCAGGTCAAATGGGACCTTCAGTAGCTCTCACACAGCATAGACAGGAGTAAAATGAATGTCTGGCATTGGGCAGAAGCAGCTGGAACATCTGAGAATGTTGTTGAAATGGAGGCATGTCCTGATACCTGAGATGTGTGGTCCCAGTCCTTGGTGTTGCTCGGTCACAGACTCTTGTTGGGTGTTCAGTGACTGCAACCATTTTGTATGCAGCTGCCTCAGCTGTTGGCTTTCACCACTGGATTCAGAGTTTCTATGGACCTTAAGTAAAGTACCCAACACTAAAGCTCTGTGACATAGCTCTGATTGCCTGTGGGATTTTGGGTGCAAGTTAGTTTGTTGGTTTTAACTTTCACAGTCAGTTCCTTGATATCTGATTACCCGAAAGGCTGCATATGTCCACATAAAGTAGTACTACACCGAGGAGCAGTGGAGATGCCCAAACCAGAGTCCTCCTGTTTTTGTAGAAAGAAAGCTGTTGATATTTTTGGGGTAAAAGATTGGTCTCTGGAGCCTTTTTACTCTGTTGGATATCTTGGAATATGTTTAATGTTTAGGGTGTAACCTCTCTCTGTATATAGCCTCTATATATATTACTGGTTTCCAAAGGATCATGTAGTTTTGATAAGACTGGTGTTAGGTGGAGTTGCTGGGAGTTGGTGATAACAGAAAGTTGGTCAGTAGGTCAGTCGTTAAAAAGCCTTATACAGCAGCTCTTGGATTTTCCCTGACTGGGACATATCTTCACATTGCATGATGTGACTCATCACAAAACACTTGGAGAAAAACAAATATAAACAATCTGGATTGCTCTTGATTATTGGCAAGATTTAACTTATTTTCTCAGAGAATCTGAAGAGGCTGTATCATTCTCTCTACCCACTGACTTGCTTTCAGGCAAGAAGTTGCTAATGCATGATAATAGAAAGTGTGGGGGTTTAGAAGCATTAGACCACATTTTCCAGTGCTGTAACTTCATATGTCTTTGAATTTAATTGAGTTTCATCATCAAAGTGAACAAGCAGTGTCCTAAACCCGTGATCAGGAAAATAATGTCCTTGCATGAAGCCAACTGATTGCTTCTGAAAATGCTACCAAGTACATCAAGAAATAAAATTACAGGATATTGAGGGGTTCAAAAACTGAGGGTTTTCGACTCACCTGGAGGAATATATAATACAGGGAAGTGGTAGAAGAGGGTAGACAAGCAGGATAGGGAAGACAAAAGAGAGAGGAGATAGGGCTGCAGTGAACAAGCCAACTAAAATTTGCAATGAATCTTTTTTTTTTTTTTTTCATTTTTAGGCAAAAGCAACAACTATCAAAGAAGCTCTAGCCAAATGGGTAAGTACCAGAACAGTAGCTGCTTTGCAGTACTCTGCCATGGGTTTTAACTACATTCAGCTAAACTCATTTTTCAGACTTATTGTAAGAAATATATTTGCTTGAAACATCTGCTATAAGGAGTTTCATGAAGTAAAAATGTTGTTATGATTGAAGTAAAATACATCCTGTTGGACTTTGTGTGTGCTCCTGTTAAATGCCTGGTTTGCTCTCCTGCCTTGTTCTGCTGATTGTGCACTGACAGAAGGCCTGGGGGCACAGAGAGATTTAAAGTTGGCAGTGTTTTATGCTTGAATTGTGCTCTGTTCATTTAACCTGAGCAGAGTCCTTCCCACAGAGTAAACAAGTATGAAATTCTTACTGTGCTGAAGTCAGCAAAATGTCTACTGTTGTCTTTTAACATACTATGCAAAGCTTAACCCAGAATGAGGTTCTCACTGTTTTTAGTTCTTAACGTACTGAGTTAATAGAGAGTCATTTGGGGAGGTTACTGACCTGGTCTTGGAGCCTTCTAGAAAGCTGTTTGTTGGCAAGGATGTGGATATAGTGCCAAATGATGATACAGGGTGCTCCTGGGTCAGGTTCAGAGTCCAGTAAAACCTCTTGGTGAATTTTAGATCAGATCACAGATGTGCCATTTGATACCTGTGCTCTCCCACTAGTCCTGGCCAGCTGCTGGATCAAGTTTTGGTCTCTAGAAGGTCTGGAGGTGAGACAGTGTAGGCAGGTAGACAGAAGGCCTGAAGATATGTACCATCAGCTCAAGGTATCAGTCTGTAGTTGAAGACTATCTGCTTTTTGAATTTGATCATTGTTTAGCACCTTCAGGATTTCAGGGTTATTTTCAGTGATGCTGGTATATCCCACAAACTTCACTCCTGTCCCAGCAAGAACTAGAATGTGATGGCTTGCAGACATGAGCATTACTAAAGGTGTGAACTGGGTATTAAATGTTGCTCCCTAACTCTTTCTGAGCTCCAAAACTTCAACCTCATGTTTCTTATTAAAGATTTATTTTCCAGTTGCTCCTCTGTTACATGTCTCTTGGAGGTTAAAGACCTATGTCTGGGAGTTTCCATAAATGTTAGGCATGAAGTGCTGGGCTTTTTCTGCTCATTTTGTTAGAAGTATGTCTAAATCTTCTTTTTACTATGTCTAATCTGAGTCCATTGTGACTTGTCAAATTGGTGTTGTGTGGTGTTTGAGATGTTTTTCTTCCCTTTGATGTAAGGTTTTACCTGTGCCCTACAGCCAGGGTGACATTAGTTCAATCAAAGCAACTTGAACTTATCAAACACGGAACCCGTTCTTAAAAAATTGTCCCGTTTACCTGTGGCTTCTTTGTGGCTTATTTTTGTGACTCTTCTCCAGAAGTGCATGGCAATTGGGATGAATTTTCTTCCTCTAAGCGTTCAATGCTTGCCATGGTCTGTTTTGGAATCTCGGTCCTTTTTCTGTTTTTAAGAAAAAAAAGTATTTTTATTTGTTGGTATAAACCAATAAATTATAAACTGAGCATAAATGCAAATAGTGTTGTACTTAGAAAACACAAGTTTCACCTTTATATGTAGTACCTTGGTTTGAACATGTCATAGTCCAGGAAAACATCTGACGCTTATTTACTAAATTGCTAAACATGAGTAAAAATATTATTGCACTGAATTTGGACAGAAATTGGAATATAAGTAAATGCATAAGATGACATGCTATTTTTGATTAAATTAAGTTGCCTAAAGTATTTTGGGTACATAAGAGAGAACATAATGTTATCAAAACCTGTCCTATGGGATTCTGAAAGACTTTTGGGATGCAATTCATGTCACTACAAAGTAGCCATATAAGCCAGGCCAGACCTTGGCTTTCTCCCTTTTCAGTAGCTGCATGAAAATAGGGGAGAAAACAAGAGTCCTTGTTTTGAAAGGGCCACCGAGTAGATTGCTCCTTTGTTAATGGACCTCCAGTGCTCCCACTGAACACTGAGTGAATTGACAAAATGCTCTGCCTTTGTGCTGTTGGGAGGCAGCTGTCAAAGCTGGTGGTGCCATTACTACAGAATTTTAAAAGGATCAGTAGACTAGATGTTTTAATAAACCCACATGCTGCAGTTGTGGCTGTTTTTCTGAAGCTCAGAACTTGGTAAATTATTTCATCTAGAAATCTACCAACGTAGATTGTAAATAGCAAAGTTGTCCTTTGCTGTATTCCCTGAAGTATGAAATCCTCCCTCCTTTTTAAAGGCTAATTAGACTATTTTATTTTATCCTGTTTTATTTTAGATTCGGAACTCCATGGAGGTTTTCCCCCAAAACACACTCCCCCTTCTTCAGTTTGTAGTGTAAGCTAGGTGTAAGTCCTGAGTAGCAAAGACATGTTTCTGTCAGAGCATTAATGACTTCTGCTACAGCCTGGCCGTAGTTGAGGCCAGTGTTGAGGCTGTAGTTGAGGCCAGTGAGGTCCTATGTGTCAGTGTCCATTGAAGTGCCTTCAGTCTGAATTTAAAATCTCCATCACGTCTCTATTTCTTTGTGACAGAGGACCCCTTCTTTTAATTGCTCAAAAGTAACACAATTTTTAAGAAAGGTTTATGTAATGTGTAAGTTCTTTTGATATCCTGAAAATTAGCTACCCTTCCCCTTTTTATTCTACGCCAGCAGAAATCTTGTTAGACAGCAATAAAAATGCTTTCTCTTTTCCCTGTTATGTTTTAGTAGCATACTAGAATGCTTTCTATAGTAATTAATTTTATAGTATCTTTTTAGCATAGTAATTTTTTGTAATTGCATGTAGCAGTGAGCCTCTTTTCCACCTTCTTTCTTTAGGAAGAAAAAAATGGCCAGAAGGCTTCAGAAGCAAAGGAGGTGAAACTGTACGGTCAGATTCCTCCTGTACAGAAAATGGATGAATCTCTCTCCACACTTGTCAACTGCGAGTAAGTTTAGTTAAAAACAAATTGGAAAACAAACACTCTCTTAGCTTTCTATCAATTTTCAGTGTTTCTGCTGTCTGCTGTGTGAGGATGTATTTACTGTTTTAAGTGTGGCCTTCAAAGCAAGTTTCTCTTTCTCAGCTAAGCTTCTCTTCCAAACACAGTTCCCGTTTCTAATTCCAAGATCCCTGTCACTTAACTGGAATATGCTAGGGTAGATTCTGTATTGGATCCCAGAAATTGGTATACTGTTTATTGGTATGTAATTTCAGGTCCGTGTTTGGAGTCTATCAGCTAACTGGCACATTTATGATGTATTCCAAAATTTATTTTTAAAAAAAATGGAGACCTCACCAGGATTTTCAGAAAGAGATATTGCAGAAATAAATGTCTATGCATTTGTAATGGTTAGGCATAAAAAAAGATAATCTGATGTGTCATGTAAGTCAGTCATGGTACTTTTCCAGAAGCTAAAAATTTGCAGAAATCCTTTGATTTGAGTATATTTTGAGTCTGTTTACACATCCAGTTAGTTTACTATCTAATGAGAGAAGAATTGTCAATTATTTCTAATGCAGTGGTGTTTGGATGTTGAACTGTTCTGATTCAGTGATCTCCTGTACACTGTAAATGGATTATTCTTGCTTTTAAAGGAAACTGTCGCTGTCTACAAATTGCATTGAAAGAATCGCCAACTTGGACAGCCTAAGTAAGTGACAAGACAGCGATCGATTGTTTTCAAGTTGCTGCAGGCTTTGGACTGGAGCTCCCAGGCTTTTCTGTCCCCATCAGATTGCCAGGTGGACAGACAAGGTACCTGGGATCCTGTCCTCGCTAACTACACAGCCGTGGGGCTGTCAAGGAGCTTGATGAATTTGTTTGTTTTCATAATGTACTCAGAATTCAATAAATTTGCAAATACTACTCAGGGAAAAAAAATCCAGTAGTCTTTCCAAATAACTGAACCATAGTATTTCAATTTGAGTAACTATCATGAGCAAAGAATAATTAGGCAGTCATATATAAAGGTCATACCAATTTTTAGTGGGATAAAACACTGATTGTCTTTAAAGCATCTTAAACATTTATATTAATAAAATGTAGAATAGAAACATCCCAAATAGACAAGCTAGCACTAGGTGGCCTGTCTCTTAAAGGTACAGAATATAAGGAACTGTCCATTTCTTGGCTCCTGTGAAAGAGAGACAGCAGTGCTTATGGCTGTGAAAACCAGCCCAGCAATTACTACAGATTTACTTTTGCATACTGCATGCAGAGAGGAAGCTGAGAAGTCATTTTAAGCATCTACACTCTTTTCAGATTAGTATTCATGTACATACCTGACATTGTAGTTACATCAGATAGATAATTCTCTGTCAAGGATCATTACACCTCTGTGTATGTACATGTAAGGAAGAATTTTTAGATGACAGCAACAAGTTATTCGGTTTAGAGTTCCATGTTCCATGTTCTCAACAGTTTTCATGTTCCACAGGGGAGATCTTTCTTCCTTTAAAATAGAGTATATCTCAGAACAAGGGTAATAAAAACAGTAACAGCAGCTTTTTAAGCAGTCTGTCATTTTTGTATTTGTTAAGTATCCTCTCATTTCTTACAAATTTCCAAAGCTAGTGCAAACTTCTAATTTATAATTATATACAGAATGGCTGGCTAGACCACAGGAGAATTCCCCAGTGGATGGGGATCTTTAGGGATATTCTGAAGAATTTTAGCTGGTGTGGTCTTCAGACTTAGTGGCCATGAGTCTTCATTTTTTAGGCATGGTCACATATTACACTATTGAAAAAGAACTCTAATTTTGCCTCAATGTTTAGATGAAAACTAATCTTCCCAGTTTAGAATATTTGCCAGGTGTGGTTTTATTGTGTCTGGTTTCATCCCTGCACTTCTTGGGACAGAACATACAACTGTCTATTCGAGCTCAGCCTTGCATCTGCACCTTGTAGCAATGTCTAGGCGGTATGTGTGCTGTCTGTGGAGTATCTGTTGCTACTTGGTCTTGCCACTTATTACTGTACCATTTTCAGTCACTATACATGCAAGAGCAAAACAAGACCCTTAAGTATTTCACCCTCAGTGCACTTAGGAAGCAGCGTCATGAAAGGTGTAGCTCCAGAGTTAACCCAGCTTTGTGCTGCAACTCAAGTTTGCTTATTTACACCTTCCAGAAAGCTTGTGTGAAAAAGTGAAAATAAGTTATACAAAAAAGACTGCTATTTTGCCATAGCTTCAATTTACACTAATACTACACTAAGCCCTGGCAAGAACAGCTCACTTGGAAAGGAATTTGGTCTACACTAGGTTGAAATGTCTCTCGTCTCAGCAGACATCTGCTGCTTTAAACTAAGATTGGAACAACTTTTGCCTGGAGGAGAAGGGATGTGAGCTATGTAAGATCAAAACTAGCAGTCGGAGTTCAGGTGCAAGGTCAAATAACAATTGTAATTCAGTATTTTTCTGACAGAACTTCAACTAGGTAACCTGCACATGAGCAGCTTTGTATTCTTGAGCATGTTTCTGAGCTGTCCACTGCATCCATTCCTGACAATCTGTGTCAGTCAGGAGGTTTTGTTTCTGTTACATCATTCCTTCTTAAGGCAGCCTGTTTGCAGTTTGTGCAGTTTGTTTGTAAGTAGCATATGGCATTCTACCCCACTTAGAGCATCATATTATATTAAAAAACATATTAACAAAAATTTATTAACAAGAAACTTATCTATTACAGAAAATTTGAGGATTTTGTCTTTGGGAAGAAATAACATCAAGAACTTGAATGGATTGGTATGTGTCTAGAATGTGGGACAATTTCCCTATGTCCATAGAAGTCTGTGCTGAATTTGCATCGTTGCCTAGCCATTAGTTCTCTCTTTCCACTATGATCTGTTCACCCTCTTACACATTGCTTCTGAATTTGCAGATAGGTTTCCTGGGTTGGTTTTGGGTTTTTTTTTTGTTTGTTTGTTTGGTTGGGTTTTTTTTGGTGTGTGGGGTTTTTTTTTTGTTTGTTTGTTTTTGTTGTTGTTGTTTAAACACTCATGTTTGGAGATTCTCCAGGGCTTACTGCATAAAAGAATTTTTGAAAGAGATTTCATGGTCTTTGACAAAGATGAGCAGAACTTCTATTTAAAAACTATCTACCTGTAAAGCCCTTTAGATTCCTACAGACTTTTTGCATTGGAATTTTCTACCTGATGATACTTAGGCTATGCTGCTTTACTACAAAAATTGGCAGTCCTATGAACACACTCTTCCTGAGTGTCTTTCCTTTTTACGTTAGCTGGCACCTGGAGCAATATAGATATATAGCTTTAGGTGGAAGATGGTGGAAGGACTAGGTCTACCAGGTAGGGGAAAAATTCTTGAGAAAAAATATTGCATCAGTTGTGTTACATTTGCATTAAGGACAGAATATTTTTTTTTCAATCCTTTTTTGTTGTTGTTGTTGTTGTTCTTAAAGTAATATAGAAAATTATTTTCTTCCTCAAGAGATAACGTGCTTCTCCTGCAGAATGTTTCCCTTCAAAGCTGTTCCCACCCTTATAAATGCCGTATCTCTTAAGTGTGAAATGCAGTGTCAATGTGTAATGGCTGGTTTAGAAAAAACATCTCTTTTGAGAGAATTATGAAAGCAACTTCTGTCCAATAGGTACAAACATACATGTACCCGAACTGATCATTCCTTCATAATGTATAAAACCCCACTAACGGAGTTGTTGAATCTCATTCAGTTCATGTATACTTGCAGTTGCAAGTGGCCAAATCTGTATCCTCTGCCTTAAAAACAACTATCTTACTGTCATACCATGACTTCTGTCCTCCTAAATATATTTCAGATCCTTTGCTCTTAAATCCTGTATTTGGCATGCATACACTGCTTAAAAGGAAATGAGTACCACACCTCAGTATTTTCTCATGAGGTGACCTGTAGGGGGTGAAGAGAGAATCTGAAGAATCAGAAAGATAAGATAGACTTCTGCTTACCTGAGGAGTCCTGTCATTTTCCAGGAGGCAGTTGCAGATACTTTAGAGGAGCTGTGGATCTCATACAACTTCATTGAGAAGCTGAGGGGTATCCATGTAATGAAGAAGCTGAAGGTTCTTTATATGTCCAATAATTTGGTGAAAGACTGGGGTAAGCCACTCCTCTCTGTTTGGTAACTTCTTCTGTAGTATGGTGAATGCATGAGTTGAGTCACCAGGTAAAAAATAGTTGTTTGCTACAGGGTGTTAAGTCTCACTGCTTTGCCAGCAGACTTGCACTGAATCCCTCAGTATCCACTCATACAAGAGAGTAAAAATAGTTTGAATATTGAATTTTAACTTCTAAACCCAATGGACTTTGTTCTTTGCATTATCTTTCTTGGACTTACTTTAAAATGCATACCTGTTCCTTAACCCGATACCAGTTCAAGGCCAAGCAAGGCCTGTCCTGTTGTATCCCATGCTGTTTATGTTTGCTCTGAGTTTGCAGGGCAGGTTTGGTGCAGATGTGCTTTCCATGTTCCACAATCTGGTTGGTGTTTTCACCTTTGTGGTTGCAGCAGAGTTTGTGAGACTGGCAGAGCTGCCATTACTAGAGGATCTGGTGTTTGTAGGCAATCCACTACAAAAGAATTATGCCTCTGATAAGAAGAATAATTGGATTGAAGAAGCAACAAAACGAGTACCCAAGTTGAAAAAGCTGGATGGTGAGTTTGGGGAATGAGGCAATTGGTGTGAGTTAACAGCTTGATATAAAGAGCCACGGGGAAATGAGTCATAACTTCAGAAAGTCAGACATGTGCCCCTGTAATTAATATCACTCCCTCCTGCCTTTGGAGTTATTCAGAAGTAGTTACTCAGATCCTGGCTGTAGGATCTTCTGAGAGTGTTTGATGGATTTTGGAGTGCTAAATCCAAGTGGTCCTGCAGCCTACAGTTGGGCTTTACTCTCCAAGTCATCCAGTCAGTACAGGGCAATGGAAAGATTTAGCATTAAATAGTTAACAAGGCTTTTATCTGACAAGTCGAATTACAGTTTTCTCAACAAAAGAGGGTGACATGGTGGAATGGGGATAGACAGGGATATCCTTAGTTTTGCTTCTGGTGCAATGGTGGATTTCAAAACTTTGTGCAGCATGTCCCTATTTGTGACTAAAAGTGAGATAATTTAAAAATCTGTTTTAAAAGATGTTTATTCCTGTTAACAGTGCTGTTCATTGTTCTCTATGACCCCGTTTCCTGAAGCAGTGAAGAGGAGAGCAGGACCGGTAACACTGACAAAGTGGCAGAGTAGCAGCAGGGAAGGTAGGGGTGGCAATAAGAGGACAGCATCAGTAGAGGGAGCAACAGATGGGAAATCAAAGCCATATCTGCTGAAGTAATAAGAATTACTAGGAGGTGGAAGCCTGTCGAGAAGTGTACTGCTATGAAGGATGGCCTGCAGTGGTCTGTTTGCTTTTGTCGTAGGAAGCATTTTGAGGGTGGAATAAAAAAATGGAATAGGACAAATATTTGTACAGGCAAAGAGTACCTTTGTTAGTGTAAGGTTAGACCCTTTGTTCCTTAAGCGTTCCTGTGGTCTGGAGCAATGGACAGCTCTGAATTAGGCAGATGCATTTCCTCTGCACTGTAGAGTGAAGATACTTAAGAAAGTAAACCACAACCCACAGAATGTTGGACAAAAAAGGTGTCAGAAATGCTGTAGCTGGCCATGAGGTTCTTGCTGTCACACTATCCCAGGATCCTATATGCTCATGTATTGTACATGAGATAACTCGTAGAGGGACTTTAAAATTACTGGCATGGTTGAAGATGTTCTGGATAAAAATAAGCACTGAAGGGCTCTGGCAGGTGTCTCCTTTCTGTGGCTCCTCTGGAGAAACCCTGCTCAGCAGGAATGGGCCTAAAGCACAACAGAAAATGGGCTCTAGTGGTTTGATTTTCCTTTTCCTACCCGTGAAAAAAGAAACACAGCACCCCAGTTGTAGAGTAAGCAAAGGTCTCTCACCACAAAGCCTTACTGTAGTTCAAGTCTCTGCCTCAAGGTGAGAAAAGCATCTCTGTGGCCCAGTTCCCATTGCCCAGGCACCAGTGCAGCAGCTACATGAACATACACCTTCATGCCACTGCTGTTCCTGTTCAGCACGCTGTGAGCTTACCTATCCATCTGGGGTTTGGTGGGGCTATTAGTTAGCACTGCAGTTTATTTTAGATTAATGAACACATCACTCTGAGGTGGTGTGAAGCCTGCAGACTGCCAGAATCTGAGGTGACCTTGCTCAACACATCAATTAAAAAAAGATTGCTTGTTGCTTTTTTAAAATAGCCTTTTATGTATATTTCCTAAATATATATTAAATATATTTATTTTTAAAATATTTTTAATATAACAATGGGCGTTTATAGAATATGATGCTACAGTGCATTCTTCCATGATGTCCAACTTATCCTTAATAGGTGTGACCATATTGCTTCTTGGATCCCCATTAATTTAACGGTATTTTGTAGTCTGGATATCCTAGTCAGGTATCAGGGAAGAGATATCTCCTGCTAATTGGTCATGGATGTCATGGAAATAGCAGCAAAAAGTAGGGACCCAGTAAGGGAAGGGTAATGTTCTAGTAGTTGAACTGACTTGGCACATCTCTCAGTGACCAAGTTAGGCTGATCTTTGCAGGTCCTGCTTTAGTACCTTCTTTTATTCCATTACCCAAGAAGTTGGAAAAGCTTCCAACAGATCTCATCAATTGAAAGCTTGTCTGATTAAGAGCAGTTCATGTATTTAGAAGTTAATGATGTCAGAAGCAGTGGCAGGAAATGTATTTCTTTCCTAGTTCTGCCAGTCCAGATTAGCTTTCAGGTCTGTCAGCATTAATGATCTTTCTCTGCATAATCTTGTCCTACAGCTTCACAGAATTTTTGTTTTCTCTTTTAGGTATCCTCATTATTAAACAAGAAGATGAAGAAGGAGCAAACTGATGAAACTTTCTTGTTGGGTTGTTAATTATTTAAGGAACTCCAGATAGCTCGGCATATAGGACTTTTATATAAAACATTTGTTTTGAAGAAAATCTTTGGGCAGTTTTTAAAAGACCAGCTTATCTCCACAGATTGTCACCCAAAGAGTTAGTTACCAAAATTCGGGCACAACAGTTTTGTCATTCTTAATGACACCTTCTGTAGAGACCAGTGGAGCTGGGTTTTTCTGCTGTTTGGCTAGCCAGAGACCTTTACCTAAACTAATAGGTATTTTTTAATCCTTGATTAGTGGTGCTTGTTATTTACACTTGGGTTGTAATAGAACCATTTTAGCTTGTTAGGTGCAACTGGCCAACATTACCATTGGAAACACTGTGGCTAAAAGAATGATGCTGTGGTTTATGATGCTGTGGTTTAGAGACACATTGTAGGCTTTGTGGTGTTTAATTTTGCCATGAGTATCCCTCAATATTTTAAATATGTGAGTTTGCCTTTTCACACTCTTATGCCAAACAAGCATAGTGGTCCTATGTACAAAGAAGTATTGGTCTGATGAGTGCGTGTTACTGGCCCTGAGTTCAGACTTGGGCATCTCATGTTGGAACTCATCTGCATTGCTCAGGTGGCCGTGTATAACATATGTGTTCATATTGAAGAGACAAGGGAGTTCTTTGCGTGGGTTCAGAGACTAAAATATCTGATAGTTTTGGGTTTGGGGTTTTTTTTGTCTCTTACTAATAAATTATTTTCATTTGGAATATGTGGCCTCTGAGCCTGCAGCTGGTTCCTAGTTTGGGTCACTGTTGGACATGGCCCTTCACAGCTCTGGAGTTTTCCTATAACTAAGTAGGCTGGTACTAATACAGAAACAAAAGACCTGGGTTTGAGGACAGAAAGCTTGGCTTTTGGGGATACTCAGTTCTTATGAAAGCACAGATGTAAGCAGTGAGAGAAAGCGTATGTAGTTAGTGGGGAAGGTGAGATGAGATGGAAAGTGAGCGTTGGAAAAGAAAATGTTAAATGCACTAATGTGCTGTATTGCAGGGTAACCAGTTTTAGAGAAGCCCCTTTACATGACAGACAGGCAACTATTTTTGCTGAAAAGTATTAAACAATGATGAAGACATATCTGACTGCATTGTTGGATGCAAAGAGCATGTTGGTTTTTAATTCTTTTTAGGGAATACGTCAAGTCACCTGAGTAGCTTTTTTTCTGCACCTTTTGAGGGTTTTTTTTTAAGCTTCAAATTCATGGTACCATATTTGTTTAAATTAAAATGGCAAGAAGTATACCTGCTGGTCCCAGATGAGGCGTAGAGGGGTGGAGGCAGAGTGTCACTCAATTATTTTGTGAAAGCGTAGCAGGAATTCAAATTGTGAAGTTGTGGTCAAAGAGAAAGGTAGACTCAGCCCAGAGAACAGTGGTGTTGATCTCAATTGCAGGTATAATTGCAGTAGAAGACAATTCTCTAATCAATTTTTAGGTGCACAGTGTGAAGATTAAAGACAATCAATATATTGCTAGTTATTACATGATTATTTGAGCACTTTTAAAGGATTCCAACTTAAATTGACAATTGCTGTTAAGGCTCACGTTTGATTTAGATTCATTATTTAAAATAAGGTCAAGAGAGCAATGGCAAAGTGGAATGTTAATGTTGCTTTGCCTGATCAATCATCATTACTCTCACAAACAAATCAACTCCCCACCCCTGCCCCAAATTTTTGCTCCTCCAAAATAAATTAAGTTTTCCTAAATTTAAAAATTTGCACTTTAAAATTACACACTGGATGTGGTGGAAGACATACACAGGTGGTAGAATTAAAGCAGCTGATGTGAGTATCGATGGTGCTACACCATGTCACAAATAAGCTAAGAGTGAAGCTCGGCCCGCACGCCCATGGGGAGCAGCCGAGTACAACGCTGAAAGGCTCCTCTTTCTGTACTACTGTTTGCTCTTCCCTATCGCACCACATCCACTGAAGTAGGAAGCACATTATTATTCATGGATGAAAAGAGCACCCATGTAAAACTTGCAAGCCATGTGGAGTTCTGCTTTCCCCATGGAAGTTATGGAGAATTAGCATCCACTTTATTCCTTAGAGAAATACCCTGAAATTAAAATTAGCGATAGGAAATAGCTAGTGGTTTTTTTTACTTGTTAGCACATTGAACTCTCTTCAAAGAGATGATGTATGCAGTGTTTATATTGAGAACTGCTGGGAAAATATGAGAAGAGACCTGAGAATCAGCAGATGACTCAGGTTACACTCAAAGTTGACTCATTTAGAAAAATCTTCAAGCAAGAGAGCACTTTCAACATCCCCTTTGGCTATCTTTTGTATACAGTAATTTTGTAGCATGACCAAACTCTTACATTTGCTGTGTTTAAATTATTTAGGCCTGTGTTTGTAAGTGTTCTTCTGTTAAACTTGTTCAATAATAATATAATGTTATTTTATACAAATGTCTTTGGCTCTTGTGTAATTAAATAGTTCCGATTGTGGAGAGCATTCAGAAATTAAATTCTCATTAAACTTTCCTAGCTGCTCAGGGAGCAATATATTTATAGCAAGTAAATGCTGTTCCTTACTGCCTCTATATTTCAGAATAGAAAAACAGACTTAAAAAATGATATATTGTGATTGCTGTCATCTGGTATGGTTTTTCCAACCTTTTAAGGTATTAGTTGTCAGACTTTGTTCTTGGGTCCTAAGCGAAAAGCTGCTATATGAGAGAAAAGTCCAAATAAGTTAAATGTCTAGTCTTTCTTCAGTACAAAATTACCAATTCATTTTGAAGGCAAGTTCTGTTAACACCAATACACCCTCAGTAAACTTCTGTAATAGAAACATTAGCCTTTGATAGTGTCACCAAAATCTAATTTCAAACTCAAGGCACAAAGAAAAAGCTTTCTAACCTGTAGTCCACAGCACTTGGGCTCACTAAGGACAAGAACAGCATCCTGCAACCATGACTACAATGCTATTTAAATAACATACAGGGAATTACTGCAGAATTTCTCATGTTACCACTACGTTAAAATGTCTCTTTCTGTGGTTGGGCTTGGATCTAGCAGTTAAAGAAGATTCAAACCAAAACGCTCATCACTTGTGCCTTTTCTGATCATGTAAAATTTGTTTGCATGGCTTCACAGCAGCTTTTAAAGCCTTCACCCCTAAGTGTGGGAAATAGTAGCCTAGTAACTAAAGCAGTAACTATCAAAACAGAAGGAACCTTTGTTTTGAAGAGAGATGGAAGCATGTTAATATTTAAAATCTGCTGTATAACAATGTTTAACCCCCCTTAGATTTAGGTAACAGGCAAGTGCCTTTGAGACAGCAATGATTTACAACTGAAGCAATTGTTTTTATAACCTGCAGATTCAACTACTAAACAGGTGAATATTAATTTATTTTTTTTTATAGCAGCTCTACATTTAATTCAGTTTCTACTTCGTCCCAGCCATTCTCACCGAGGCATTCAAAAATTATACCAGCCCTGCAGCTACCCATTTATTCCATGCTGCCTTTCCTCTGCCTGCTGTCTTTGTAGTCAGCTCAGGAAGCATGAGAATCCAGCTGCCCTTACTCACAGCTCAGAAGTGACCTAGAACTATTTCTCCTGAATTTCTAACACCTGATGAGGGTTGTTACTGTGCTTGACCTGCAGTGGAACACGGGGACACATGCCATCAAGTTGTCTTTAACACAACTGGAGCTGCACCTGCCGGGTTTATTTCCAGGATGCGTGGCGTAAAACTCACTGCAGGCTGGTGTCTTCTGAGAGAAGTTTACATGGAGAGACAGCCTTGAGGACTGCTGTGGGAAGTACAGAGGACAGTATGGTGAGAACACACTAGCTAAAAGAACCCAGTATAACCACTTCTGTCACACAAACATACCACAGGCACTATCCCCCCAACCCCCACCCCCCCCGTCGTTCCTTCACACCATGAAAAAAACTCTGCTATGGAACTCTTTTTGAAACCTCATTTAATAAAAGGTGTTTTTAGGTATATAGAGGATATTAAGTAAATAAGTTACATAGTACATTACAATCACATTAGCAAGATTTCCTTTAGTGTATTAATATTTTATAAAAAAAGCACACAAAAAATAAATTCAGTCCAGTCTATCACAAATGTACAGCAACAGGTAAATATATTTATATATGTACATTTTAAACATGTAACAGTCTTAAAAGGTGCCCTAGGCAGCAAACACACAAAATGAAGTGTCTGCTCACTTGTTAAAATAAAAGTAATATACTTTATTATAAAGCATTTATACAGTAATTACAAAGGCTGACTGCTCCTGTACAGTACACCAAAGCTTTGACTACAAATTTAAAAAACAACATAAAAAGACTGAACGCAAAAGTATATATCAAACCTGAACTACAAGGGTGGGGGAAATACATGTGGAGAAGCTGCAGGAAACTGGTTTTTAAAATATACAATTACATTTCTATAAAAATATATGTTGTTTTCTAATCTGGAGAAGGGTTTTTTTTTTCAGTCTCAGCTGTCTGTGGAATCCTAAGTCTTGGAAAAAAATCCTTAGACAACAAGGGATTCAAAGTCTGTGTCTTCCAACATTTGACACAGGAAAGAGTGAGGGTGAGTAAAGCAGCTGAACCCAAGTGACAAATTTACACAGAAACTCACCCCCACAAAAATCAGACATGACTCGCAGACACCATTTCTCTGCATCTTTAAAGCTATCAACTTTCAGATATACATGAAAAGATAAAACAGGGAGAAAGCTTGTGTGGGAAAACGCGCTTTAGAGTAAGGTTTCTGGCAGAGGTAATCATTGGACTAAAAGTGCCATTGTATGAAAGCAGACAAGGCTACAGTCCCCCCTACTTTTTTTTTTTTTTAAATGGGATACAGATACTGGGGCTTCTAGTCCATGCCTGGAATCAAGAATTACGTAAATTGCAGAGAGTGAGAAAGCGCTCACGTTTAGGAAACACTTTTTTTTTTTGAACACTGGTGTTAAATCTAATGTTGTTGCAATAACAAAAATGACCAAAAGCCTCCATTTAAGAAATCAGAGGGCTGTTGGGGTTTTTTTTTTAGCTAACCATGTCTTCACATTACTGGTCTAGTATACTATTAATAAATGAGTTACCTTTAAGCTTTAGAAACTCTCTTTTTGCCCTGTCTTTAAACAGTTATATTCCTACCTGGTCCTAACTTGCAAAGTGATGACTGAAATCCTGCAGGCCTTCAACTTACAGTTGAGTTCTCTCAGATACTGTTACCTGTATCAGTAAATGGTAAAACAGCAAATAAATAAAAAAGTAGAGCTGTTCTGGCAGCTAGACTGCAAAACACCTGTAGCTATATCAGATATGCATCACAAGCACATGCATATATCTAGTAATTATATACACACATGGTCTTACAAAACTGCGATGCCATCCCATGCAGATCACAGACCTGAAAGACTAAATCTGTCTGTCAAGGGCAGACAACACAGGCAGAAAGGCAGAAGTACGTGATCAGGATGAAATGTGATCTATTGCCTCATCTCTGCAACACCCAAAGCTGGTATCAAGACTCACATAGTCTTGAAATGCAGCCACCTTACTACTTGGTACACAACCACCTGAAGCCTGATCTCGCACTGTAACAAGGAAATCTGTTAGTACCTGTTTACAGAATTACAGTCTAAAAATCCTGTATTTGTCCCCATAGAATAAAGAGCTAAAGCAGAGAGACGCCTTGTTCACACTCAACTTGCTGACTGAGCACATACTGCCTTTTTTTGAAATTAACAGTAAACCCTTATACTAAGTGGGGACCCATAAACAGGCCTTTAAATGATGGCAAATAACGAGCATAGGGTTTTAAAATTGATAAATCATCAGAAGATAGAAAAATCTCTTTTTGTATCACAATTGGAACAACACAGCCTTAAATTAACATGGTGCTGTAGTAAAAAAACCTATTCTCTGCCAACTTTTCAGATGTAGGATCAATTCCAAACAGCTACCATAAGCAAGTGGGCAGCAGGTTTGGTTTTGCTTGCTTCCTTTTAAACAAGACACTCATAAGAGCATTTTTACTTATTACCGTGACAGAAAAAAAGGTCTTTTGGTAGCCTAGCAATATGTAAATGTGCTCAGAAATATTTCCATGTGATGCCACTTACTTGAAAGCATTCATCTGCTTTTGGCCAGCCATGCTAACCCACAGTTGTTAGAGGTTATCCTCAGGAAAAATTCCTCCAGCAACAGACCTCACTGTATCAAATTTTCGTGTTCTCTTCTACTGCAGCAAGGTGGGAGAGAACCGACCAGTACTAATTTGGTGTGTATGCACACACCATTTTTATACAGTTAAAGAAAACTTCTGATTTGTTCTTACCAGCACCCCCATGACTTCTTGATAAGCAGGGAAAAAAAATAAATCACTTTTATCAATTTCCCTAAAACAGGGAGAACCAGTGAAAGATCTAGTCTTCGGAAGACACTAATAATGCTTGCATTCAAGCATCATTATATCTGAAAAGATTAAATCAGTACTTAAAGCAATCCTGTTATTTGCTTGCAAATGCAAGCTTGGAAACTCCTGAGGGCTATGACTTAATTGTTTATTACCACCCAGACATATTCCAGATACTAGGGACTAAAACCACTAGAATAACTTCTAGTTTAGCATCCTAAATTCTAGCTGGAACTACACCACTTGGTTCACTTCACCTCTTCCTAAGCATCTGCTCCTGACAGCTGCCAGAAACAAGACCTGAAGCTAGACAGAGCTTTGTTTTGTCCCAATATGAAGAGTCTGTTTTTTCCTAAGGGATTACATACTGATTGATTTTGCACTGTTTAAGGAAAGTTATTTCCCTATTCTTGCTAAGAGAGTTTGATTAACCTTATTTTAGTACTCACATTTAGGCAGATGAATTTAAAAAAATGGAATTTTTAAAATATAATTTATAGATAGTTATATATATAGATAGTTATATAGTTATAATATATAAAACTATATATTTTTATTTGCCATATTTCCCAATGTGTGGCAGTTACACCTCTATCTCCATTTCTGCTACATGTTTCTAGCCTTCCCAGTCCCTGCTAGGTAACTGTACACCACTCTGCTGCTGCAACACTGGTACTCCAGGCAAATGCACTCAGTTACAGCAGTCCAGCAATATCCACATTACTTTAAATCCTTTGTAAGTATACTCACAAGCCCTGTTACCTTGCAGTTCTGAAGATCTGAAAAATTAGAAACTTCCCAGAAACTAACTTCAGAAGTTTAACTGCATCACTGCTTTTCACTGGTATCAACCCCAGTACTACGAGTGTTTTATGAGATCCATCTGTTTCACCTACTGTCTGTCCTGGCACCACGTGTTAGTTTCTGCTCTCTCCAAGGGCCCTAGGATAATGGTAGACAAGCATTTTCTCTAATTCATGAAAGGAAAAAGATAACAATCAACCTTAAAACTCTTAATAGGAAGACTGATTTGCTTAAGCCTCTTTTTAAAGATCAGTAGCTTTTAGTTCTTTACAACTTCTGAATGATTTCAACAGCTTGAGACATGCCATCTGCTTCCAGTGTGTTGTTAACTAACAAGACCTCTGCATGTAGGGACATGGAACAGTCATCCAAATGCTGAAGAGAAACCAAATTGTGTTGGAAATTAAAAGTACAACCTTGGCAGAAAATTGCATGCTTAAAGGCAAAAGTGTCAACAAAGTGCCATCCTTAATGATACTCTTACTCATTCTGTAAGAGTAGTAACTGTTTCTGCTACTAAGAAAAAGGATTCTATCCAAAGGCATATATATGTCAAAGCTAACATGGTACAACACACAGCCTCCAAGACTTAAGAGTAAAACAATCACGGTTGCATAAAACCACAGGACAGGAAAAGATTGCCAGATAGCACACTGGAGTTAGAGCCACTTTCCATAGTTAACCTGGAATTTATCTAGCAGCTTAGAAGGCTCAAGATTCAAAGAATAATAAATCAGCCAGTCAGAAAAGTCTGTAGTTCACATACAGCACCCCCCTCAGATCCCTGGTTGGGAATGCAGGAGCAATCGACTCCTTTGGTGTTGCACCCCCATAGCAGTGCACACGCGATCTGACACAGTGCTGGCACCCAGGGAGGGAACTAGACAGCTGGGGTACAGGGCTAGGACTGACCAGCCATGAAGCAGGAGTCAGGGCAATCCTGTGCAAATTTAACACCTGTGTCACCTGGACAACTTCTTAACTCTTTCACCAGCAGGTTTTTGGTAGCTGGACCATCTGGGCTATTAACATGTGTCAGTTCTGAAGGAAGAGTCTGCCTTTCAGCAAAGAGGAAGGCTCAGGGCAGGACAACCCAGCAGGTGGGGGGTCCAACAATCAGTGTGGAAATAAGTGACAAGCTCATCCTGCACACACAGGCCATGTGGCAAGAAGTGTTGTAAGAAACTAGGGCCTCAGCATACAAAATCTTTTGGTGATGTCAATTTCAAGGAATAAATAAGGGCTGCCACAAGAGAGAAATGGATGTGGTGAGGAGTAAAAGCCACTCACAGAGAGACTGAAGGAGACTGCTGGAGATAAGAGCACATTCCTCCCATCTGAGGTGCATGAAATCCAGTGCATGAGAAGGTCTTGGTTCATTTTCACTAAACAAACTTGCTCCCATTTATGCAAAGTCAAAACCAGCAGTTTACAATTCAAATTGCACTTGATGAAAAGTAGTCTGGGCTTCACAAGTTAATCAAAGGCAGACTTTTGTTTTCCAAAATGAGACAACCCACAAGGGCTTGCGGCTACACTAATCCCAGGGATTTATTTTATATCCATTGCTGTATTTCTTAATGGCATAAAAGAAACCACCTCAGGCTTACTTTGGAAAAAAGAAAGCTTGCTCTCAAAGGAAAAAGAGTGCTCATCCCACTTTTCATTTTTGTGAAGCAGAGGCCAAAAGTGCACACCATTTTTCCACAAAACTCATTGGTTGCCTAAATAAATGTTCAGAAAGAAAGGCAGGAAACTGTAACAGGAAGAAGAACCTGCTGAAAAAGGAAACATCTAGAAATCACCAGTGTCATAGTAACTGGAAACAGCAACCTCAGAGCAGAGCATCATTTTCTTACTCTGGTCTGGAAACCTTTCTATCCAAGAGTCCTGTTATGAAGATTCCTAGCAAGCACAAAAAAAAAAGGTCTGACTGACCTGAGAGAGAACTTTCTTCCACTGCATGTGACATTGTTCTATTACGTACCTCAAACATCATTATAAATAGAAATCTTGTTTAAAAAAAAAAAAATCAACTAAACAAACCCAAACATCCAAGTTGAAACAAATCTTTTCATCCACCGTTCGGCTTGGTCAGTACTGGCAAGGTTAGTGGAACATGTGGCATGAGGAGACGGCAGCACTGAACCTGAGACCTGATGGTTCAGGTAAGGAAAGTGCAAGCAAAAAAAAAAGTGAGAACACCAAGAGGGAGGTTGGGTCCGGCCTTGCTTCTCCCTCCACTTCTGGTCTCCGTTATATTTCTCCATCTTCATCCGAGCTAACACTGCTGCTTCCACTGCTGCTGCTCCCCCCACTTTCGCTGCTCTCTTCCTGACGGGCCTGGCGGTGGGCTGCTGCCGCCGCCGCTGCTGCCTCTTTCTCTTGCTGCTTCAGTGCAGCTGCTTTCTTCTCCTGCTCCGCGTGGCTTTTCATGTGAGCACTGCGGCTCTTCACCTTGAAGAACACCCTGAGAAAGCACACATGTGTGTTAGCACTGGTCTCCTCAACAGTCTCTTCCATTAATTCTCAAAAGAAGCTTCTGCTGCTCCAGCCTCAAGTTTGTGAGCTCTGGCACAGGAACTCACTGTCATTGCAATGGAGCATCTAGAGCAAACTGACTTCTGACTGCCAGTCCCAGGTGGAATGCTAGCGGGAGATCTGGAGCACCCTCAAACCACTCACTTTAACATGACCATTTGCTCTTATCTCTTAGGCAGCTCAAGTTTTCTAAATCCAGAGGGGCAGTGCTGGAATCTGAAATACACACTTGCTGCTCAACAGAACAGGGCCCTGGTTTTCAGGCATTCCTCCTGTGCTGGGAAAATATGCCTAACGTGGAGGAGAACAAGGGCCAAACTCCTGAGCCTTGCCCACACAGCTAGAAACACTTCAGCTTTTTCCTCCTGACTCTGCACTTCTATGATTTATCCCTCCATCTTTTGCCATGAACTACTTATATTTTACACCAAATCCCACAAGACACGTTTATACACAGCTAGGGATCCTTGCCTGCCCCTCCTTGGTCAGTGGCCAGGACCAAATTCCAGCTGCCTGGCTTCTGACAGCACTGCCCTTTCCAACACCGCCTGCTCCCTGAGGGCATAGAGATAGGGTGCCTGGCAGGACCAGCCAAGTCCCAGCCACAGCAGGAATCTGTCAACATGCCCAGTGATGTAGCTAAATGGGAGATGGCGTTTTCTTACTGTCCCTGAGCTTGGTGCCATTTCTAAATAAAGTGATAACACCGCTGGTATTACAAGACTGTTGATTTAAGAGTACGCAATTTATGTAGGGAACTGAATTTTCTTGGTGTTTATGAATCTGTTGGCAACAAACCTACAAAAACTACCAGAACCACACAAGGAAAGAGAAACATACTTTACAGACACAAAAGATGGGTGCAAGTTTAACCAGATGAACCACATACCCACTGGTCTAATACCTGCTGCTGTCACAATGGTAGCGTCTTGTATTTTGGCACCACTGTTCGTAAGGCTATACTTAATATGTGATCTGGCAAATAAAGTTACACGTTACAGAACCATAGACCCTAGAGGGGCAACACAGCAGCTGTTTGCAAGTGCAGCTTAATAGCAAACACTGCACACAGCTGAAATGCAGGTTGTGTCTCATTTGAGAAAAAACAATAAGCAGCAAGTAATTATCCAAGTAGTAGTATCTCAATACCAATATATGTAAAAATCCCCAAATCTGCAAGTATTACTAAGGTAGTTAAGTCATTAAACTTACTGCCAATGTCTCTGGCCTAAACACACAGAAGGAAAGCTCATGTGAGAATAAGCTTTCACAGGAGATGCCCTACTACAATTCTGTGACTATTGCTGGAAGCAGAGTTGCTCTTACCTGCCACATTTTTTACACGGAAATGTGTTTTCTGTGTTCTGAGATTTACTGGTAACATCTGATTTTATCTTCTGTTTCCGCCTCTTCCTCTGCACTGGAGTAGTGAAAGGCTTTCGAGGCCTCACTGTGGTCTCCCTTGGCTTCCTTCCCATTCTGCTGGTGACAGTTCCCTCCTGACTCCTCACACTGGCATCATTGTCCTTTGAAGAGTGGGAAACAGTTAAGGCAAACTGAAACTTAAAACCGCCATCAGAAGGAAAATAATGGCTGAGCTCCCAAGCTTCTTTATTCCAGACTGAGGTTTTATTTCATGAGAAAGTCTTCAGGATATTTTCAGGACATCTCTCATCATAGTCCTATGCATGCACCAACCAAACAGAATTATACTGGGTTTTTTTTTCCCCCCCTTATTCATCCCAGTTCTCCCACCAAGGCACAGAGTCTGGTTGCGAGTAATGCTCTAAGCTACCTCAGAATCAGTCTCTTACTCTACAAGTTCAAGGTAGAACCTTCTTACATCTGAAACTATTCACCTGATATTTTCTACAATAGTTGCAGAATTAAGATGGCAAAAGCACAACATGCACAATGCAGCACTTACTATTACACCATCTTGTAGTGATTGTTCATCTCTCAGAAGAACTGTATTCTTTCTATTATCCAACCCCTCCTCTGCTTCTTCTTCTTCCTCCTCCTCCTCTTCCTCCTCCTCCATATGCCCCTGTTCTTCACTGTAAATGTCCCTTCTGGGAGGAAGAACACGTGCAAACCTATGGGAACTCTTCACCAGAAGATAAAGGAACTGTTAATTTTGGTGCCTGTAAGTAAATGTCATTACGTGACAGGATAAATTTGAGAGTCTGGATTCCTCCACACTGGACAGATTGGTTCTGCTTCTAATTTTACCAGCAAAGGAGTCAACACACAAAATCAGACTTAATATTACAGCCCAGAACAGGTGAAAAATGTGGGAAATTACCTTGATGTCAACCTCTGCTTCATCCTTCATAGATTTCTCACTAGCAACATCTATGTCCCCGAAGATTAAGGTTCCATTCCGCCCAATTTTCACCTGTTTCTTGTAAGTGTAGTAGAATTCCACACACTGAGCCACTGTTTTGGTTTTTATCTATGTTTAAAAACACAGAAATCCAATGCATTACTTGATATTAAGAAGGCTTATTACTACTAAAGGTGCAATAAATGCATTTTATATTTTTTCTCCTCAGTAGTTTCCATTCCACCACAAATGCTGTTAAAGCTGCTACGTGGTGTTTGCCTGCATGACCCGCCCCCACAGCCCACCCTCTACCACCACTGTTATTCACCAGCAACTACAGAACCAACTTCCCATAGAAAAGCTGGTCAATGTGAACAGAACCTGACACTCTGTAAGCTTAATGCACCTCTTAGACTCTGAAACATTCCAATTGAGCTGTTAAGCTTGAGATCAGCCTTTCAGTTTTATGGAGGAGCTTTATTTTCTAGCAGCACTTCAGAGAAGACCAGACGAGAAGGTTTGAGGCACATTCCCATTTTGGCCACATGCATTTCATACTCATATGGTGGTAGACAATTATCAGTACAGACCTGTGACCATTTAACATAGTCTCTCCCCTTGATTTTTCTGGAAATGTAACAATATATGCTTAGCTTCTGGGCTTTTGCACTTAAATGCCTTTTAGGTATTTATTCAGAGAAAACACGTAATGCAGCTCCTGATTTTACACTCTCCTTCGGTGATTTGCCCCCCATTTCGCAGTGATCACTTTTACTAACATTGACACAGGGAAAGAAAAAAAATATACCCTAAAAGATGCATCATTCATATATCCTTCTTTGGTCTTTCAGTAGCAAGGTTATGTGTCTATTAGTTGTACAAGCAAGCCATTTAAGCTGTACTGAAACATTACCAGCACTCTTATAAACATGTCCTGTAGAAGTGGTATCTGCAGTGTGGACTAACGCAAGTAATGCAGGAAGTAAAAGGGTTACATACACAACAACAGCAAAACAAATGCTGTTGTTCCAGCTATCTATTCAGATTTTATATTCTGCTAGATTAAATTTCTCTGAAATCTTTCGAGTACAGGACTTAATGATTAATACTGAGGTTTCAGCAAAATCAAGATTGAACTCCCTATGTTAAATGCTCAGCAAATATCTGATAATGTATCACTGCTGTCATTACAAAAAAAATTTTAAAAAAGTAACTTACAAGCTTTTGGACCAAGAAAAAGTCTTTCTTGTAGATTGCAATGCCTTTGTTGAAAAGTTTTTTTTCAGCAACTTTCCACTTGTCTGATCCTGTGGATAAAAAATGTTGTAACCAAAGCCCTTGCAGTTTCAAATGTTTACCTCTCTACATACTTTTGCTTCATGTTCACCTTAAATAAGGTCAATACACACCTAACCAAGTGTAACTGCTGTTAACCCCTCCCCTACCACTCCCCTTTCAGCCTTCTCATCACTTGCTGACGTAGCACTCATCACCACTGGCTGGAACAGGACAATAACAAGTCCTGAGATGCTTTCCAACAAAACAACAAGGTTAACAGGCCCAGTCATTAGATTTCATACAAGGGACATGGTGGGCAGGAGAACAAGATCTTATCTTTCAGCAGAAATCCACTGTACTTTAAGATGTAGAACATCTCAAATATTCCCCCTAACCCAGCACTCTTGCCTCTAGTAACAAGCACATTTGGAAATCTCCTCCTGCCTTACAGATATTACCCAAGTAATATTTCCCAAGCACTATGAGTGTGTAATAACGAACAACTATAATGTCTATGCTTTGTGGTACCAGCTATTAGATGTCTCTCTACCTTATACCAAGTCTTTCAAGTGGCTACAGTCACTCTAGACCACTGAAGCTAGTGTCAAAGAGCTGACTATTTTCAAATTCGGTACGAGACTATAAAGGCAGTTTACAGCATTTAAAATTTGCAGAAGCAGACAGACATCAACAGTTGGCTGAGCTTTCTTCAGCAAGCATGAAAACTCTTCCCATAACCTCCCCTAGAGTTAACTCCACCCTGGAAATCCACACCAAAGAGGCTGTGGTTCTGAGGTCACCACAACCTTTCTATACATACTAGCTGTCTTTCTGCATTCTCTGTGGCTTAATGTAAGGGATCACATTCCCTCTTCCCCATACAGGAAACCAGAACACACACATATGCAAATACACACGTGTACACTTGTGTAGAAAAACTTAGGATCAACAGGCTGCACAGAGTTATTTCTGGTTAACAAACCTGTATAGTGATAGTCTGCCAAAGGATGGGTAGGCAATCGTATTGGCCTCTTCAGTAGAAGTTTGGTCAAAGCTCCCTAAGATAAACACAAAAACATTAGTATTTGGGGTATTTAAAGCAACAATTAGGCAATTGTTAATCCCCTCTTTTCTCTAAAGATAACTGTAAAGAACTATAGCACAGTTTAACTTTAGGACAGGGAATGTGATGTTACTTTTTATTTACTCTCTGCCCCAGTGAAGGTCCATACTGTCACACAAGCAACAGTGCTGGCACACTGCAGGGGATACAAGCCACCAAGCAAAAGTGTGGGACACTCCTGAGCACAGGACTGGTTTATGCCAGCTTAAGATTGGTTTATGCCAATCACAGAGGTCTAAAAGGATGACAACTCTGGGCCACATTCTGCGCTCTTCTCTTTGATGTTACCTCCTGGGGTGTCAAAGTGTGTCATGTTTTACACTATTGACGTAAATTAGCAGCACAGCTGTTTTATAGACATGCACAGAGAAGTTTAATGGATCTGCCAAAAGTAAGAGAAGCAAGACACTGCATTTTATGCTTCAGATTCAGCCCCAGCTTTTTATTTTTCCTTCTAAAATGGTCATCTTCCCAAGGAGACAACACTTAAGATACATTTAGCAGCCTTGGATCACCTGCTGTGGTAGACTGACATTCTGTTTGTTAAAAAGCAAACATGTAGAAGTTTGAAATGTGCAAGATAGTAAGTGAGTGTGTAGCACTGTATACCAGGCAGAACCCACGTTAGGGACAGTAACATCCACAAGGGATACTAAACGGTGGGACACAGATGCACAGGAAGGAGTTCACAAGGCTCTCCTGTCATGAAGGGGCAGGTTACCTGGCCTTTGTTAACATCTTTGACCACATCAAGGTGAAAAGCTGGGAAGACTCACCAGAATACTTCCTTTAGCTTCATGTAAGAAATGCAGAGCCAGCTCCTGGTTGGTTCCAGCCCCAGGAAAAATGCTTGAACAGGCAGCAGCTAGCAGATTTTCCACTATTTCCACAGAGGTAACAAAAAAATTAAAGATTAAATCATTAATCTTCTCTTTTGAAGCAGAGCTAGACATAGCAAAGCAAAACTCTCAGAGAAGTTGAAGATCCTCGCAAACCCATCTGGGATAAATTTGGACACAAGAACTCACTGGACCACAGTCACACAGCATTACCTAGTGAGCTTCACACATGAGTTTCTTGCAAATCTCTTCCTCCTGTAATGTCTTCACATCTCTATTCATCTCAGGTATTTCCTGAATTCCCCCCTATACTGCAGATTTCAAAACACCTTTTTTTTCCATCCTCTCATCAGAACGACTTCTTCCAAGCCTGTTCACTACTTCTTCCTTTTAGGTTTCATACATGCTACAGCCTGTGTGCACCAGCAGTAGGCAGCTCCCCAGACAGCTGCTGCAACTCCTGCTTCCTCATCCTGACTTCAGACTGCAACTTATTTTTTTTAAAAACTACTACCACATCTAAAACATCCATTGAAAATACAGAAGTTATGTGCATCTGGCACATGTTAACAAAGACATTTAAGTTTCACTGAGCAAAATGCTCCTCTTTGCTTGACCAGTAGCAAATGGTTCTATTTTGCCTCAAAAAACAATCCTACCTAACTGTGCCCTCCCCACCATACACAACCTAATAAGTTAAGTTTTACTCCTACAATTATCTTCAAGACCACTCAAACATGACAATTCTACAGTACATATATCGTTACCCCTACAACAACCGTGACAGTTCATAGAATAAGACTCATCAAGGTTGGAAAAGACATCAGGAACATCAAGTCCAACCATTAGCCCTACATCATCGTAACCAATAAACCAATACACCACCATAACCACTAAACCATCTCCCAAAGCACTTCCTCTATTTGTTTTTTAAACACCTCCAAGGACTGACTCCACCACTCGGCAGCCTTTTCCAACGCTTCATCTCTTTTGGTGAAGAAATTTTTCCTAATATCCAACGTGAACCTTCCCTGTCACAACTAGAGACCATTTCCTCTCATCCTGTTGCTAGTCATTAGGGAGGTGAGGCCAAGCCCTGCCTCAGTACAACCTCCTTCGAGGTAACTCTAGAGAGCAATAAGGTCTTCTCCCTCCAGTCTCCTTTTCTCCAGTCTGAACATCCTCAGATCCCTCAGCCTCTCCTAAGACCTGTTCAGTCTTACTTACCCGTCTTCCACATTCTTACCATTCTCTTGGGTGACTTTGTTGGTTTCCAGGTCACCCCAGGGCTGCCACACCAGCTCTGCTTTATGTTCATCAACTGCTGCCAGAGATCTGTCTTGGAGTGATGGAATTTCTGCTTGAAAGCGAGTTCCTACATTTATTCGCCTGCGGAACAAGTAAGAAGTAATGGTCAGGCCCCCTTCACCTCCAGAAAGCCTCCATCTCTGCTAAAAGCACTAATTATAAAGAAACAGAAATGCAGCAGGCTCTTGCAAACATGATGAACAGCTTTCAGGTGATGCAGGTTTCATTATTAGCTATATGACTCAGTAAGACAAGAGATTTTACATCTATTACCAGTTTCCACTGTCTTATCAACTAGAACTCCAAGAAAACCTCAGTTTGGTTTTGAGTGTTTTACAGGTACAAAACTCTACTAAAAGTATAACACTACATAGTTTTCCATTTTTCCTGCACCTATCTCGGTTATTTTTGACAGCAACAGCACAATCCAGACCCCAAAAAGTAAGACTTAAAGCAAGACTGAGAAGACCCTGCTAAAAAACAAAAGCCAAAACACCCTGGTAAATCCTCCTTTCAGCACACTGTGATGGACTGAAGAATGATGTTCATGTGGAGTCTTCTGCTCACTGTGGTTAGTCTTGCTTATTGTTACGGTATGCAGTTTCACAGTGAAGGAAAGAGTAATGGACTCTGGTCCACCCTAGAAGGAATGACTGACAGAAACTGCCACTTTGCTGTCAACAGGAAACAAATAGAGGCTGTTATTGTAGTCAAAAGAAGTTTGGAAGATTCTGCGTCCTAAGACACAGAATCCTCTGGCCCTACCTGCAGGGAGAGAAGAAATTGGAAATGCTGAAAGAAAAGAACATGGGTTTGAAGGTCTATCAGAAATTACTTTTTATCTTCATAATTGAAGTTAGAGTATTACATCCCTAGGCTACAAACGCCCAAGAGTTAGACCATGTACTGCAATGTCTGAATAAAATCAATTTCCACTGCCAGAGTTGACCTGAATAACCTCATCTAATTTGGCCGGCTCTGAGCAAGGGCTTGGACCAGATGACCTCTAGAGGTCCATTCAAGCTACAATATTCCACGATTCCCTTACCAATGACGCCTAGGTTCCAGTACAGCAAAAGCTCTTGTTTGTAAGCTCTGAGAGTGCTCCTGGGACACCCTGGTAACACAACTGGGTGTGGTACCATCCTGAATCTGGGAAGGCAATTCACAGATGTAGCACCACAGCTACACTTGAGGGGGAACTTAAAAAAAGCATGTATCTACATAACTGACCATAACAGTGCTGCACAATTAGCTTCAGAGCAGCAAACTGATTACTTGGGACAACACAGAATGACACAAGTTTGTTAATTTATCTTGGTTAAAAGTTAGGCCTGTCTACCTTCATAAGCATCCATTCGGTAAGATTTAAGACAACAGCAAGGCACTGTGGTTTGAAACTGCCAACAACAAATACAAAAATTTTCACACTTGACTAAAATTGTGGCTAGCAATGACATAAGCTTCAGCATTTTAAGCCATCAGACATAACAACTAAAGACACCTGCACTACAGAATCAAAGATCAACACCTGAGGGGAAACAAAAAATAAAAATCTGTTCAAGAAGAGGTTTCCCTGGACTGCTGTGAAATCACAGAATCATAGAATTGTAAAGGTTGGAAAAGACCCTTAAGATCATCCAGTCCAACCATTAACCTACCGCCACCAAGTCTACCCTTAGACCATGTCCTCAAGCACTGCATCTACCCGTCTTTTAAACACCTCCAGGGATGGGGACTCAACCACCTCCCTGGGTAGACTGTTCCAATGCTTGATGACTCTTTCAGTAAAGAAGTTCTTCCTAATATCCAACCTAAATTTTTTCCCTGGCGCAGCTTGAGGCCATTTCCTTGAGTTCTGTCACCTGTTACTGGGGAGAAGAGACCAACCCCCACCTCACTGCAACCTCTTTTCAGGTAGTTGTAGAGAGCAATAAGGTCTCCCCTCAGTCTCCTCTTTTCCAAACTAAACAACCCCAGCTCCCTCAGC
>VXBZ01011316.1:2148241-2186473 GCA_013399135.1 Heliornis fulica | reverse complement strand
AGCTCCTCCGCCAGCTCCCGCAGTATCCTCGGGTGGATCCCGTCTGGCCCCACAGACTTGTGGGCATCCAAGTGGAGGAGCAGGTCAGTGACCGCCACTTCTTCGACAGCTGGGACTTCATTCTGTGTCTTATCTCCATCTCCCAGCTCAGGGACATGAAAACCTTGATGGTGACCAGTCCGACAGTTGAAGACTGAGGCAAAGACGACATTGAGTACCTCAGCCTTCTCCTCGTCCTTTGTGGCCAAATTTCCCTCCGCATCCAACAAAAGAGGTTTAAAAAACACCAAATGTGCTTATTTCCATTACTGTGCTCAGCCTGGAAGGGATTTGCAGAGATATCAAGACTAACATGGGTTCATTCATAATTGCAACATCTACTCAGGACAGCCTGCCACCAAAGTGCAGAAAACTCAGCTTTGAGCAGGAATGCAGATTGGGAAAAGGCTGTGAAAAATAAATTGATAGCAAATGTTCCAGGGAATTTTTAAAATATAAGCCATTTTGGAATAAAAAGTAAAAGAAGCCTGGTATTAATTTGGGGAGGGCTCTAGTTAAACATCTCAGAAGTTACAGGACATGTCGCAGAGTTAGAGCAGAGATTCCTGGCTGCAGAATCAGCAATGCAGAGCCATGTGGGTATTCCCATGCTGTACATCTCCATGGTCAGATTTTGCAAGAGTTCATTAACCTACGTAGAATAATGAGTTGGAACTACCTTCATGTCCACAGCACTGAACTGGAGCTGATAACACTCCCAGAGAGTTTGCAGGGGCTGAGCGGTCATTCAATACCCTACTTTTTTTTTTTTTTTCTTCCTACTCTTCTCACTTTAGCAGAACTGGCAATAAGCCTAAGCTCACAGCTGCAGCTTCAGCATCCCCAAACCGTGTTTCTAGTTCTGCTGAGTCCACGTGTCTGAGTATTCCCCAGCATACAGCCAGCTAAAAAGACTGCTCAGTCTTATTAGCTCAGGCCAGACACACCGTACACCACTGGCTGCAGGACCTGCAGACTGAGCTAGCCCAGGAGGGAGCAAAGTTGTGTTCACAGTTGGGCTGCAGGTAACACACCACATAGACAACCTGCAATCTGACCAGACCACATGACAGCTAACTACATTTTTCCACATTACCTTTTGGCCTGTCTCTAAAGGAGCATCATTTCCCCACTTTAAAACAAAGATGCAACATACAAAGAAGTGTTTATATACAACAAAATAGGACAGATTCACCTGTAGCTAAGTAATGTTATTTAGCCCAGAAAGAGATGAGCAGTAGCAGAAAGCAGGTAACATCACCAGAATTAATATGGTGTATCTGCCCAAACAAACAGTATGTATCATATGGAGTATCTTTTTAATAAAGCAATCTATGCTTTAAGTCACTGTTAGGAATTGCTTTAACGTTTCCCATAGAGAGAGATCAACTATTCAGGAAGCAGCTTGAAGATTTAGGAGGAAGAAAAGAAGCACATTTACGACTGAGCTAAGAATCTTGTGGGTACTTACGGTTCAATGCTGACTGGGGTGGCTTCCCCCACTACTGTAAGAACAGGAGGGGTAACTTCTGAACTATCTGGAGAAAAAAAACAAAAAACCAAAGAACTGCTCAGACAGCTCATCTTCCCATCTGATCCATATTCCCTCACATAGCTTCTAAGACAGAAGTACCATCTCTCAAAAAAGGCACCCATACACTAAAGGGGTTTAAGATGACTAACAACTTACCTTACAGGCACCACCTACATCTCAGCAATAACTATTTACTGTCCCCGCAGTTCAAGACACCGATGATCACCTACTTTTCCATTCCTAAAATCGTCAGCAGGGGGTGTTGCAGATTGTGAGTGCATCTTAACCTGCCTGCCCAGGTGGAAGCAACACCACTTCATCCTAGCTCTCCCAACTACCATGGAGAAATCCCAGTTCCACATAACCACATCTCCTCAAGTCATGATCTTGATCACGCCCTATTACTCCACAGTTCCTAATGATAAATTAGCCAAGAAAGGAAGAACCAAGTGGAACTTACTTGATCTAAGCAGAGTTCTGTGAGCACTTTTAGGAGTCATTGGAGGTGGAACCGAATGACCACCTGAAGAGAGGATAGCATTAAAATATAGCCCAGATCCTTCTCTCACTGGACTTAGAATTGGTGGAGGAGTGTAAGGAGGTAGCTCAAAGTTCCTGTCTGAAGGATGATCTGCCAGGCGGACAGGCGATCGCAAGTGGCTCTGATATGGAGTAATGTTAGAATAAACAGGTGGTGCAATAAAGGTGCCAGCTTTTGGTGGTATGAAGAGTGGTTCAGGTCTTGGCCGCTGCTTTGGTTTCCGGGCAAAGCTCTCTGCTTCATCCTTTGGAACAGCATCTTCAAGCTATTACAAAAAAAATGTACATGCTTAATTAAGTTTTAAAATCTCCGGTCATTTGAAAAACTTCAGCGAGATATTTTTTATAGCAGCTTGAAATCTTGATAGGGCAGTTGGAGGGTGCCTTAACAATTAGCACAAAGGGAAAGAGGGAAAAAAAAACGGGGAATAGAATGGTCAGAGGAACCATTAGGTAGTCACACTAGCTCTGAGTGCTTATGAAGTTACTGAACATAATGACACATAGGTCTGGTCCAACCTTTGATTGGAAAGATAATGACCTCATGGTAACTTTAAAGTACAGCAGAACCCTGGTACAGATACAGGGTAACACCAAATGGCAATAAGAGAACAGAAGACAGTATAACAATATTGTTAAGCATTTAACTACACAGAAATCTCCTTAGATGCCTGCTATTCCTCTGGCATATGAGCGCTCTATTGTACCTCTGAATAGAAGAGACAAAAAGCACCTCACCAAAATAAAAATTCCTGTCACACCACAGATGGGGATCACTCATTTACTGACCTGCAGAACCTCAGTAAGATATTTCAATTCCAAGAGAATAAATCTTCACTTTGGATTTTATTCACACAGAGAGATACATGCATTACTCACAATTTACTATTACCTATGCATCTACAGAGAAAGCACTCTATTCAACCTATTTATCCTAATGCTACTGGGCATCTGGTTTTATTCACCGTTTAGTAGTGGGGCATTTCTTGGCTGCATTAGCGTTATCTGTAGGTCATCAAAAGACAGTGATGCTCAACTATATAGTAAGATTACGATGGAAAAAAAATCTACAGTCCCCAGACTACATCCATTCCAAGTTCAAGCCTCAAGACTCATTTTTGGTTTCTTGGTATACCCATACCTGATTTGAGGTTTCCATGTTAGTATTACGATTAGATCGTCTCCGAGTGACTATCACAGAAGGCTTGCGTTCACAAGGAGCACGATCATTTGTTTGGCCTCTCTGGAGCTTTCCATCCTCAGACTTTTCCTTTCCAAGACTCTGCAAGTCAATTTTTCTCACTGGCACAGACACAGGAATAATAAGAGGCACCAGGCTGCACTCCTCCCGGGATCTTTTCGGAGTTGAACCGGCAAATTCCACAACACTTTTTGCAGCTGTAGATTCTGGAGCTGCTATCAGCATGCTCTTCTCTTCTGAGGTATCCAGTTCCTGAGAAGAAAAATACATTTCTTAAAAGTTCTGAAGTACTTGCATAATAAATCAGCTCATATCTCACTTCCAGTGTATACCAAGTTTCACAACGCAAGCTGAAATGGATTTGGGAAAGCAATACTGGAGGAACAAAAAGAATACTTCAACAAAAATGTTACCAAAATTTCTTAGAATTACTGGAGGATTAACTGAAGTCTCAACTGCTAGAATATTTGTAGATATCATTCTTAAGTACCATTTCACAGCCTATGGTTTGACATTTTATGTTCCAGATGAATTTATGACCAGCCACCTAGCTTCCAACAAAGGCTCTTCAGTTTCAATAATGATCAGAAGCTGCAGGTTATTCATTTCAAACATTGAAATTCCATTTCTGGAAAGGCAGCCATGATAATCTTAATTAAATCTCATACAAAAAAAAACAGAGCTAGCTTTTTACTCAGGGCTTTTTATATTTATTTACATGACAGAAGCAACTTTCCTCATTGTAACTGATGCCTTTGAGGTTTGTTGTCTAAAAGGCTTGAGCCTGAAGGACTTTTGCTCAGAATCCACAAGGCATAACTGCAAGCCAGCATTTTTTGCATTTGTATTAGAGCTTTCATGTCTCTGCTTTCCTTTCCTCATGGAAACCCTGGAAAACTGAACTCCAAGGAAATAGGAATAGAGGATGAGTTTCTGAATAAATACATGGATACTGTAACACCAAATGGCTTTGGGCACTGTCAGGTAAGTGATTTCTAGTCCTTTAAATCACTATCCATATGTTCACTCTCAATTCCAAAGCAGTTGCCAGCTCACTTTGGAAGCCAGGTGTTGTACTTCAACAACTTTCAAAAACATCTCTCTTCAGGGATATAGAAAACCTTAAGCTCTGATGAAGGGCAATCTCGACACTGTAGAAGACACTCCTTTTGGTTTTGCAGAATGTCTACCTTGGAACTCTGTCTGGAAAGCCTTTGGATAGGTATGCAAACTCAGAGCCACAATTTACTGAGGAATCTATCTGAACAGCTGTGCTTTGTAGGTGGAAGCTAAGGCACATTACCTCTCAGGCATGACAAGAGGTCTCCAACCTGAACTTCCAAAATTTTGCAAGTATTTCCTGAAGTCGTCAAAAAGAATCTGTTGTGTGGCATTGTGTACCTAATCTTGATAAAAGAGCTATGATAAACAGGTCCTCTCCTAAGAATCTAGACACATGCCCAGTCATTTCACTGTGGTCACAGACTGAGAACGACAGCTTCACTGATGGGCAAGAGAATGTGCTCCAGCTGGCCCCAGCAACAACCAGAATGACACTAGACTGAAGTCTCTCTCACTCTGATACTGTATTTATATTGAGGGAAGCACAACTGTACTGTCACAAGATGCAACAGTCCCAGCATGGAGTTAGTGCTCTGGTCTCTCTCCAAATGAGAGTCCTGGTACTTTTTGTTGCTTTTAAGAGCAAACAGGTCCACTCTAAGAGACTAAGCCTTCAGATAAAAGCCAGGTACCAATCTTGATCAAATCAATTATATCAAGAAGATTTAGGACTGCCTCCTTCCAAGACATTTTATTAGAGTAAGACTAAGTATGCATGAAAAGGTTACTCGTCAGCGACACTGCAGTTTAGAAGCTTTCTCACCGTGACAGCAGGTATCTGACCCCTGTGCTCAATGATGAGTCACACAACTGATAAGTCACATTATATCAACTGTCCCAGACCGTGCTGCAAGAGGAATTAGTGAGCTATGGACCTCTGTTCACTCCAGGATGGTGACATACACCTGTATTTTCCCAGGACACTATCAATTTTGGATTTGGAGAGCATTCGTGATGCTGACATATGTCACTAGGGATCACTTCCTCCAGATAGTAAGAGGCTTTTGTAAACGTTTGCAGGTTCCCTCCACTACTTCAGGAAGGAGATACTAACAAGGATGCCTTTTTAAACACATGAACAGGCTATCTACTGGAACAGATGTCTACTTCCACTAGTCCTGCTCATACTTGAAGCAGCTGCTAACATACAGCTTCACACTGCCATATGTGGGTCTCCCCACATCAAGGCAATCTATGCAGTTACCACTTCATTACTGAAGTCTAGTGACATCTGGGATAGCCCTGGGGGTTGTTTTCTGGCAGTGAGCACCACAGTAGACAGTTTTGCACCACTGTTTAGAGTGGTGCATTCACACCACATTCTTTAGACCACTGCCAAGAGAAGTCTTGGTTTTCATCAGATTATTTTTTTTTTCCTGTTACTAGTGCAAGCACTCCAACATACTTTCTCAGTACCTGAGAGAATAATGGCAACCAAACAAGTAAGGGCAATATGAACATGTGAACAAGCACCAACTCTGACCCATCTACAAACCTCAGATACTTCCTGTGTGCTACACAGATCTCTGTAGGTCAAGAGACATAAACTAATTTCCTGATTAGGAGGAGGAAATTATGGCAGCTAGTCACACAAAGGATGTCACATGTCTTTGGCTGTATGACTGGTTAACCATACTCCTTTTATTTTCAAGACTGGGAGGTAACCAGCAAAGGACTCTCTTCTTTGAAGATGGAGAGGTGACCCATTAAAAAGAAAAGGAAGGAGGAGACTTGAACAGTAAGAGAGGAAGAGTGAGGGAGGATAAAGGGGGGCTGGGGAGAGAGAAAGGGGTTTATCCGTGGGAACTTTTATATAAATAGCTGAAATATCTTTAATGTTGCTCTGAGCCCTTGATCAGAGCTGTTCTAGTCATGAAAGATCACATATACCTAAGGCTTACTAAGAGGAGACATGACTGATTTTGGAATTAAGCTATTAGCTTCAGATCCCTATATAGTTTCTCAACTGTTTGATCATGCTCAGAGGGAAGAAGAAAGGAGTCACTGAATAAGTGAGAGGACCTTCATTTGAAGAACAGCTGGGGATTTTCAGCTAGCTCAGCATCTCTGCTGCAGAACTTGGGGCAAGAGGGCTGCTGGATAACCCCCGTTATCATCCATTTATACTCCTGCATAAATATTGAGGGATGACTAGTGATCTAGAGTCCTGCAAGGCACAGAATGAGTCATTCTGGCACGGATTCTGCCTATCCCTCAAGTGTTTTTTTAAGAAGTTGGAATTCACAGACAAAACACACAGACAGAAGAACTGTCCAAAGCCACTGCTGTGATGAGACAAGCAACTGCACCAGCCTTTTAGAAACACCTGCCTGTACAGTGCCTTCTGCCATCATTCTGCATCACTCTCACTGCAGCCAACCTGAAGCTTGTCCATGAAGGAGGTGAGTCCAAAACTGAAATTCCAAATAAAACTTTCTGTTTTCCTTTTGTACATGGCAGCTGGTGCCCTGCCCTGTGCCATGGAAAAGAGGCCAGGTAACTAAAAACTGTCTCCCTTCCATACAGGAATATTTAAATCCAGACACCCTTAAGATGACCATTTCAGATCTGAGAAAAAAAATAATGTTTGCACTACTAAAGTAATTACACCACTTTTTTGCATACAACTTTGATATGCGAAATAAAGACAGAAAAGAAGAATTGAGAGTCTTCTGCAGCCTGTAAGCAGCAATAAGCTTGCATCACCTGAAAAAGCCAAGTCACAGTATGATGGGCAGCTCTGGTGCAAAGCATCAGTTTTGACACTGGACAGCAGCATGTGTCTACGTATAAAGTAATGTTTTCACATAAGTTACACACACAGCTGAATTAGTGTGTTCAAACAACTGGATCAATTACAAATCTATCTTCTTTCATCAATATTTGAATCATATGGCCACCTTGTATGCTCTTCACAACCTACACTAGAGAAGGCTTCTGTTGTTTACAACAGAAAGGTATCATACCAAGCAAAAGCAAACCAAGCAGCAAACCACTCTCCTCCCATAAACATGTTTTTAATCCCTCACGTGACGTCCAACCCCCCCGAAGATGCAAAATCCAACAGACCTCAAGTAAGAATCTAAACATCTTTCAAAACCTCATCCTGAAAGCCTAGAAAAAAAAAATCCAAAAAGTTCTTCTGCTAGTGGCACCATGGAAGCAAACAAGCTGCTTGCATAACTGCAAAGAACAAAAGAGCATCTGTCAAAACGCTTCTCCATTTGGTCTTTACATTATGAATCAAGCTGCAAGCGGATGTCTTCAAACAGTCAATTCTTTGCTTCACCTTCCAGGGCTTTTTCTTAGATGCTCTGTTAGCTTTTTTCTTGACACTGTGTTGGTGATCAGTCTGCAGTGTAAACTGCAGATCCTCCTGCACTATAAACATACAACAGCTGTGAGAGCACGAGCAAATAGCTCACACTGCTAACAACTAGTTTTCTATCAAATCTGCTTGTTCAACTGGAATTAGAGCAAAAAGAATTGAAGACAGCATCACCAGTCACTGTTTGCTATGCAAAGGACGGAATATTTCCCTCATCGTTTATTAGTTCATCTCTTTCACTCAAAGCCACATCCCCCTACGGAACAGACTGGAAAAGTGGCCAGAGTCAGACTAGGAAAAAAATGTTGATGAGAAGAGAGGGAATACATTTCCCTTCCCTTTGTTGTCTGACTGGGCAGCTACTCAAATGGCAAAACTGTAGGTAAAAGTAGCTCATGCTCTAACACTGGTATTTCATCAGCCTTTGGCAACAAAGCTTCCAAAGAAAAGAGTATCTTTACTTCTCATGAGAGGCACTCGGTGAAAGACCAATCAAATCACAACTGAAAAAAAAAACCTCCCAAAAACAGCCTCAAAAAAACACCCAGTTCCAAAGTCCACATGTCTCCTCTAGGCTAGACAATTTTGAAGCCTGTAATCTTGACATATGGAATACATACTGTACAGTTTACACCGACAGGAGACTAAAAGGACAAGAGTAGTCAAATACCTAAATGGTCAACACTCAATTTCTCCCTCATGAAGCCCTATAAAACATCTACAGGCAGACTTCGTCCTCAGATTACCAATCTCTAAACATCTGATGCAGGCCACTCTCAAACAGGATCCTGCATCAGGCAGACCTTTGTTATGCCTGGTACAAGTTCTTCATGTGAAGTGAGGCTTCCTCTGGCTTTTAGTGTTTGGGAAACACTGAACATGTAAACTTCATTATGTAATTTTCAGACAGCAAAATTTAGAAACACTTCAACTGCTAGAACTGCAGTTAAGCTGCAATCTTTAAACATAAAAAGGAAGAGAATGTTAGATTGGTAAAAAGACACTGGGTGACCTGCTTGTACTCGTCTCTTGCAATTCCGGATCAGTTGGAGGCTCTAGCTGAAAACATCCACATTTTGAAGCCCTGGGCTAAAATTGTACTCAGCAAAATAAAACTGCCCTCAGGTGGTTTCACTGCACTGGATCTCTGTTCTACTGCACCTATGAATCACTGTAGCTGAAATTACATGCCACCACTCCAGAGCAGCCCTTGCTGTACAACACTTCTTTCGTCAAGACACCATCCTATCCTGCACGTGCATGCAAATTCATTTCAGTCCTGTTCTGTAGTCTAAAGGATGCTCCATTTGTATGCCTTACCTTTACATTCTGAAGAGAAGCCAGCTCAACAGCTTTTTGGGCCAAAGTTAGCAAGTTGGCTTCTTGAGAAACACGCCGTCTCCGCCGCGTACTCTGGATTACACCACCTCTGACAGCCTGAAAATCACTAGTTCTCTGAGTGTTTTCTTCAGCCTCTGCTGCTTGATTCTCCCCATCTCTACCATTCTGGGCTGTGGCTTGCCTGTCTGTTTCCATCTGGCACAGCTCACTATTGACCAGGACATCCTTTTGCCCTGGATCCATTCTCTTGGGGTGTGAATAGCTATTTTTGTTGTGGGCTAGAGATTCAGGTGGCTGCTGTAATGGGACTTCTTGCTGATGTGTTTGCCAGTGATGCAGAAATAAATTGCTAGGTTGTTCTTCTGCCTGCTTGGAAGCCAACACTTCTCCTGCAGATGTCAGCAGGACACCTTCTTTGGAGAGTCTCCGGGACCGTCTGGGAAAGGGAATCTGGGTCTGAGGTAGCACAGTCTGTTGGTTCTGCTCTGTTAGAGCCTTGAACAGTTCCTGGTTCCGCTCTGTTTGCTGGAACTGGTGTGCCATCATGTGATGCTGAGGTGCTGCAGCTGCCACATGAGGCTGTGCTATGGAAGTAGTTTGCTGCAAGCTGAAGGCTTGTGTGGCGGCCTGTTGCTGCTGCTGCTGAGGATAGAAGTTTTCAAACAGTTGTAGCTGGGGAAGAGCTTGCTGTTTTTGTTGAGCAGTAAATGCTGGGCTGGAAGAAGCTGGGGCTTCTTGAAAGACATGTAATAATTCAGGAAGACCCTGCTTTTGGCCTTGGTGACCAAATGCAAGTTGGAAAGGCTGCAAAGGCAGACTTTGATTCTGCTGCTGCTGTTTCTGCATCTGATGAAACGAATTCATTTGAGCTTGCTGTCTCACCAGGGCTTGCTGTTCCAACTGAGCTTTCTGGGACATCATCTGCTGGACAGCATCTCCATACAAGTCCAGTTGTGACACAAACACACCTTTCTCTTGATTTCTTTTAAGGGCTTCTGGGTGGCCATAGAAGCCTGGAGCACCAGCATTGGAGTGGGGTCCTTTTGGGTTGCTCCCAAAAACCATACTGTGGTTCCACATTGAAGGTGGAGACTGCCAGTGGCTGTCACCCCTCTCTGGCAACCGGTTTGCCATTAGTGAATTCTGCCATTTGACAGCTGTTACTGTCTGGGACATCATCATTGATTCTCCCCTATCTTGACTGTAAACGGAGTTCATCAAAGCAACATTGTTGGGGGGGCTTGTTAATCCTCCTGTGTGTGGAATCTCCATAGTTTGAGAGACCGGAATATTCCCTCCATGTCCATAGTACTGTCCTTCCTTGAGCTGCTGCTGTGATTCTTTTGATGACACAGCTATTTCCTGCTCATTAAAATAAGCAATTCTTTTCCCAGTCCTTTTGCTTGAAGACTTTTGCTGAGCCTGAAGATTCATGGTTCAGTCTATTCTCCCAGCTGCACACACTCTATTTACAATCCACCCATCCCTGAGGTCAGGGGAGGAAAGGCACGTAAGTCTTTTCCATTCAGTTTTAGTAATAAAGGGCGGGAAAGAAGCACATATGAAAGTGCCACCACTTCCTTTTTCTTTGTGTGCTTCTTCCACTTCTTTTCACTCTTATCCTTTGTGGTTCAGAGGTCAGTAGGGTCCACTTAGTTACAGGTCCTGAAATACAGAAGCAATTGCAATGAATCATCAACAGACATAACTGACATACAAGATCTCATGCAGTCCACAAGTGTGTATGTCTGTCTCATTTCCAACAGAAGCTAAGTATGGGATAATATATGTAAGAAATAATAGATCTGACCTGCTAGAAGAATGTGAAACAAAACATCTGCTTGGTAAAACTAAGTTATCACACTGTATTTGCATGACGTAACTCCCAATTGCATGCAGACTTCTGTCTAATCACTCAAGCTCATCCTGAAGGTTTTTTCTCTTTAACTCTCTCTCATCTGGCCAATTACTACTGTCTTCCTGTAGACAGGATAATCTGTTTTTAATCTGAACTCAAAAACACAAACCAAAAAACCCTCCTGAGTCACCAAAGAAAAATAACACATCAGACCCCATTTCCCAAAGACATATGAAACTCGCACACGTATGCGACAGCTGCAGCCAAACTCAGATCAGAGCACAGTGCTCAATACAGCAGTTTTAGGAAAGAATTATGCAGCAACCCATACCCCACCCCCAATCATTACAGCTCCTTTTCGATTAAGAACTGCCCACCAAGCACTGAAGCCAGGGCCTGCTCAACATGCTGCCCTCTCAGACACTTTCTTCAACAGCTGGCTGCAACTGCTCCTGCTCCAGTCACACTCATGGAAAAGGAGTTCAACTGCTCAGACCCCAGCAAATATCCGACGGTGGAAAGGTACAAACATAACCTGAGAAAGTATTTCTAGAACATGCAGTCTAGGACATTCTAACTTCTTCCACAGAAAAGAAGCTGTCCATAAACTTGGGCTTTAAAAGCCTAGTTTGCAGGATTAAGGTCAATTAAGGTCTAACACATCAACTACATTAATTAACACTAGATTTCTATTAGGAAACGTAAAACCTCTTAAGAAATTTAGTTTTATATTTAATTAAATTCTTAAATGATGACTAAAATGAGTGGATCTAATACTACCTCTTTTCAATATGTGCTCTGTTCAAATCACACTGCCAATATATTTCAGAAAGATCTTTAACAGTTAAAAACCTGTTCTTCTTGCATCCCTTCTGCCATAAAAATCAGGTTTCTCCTGAGTGGAGCAGGTAAGACTAGCACACACACATCCCCTCCGATGAAACCCGCAATCCATCCATCCACCTCTGTGTAAGATGGAAAATAAGAAAAAGCATACAGCACACTGCAGTCTTGTAACCTGAGTTTCCTCTAAACGGATACGGCTGCAGTGGAGATTTTAATACTGGGGTGGGGTTGGGAGCATGATGAGGAGAAAAAGACAAAGAGTTTAAATGAACTTACGCAACTTCCACCTCCCAGACCAAGCCTGGTTTCAGTGCCACTGGAACCATGGGCCTGTGCTTCAGAGTGAAGTGACTCACTTCCTCAGACTGTTACATGGCTGTTCCCCCCACGCTCCCTCCCCCTTCATCCTGGCTACAAACCATGGACCTCTGCCACCCTGTATCTCGGAGCCAGGGCGTTCCTCCCTCCTCTAGCACCAGGTCTCATTTTCCAGTCCTCTTTCAACAGGACGAAAATAACTCTAGGCGAAATTATCGACACGTGAGATGGAAAATTCTCTCCAAACTTCTACTAGCACACAAACGAGGATTTCATAAAGTTAAACTTTTTCTATTTCAAAACTTCATTAGGAGAGGAAAAAACATCCTACAGCAGGAAGCTGATGTCTGGTAGCAAAAAGTAGAGGTGGAAAAGTTGCTATATGCCTCTTAGGAAACACTAGTGTTACTCTATCCTTGCTTTTTGCAGCACTAATACAAACATTAACAGAGCCAACAGCTAAACCACAGTACGCGAGGTAATACTGCTAAGAGTGGTCGCTGGCACAATCTTACTTCTGAAATCATCACAAGCTACTTTTCTCTCCAAACTATGATAACCTTTAACAGCTTCTCTTCCTCTGATGCTTCTGTATTAGGAAGGAAAAAAAAACCAAAACAGCTCATGCTGTTAATAGCAGAGGCTGAGATTTGCAACTACCACGCACACAAGTGTCCAGAAAACCTTTAGAAAGACAGCCCTGAGGTTAGTGAGAAAGCATTGCCTTAGCACAGATCTCCACACTGACACTTAAGCAGACATTGGCTCTGTTTTTCTCCCAATAAGTAAACCTCAAGAGATCACTAAGTAAAATAAAAAATAATACAGGAGGATTTGGTGCATCTACTATTATGTGATAAAAGAAAACTTTATAAATTGGCTTTGTAAAATTCCCTTCTATATAGAAAAGAAAAAAACCCACCAAAAACTATCTTGTATGTCATCCTATTAATAATAGTCCATAATTTAGGCTGAAGTGATAGATGTTCAAGCTGAAGCATGACTGTGCTCCAGGAAAGCTCACACTTGGCAACCTCATTGGCTGAGCACTGCTGGCTCTATGACTAAGCAGGCTTCCCTCCCTGAGGTTGAGGGATGAGCTCACATTATCATCATCCTAGCCAATTGCCAGCTTTGGGTGGGTTTTTTCATTTTGTTTTACTTTAATTTCAGCACAAGAGTCAGCCTGCAGTAGTGCAGTAAAATGGCAACACACTGCCAGGCTATGAAGCAGCACGCTCCTGGCCATTTCTTGCCTCTGAATAAAGCACAGAGCAGTTCTGATACCTTAAATCCCAGAAAATACCATGTCTTACCTTGAAATAATAATGAATATTTGTGATACTTTGCATTGCTTATACTGATGCTAGATTCTGCTCTTCCTCTGTGCAGTGTATATTTTGTTTTAATAACTCTTAAGATTTGGCATGCAACATCATCAGTTACTTTCACTTCCAGGAACTTCTGGCATTCAAGAACATCTCAACTTTTCTTCGGATGAAGGAGTTGTATGTCAGCTCCTTCAATACTATAATATTTTCAGATTTCTAAAGAACTTGTTATGTTGTGACACTTTCTCCCCTAGACCTGAAAATAGTGTCAAAAGAGACATATATACTGCATAAGCACCCACTGGGTGTTTCCTGGAATGAAAAAGAAAAAGCAACATAACCTATGGCACCTTACCTAGAGAAGTTAAAGAGTTCGCATTTTTAGCTAAATCCTCTCCAGTGTATCTTCACTAGAGTGTTAATCAAACATATACAGAACACCACATGGGCTAGATATAGGTAAAGACTCCTGAAGCACTTACTTAAATATCTAACAGGACTAAGGATGAGTCTCTTCCTGCATCTGGGATGCTGTTCTCAAATGAGCGAAGTCCTTTCAAAACAGAGATGTATGAGGAGGGCAGTGCACAGGCACTCCGAGCCACTCCACTAGGCTGGGTCCAGCCCAGAGCACCTATTACCAGGTTTTACCCAACACAAAGTAGGTTCAGCAGAATTGTTTAGATGTCCTTACCCATTACAACCATCCTGACCCAGTTTAACCATTAGCCTGAAGAGCTTGCTATAAAACCTTTCTTTTTTTAATTAAAATGAAGAGGTTATTCGATTTAGAACACAAATTAAAAATACGCCATTGCAACTATGTACCTTTATCTCCCTTTAAAACTGTTTCTTTGTATATTTAACCACGCACCCGTATTCAATTTCTTTAAACACTCTTTACTAAGTATACGCATATTTGTACGATTTCACATAGCAAGTTCACGGTCTCACACACTCTAGTAACATCAAACTCTACTTACTCTTCAGCCCACCTGTTGAGGGCTGTGCTGCCCTGTGCTTTGCTTAGCTAATTTGCTACACTGCCTATATTTGGCATGATAAGTGAGTTTAAATTTTGAACACTCCTAATCTCCTTTGAGATCATTTGCGCATGATTCTGTCTGACAGAATGCCACAGAACGACCCGGGGAAGACTCTGACTTCTCAAACCTTGGCAAAGGTGAGGATGCAGAAAATAATAAGTGATCACAGACCTTCTTTTTCATCACTTTAATCCTAGTTTTTAAATACTTCTATTTTCCTTTTCTTCATACAAAAAAAAAATGTTTCTGGGTTCTAGCTAATGTACATTCTCAGCCGCTAAAGCAACAATGCTGTCACAGTTTCTCACAGGAAATCTATCAAATTAAGAATAATTTCTCACCAAATCCTCCTGCTGCCAGCAACCCAAGCTACTTTTAATGATGACAAACAGATTCCAAGAAAAATTTTTACATCGAAGTCAAATGCAGAAGCTACTCTGTGTTCTTCCAAGACAGAGAAACCAAGCCTTCCTTCCCCAATTTGCTCATTATTAGGGTCAATTCCCACATTTAAGAAACAGGCAGAGAATCATGACAGACATTTTACTATTGAGGTATAAAAAAACCAGAGGAACTGACCCACTTATAAGATCGCCTAACAAACCAGGTCAAAAATCAAGAACAGAACATAGGATTCTAGCAATCAGTTCTCCTCCAATCCTGCAGGGGAACATGGGCTTAAATTTGCATTGGGTGTGCTACTGACACACGTGCAGAAAGGGCAAAGAAAACGTCATTGCTCCTATGCAATAGCAGGATAGAGGTAGTTCGACCACTGTTGGACATATTGTTTCTAGTTTTTAAATGACTTGAGACTCACACTGCATCACAAACAATAAACTTATTCCAGCTAACAAAAATTCTCCCCTGGGAAACCACCACCCATTGCAAGAGTCTTGTGTAAGAACCAACCAAGGAAGCAATGAAAGCATGGGATAGTTTTTCTGTTAGGTAAAAGCTTTGCAAAGCTTACTGCACAGCTTATCCATACCCTATGCTTACCCTGCTGCATATGAAAACAGCTTCAATCTCGCCTTCAAACACATCTCCTGCACACTCAGTTTGTCACATTTTCTTCCAGACAGCTACACTTGAATTCCTGCAGATTGTTTGCAACCTCCCACTCTCCACCTTTAGACACCTCAAACGAAGGATAACAGCACAGCTTTCCTACACATCACCAAGAGAAGGAACAAGGAAGAACAGAAAAATAGGCCATGTCTGTAAATTCTGTACAGTAAAGCACAGTAATTTATCTTCTGAATAAAGACAGGGGAAAGCCCAAAGCAACTAAGACACACAGTACTGTCCAAGAAACCAAAACCCATAAATGGGGGATGCTGGTTTAATGTTCCTATCGCCTTATTTAGATAGCTGGGATAACACTTCCAGAGAGCCTGTCTCTACAGAAAAGAGTTTGCTTTCCAGGAGTCTAGCACCAGAGAAGAGCAGCAACAGAAGTCCAAAGTGAACAACCAAACCAACCAACTGAACAGCCTGCAGTTTAAAAGAAGCCTACTGCAAGAGAATATAAGCAGATAGCAATCCTCTCCCTCAACACATCCAAGTAAGAAACTAATCTAGCAACCTGTACTGGATGAATCGATAAAGCCTAAGAAATGGGGAAGTCTTACTTGTCCGGTAACACTGCATAGCAAAAAGGGAACTCTTTACAGTACACCCACAACAGGGGCAAAGAGATCAAAGGGAAACTGCTTCACAGACAGGCAAAAGGGAAAACACAGCATCCAGCACGTTTGCCAACTTCCACTGTAGCCTGAAGGTGCCTGTCTGAGGCTAGAAAGCACACACCTCAAGAAGTGGTGCTCCTGGCACATGGTTAGGGACTACCCACGGTTTTGTGGGATTGGCTCGTTTCTGTTGCAGAGAAAGGCTGAAGGGAAGACTGGCTCCAAAGGTGCCTCTGCCCTGAGGGCAGCATGGTTAAGATTAGTCTGTTGCCACTTTCACTTTCCCATTTTCAGAGTCTGGGAACTGATAAAGCTGTATTAAACCACTGCACTAACCAGAGATTCAGGAGTGAAATCCCTTAGCTCTGTGACACAAAGCAGGGAAGACAACGGTCACACTCAAGGACTATGCACCAGAAAAATTAGGTGGCTTGTATTGCACCACCAGATGCAACAAAGTGCTGCGGTCTAGAACATTCCAGACATTCAGCATCATAGGCTAATTACCTACAGCAAGCAAAATAACATAAAATGTAGAATTACCATATCGTTTGGGAGAAATGTACATACCCAGGAAGAAAATATTAGCTATGCTTCATGAACTAATCAATCCAAAGACAAATACAAATCCTACATTAATAAAATACTTTTGGCTATTACAGTAAAGAATGTAATTAAGCAGAGTCAGTGAAAATGTGTTCTCATAGGCGTTCTTTTCTGTTCAAATAGGTCTTAAAATTCACCTAAGCATGCATTCTGATTACATTTTGACCTAGTATTTACATCCATGGACATGGTTTTATTTATTGTCTATCTCCACAATTTTCCACATACCATCTAAACACAGAGATGCATTCTAGTATACAGGACATCATAGAAATTTTTTGTTTGTTTTGAATTACAGGGTCTGAAGCACCACAGATGTTGCTCAAAACGAATTTTTCAGGTAACAGTCCTGAGAGAGAAGTTGCACACTTCCAAGAACCCCCCCTCCCCCAAAAACAAAAAAAAAAAACAAAAAAAAAACCCCAAAAAAACAAAAAACCAACAAAAAAAATCACCTGTATTTTAGGTTGCCTTCCTCAAATGCAGCTGTAAACTCAGTAAAGGTATTGGAGATTTACTGTCCAAAATGCACCACATAATTTTGTTTTAAAGCTATGAGAAAGGCACAAAAATTTGTTACAGAGGAAACACCCATTAAGAGCTGATTAGTTTTGTTCTTAGAACAAATGAGCCCAGTAAAACCTAGCTTACACCAACAGTTCCATGAGTACAAGATCAGCATGGATGATGATATAAATGTATTACAAAGACTATAATTTGAAAACTGAGCAGATTATTAAACAAACAACAAAAGATGGAAAGAAGAAACCACCCTAACTTATTTTTAAAGGAACTGAGAATGCCATTTCTACCAGCTATTGAAATGGTGCTATAGCAATTATCGATTAGATCATCAAATTAATTTATCCTTAAGTAAAATTATTTCAGTAGTATTCAAATAAAAAAACCCAAAACATTGACATTTTGCCTAAACCTCATCACACAAGAGCAGGAGAGTCGCGATTTTCACTAGATGAATTTTCCAACTGTGCAGGGAAGTAGCCTTTACGAATGGCTCTGCAGCACAGCACAGGCCTTCCCTTCAAGAAAAGGGGTATACAGCACATATCTTAAATCAGTTAATGTTTATAAACTGTACTGAAGTTAGGAATATTAGTTATTATGATCTGTCATCATGACAAATACTACGATCTGAAGAAGTCTGGGCAAGCTTAGAGTGCAGAAGGAGCACAGTAATTAAGGAGTGGGAAAGGCTGCTCTCAGGCTTGGTTCAGCTACGGCACACACTATTCTTTCCCACTGGAAATGGGTTAACAGTTCTTCTAATTGTAAGCACTTAGGTTGCTATTTTAAACCTTTTTGTTTGGAGCTGTCAGGAGGGCCAGTTGCTAGCAACAGAGACACCAATACTCCAACAGGCAGGCATCACAGCAGGCTACAAAGTCAGGATGGCTAAGAGAGGCTAAAAGCTTCTCCCTGCCCTCACATTCACATAGCTGACATAACCATAATGTGCCCGAATGCCTCTCCTGCCTCCAACACACCAGCTGCACAGCTGCATGGATACACACACCCAAGACAGACTAAGCCTCTCTGCACTTTAGCCCTGAAAAGAAAATACAACCGAATGCACTGATCTGCAACAGGAAAGACTTCTGCAGGCTCAGTTGTTTCCATCTTGACATCTCTGGGACCCCATCGCACAGGCAGACATATGCAGAGTGCATGATATACCAGAGTCTGAGTACTTCACAGATTCCTTCGAGGTTCTGAAGGGGTAAGGGCCTACATAACGGTAAATTGGAAGGTTCACAGAGATGATGATACTTTCCATTCTCACATGTTTGTTCATGAGAGACATAAATGCACTCGATACCTGGACCATACTCTCAGCAGAGACACTCTTGAAACCATCAAGCAGATATGATCACTTGCCCAAATCTGGATGGAGAATAGATGAGACTAAAGGCAGAGGCAGAACTTCTGAGAATCTACAATCAGTATTAGGTCTGCTACAGAAACACATGTTAAGCAAGCCAGCTCATAAAATGAGAATACCTGAAACCCAGTACACTGATATTCATTTATTATTCTGATATTATAAAACTTGTATTATCTCTAACAGTACTCACAGGCTAGAGGGGGATTCTTCTGCAAAGAGCTTAAAAGTCTGTTTTGAGACATGATGATGCAACAAGGCAGTAAAAACCAAAGAGGGAGGGAGCCAAAAAATGGAAGAAAAAGGTCACACAAATAACATCGCTGTTATTTTGTCACATGGCTGCGTCTGCCTCAGACAACCCAGAAACATCTTTTTGTTTTTCATCAGTTACCTAAGCTGAAGCAATGCTCATCTTGGTTTGCCCACGTCCCACCTGCAGCCAGGCAGATGCCAACATTGACTGAACTAATCTATTAGCACTGACAGGACTTCAGTTCAGATTTCTAAATTTAGGTTTTTTAGGAAGTCTTGTGGTCGCTGCTGAATAAAAAAAAAGTCCCTGGTCTATCACAGGGTACAGCAAGCTCTTGGACATGAACAGGGCTGTCAGACATTACAACAATGCAGGTAAGTAAATACCACTAGTTAATACTGGGGGTAGGAACACTGAAAGACATGAGCAAGTATGATCATGACATGGTGGAAACCAGCAAGGTTTAAAGCAGTCAGGAGCCCAGAAGGTACCCCAATTTCTTAATCTTTAATTGAAGAAACAGAGTACTCTCTAGGCCCCTGGAGTCAGAGCTCCCTGCCAGTTACCTGCCAGACACCTGCCCAATCTTCTCCTTCTAGACACAGGGATTTCAGTGAAGGGAAGACATAGCAGATGGTTGGCACCAATGGTGGATCAAAACCAAAGCGAGCCTCTTCTGTTCTGCTTCTGTAGTGGCTTATCTGTATTCTTATTAACATTATAAAGCACTTCCACAACTGGGCCAATGTGACACCAGCCTCATACTTAGTCTAAGTCAGAAGCTTCCTAAAGATTCGGCTCAATAAGAATCCACCCATCCTTCGTTTTATAACTAAAAAGGAAAAATGCCATTCAATACCAGCATGAGGAAAAATAATACCCTGCATTAAGAACCATTACCAAACTATGTTAAATTGAGCAAAAGACTCAGTTTTCATTAAAACACAAAGTTAAGGTTGCAGTGATCAAGGTCAATATTACAAGAAAAGTTAAGCTTTATACATTAATCCACCTGCACATGGAATTCTGCAAACATCAAGCAGATCGAAAGTATAACATGCTTTCACATTTCCCCCTGTACTTAGTTCACTCTGCAAGTCCTGGGACATATGAATAGATTCTAACTGAAGTCATAACATCTTGGGTCAATAATTCCATATCACACTTTAAATATCTGTACTTGCTAAAGATAAAGCTATGTAATTGGTATTAACAGAAGCAGTAAAAACCCATTCCATAGATAATTGGAAAGTCACATAGCTACTCACTAGAAAAGCTCATGAGTTGCTGATTGGTGCTGAACACTTGACCATGTCCAAAAGACATTGTTAAGGGATTTTCTTTTTTCTTAAGGCTTAACATTTTAACTCTCAATAAAAAGCTAACTAATAATTCCTTCAGGTTTATGTATTCCATTACCCTGATACTCTCACACCAATGAAAATCTGAAACTAACACTCCTTTACAATCCAGACCTAATCTAGTGGATTCTACAGGAGTTTTCCACACAAGCTAGACAGCACTCTCTTATTTCAGACAATTTACTAATTCAACTTTTGTCCCACAGCTTCTGATGACTTGACTATTTCCAACATCTCTCCAAACAGTAAGAATGAATGCTCAGTCTCCCATCAGCAGGCTGACATTTGTTACACTTTTCTCTCCCCATCTGGAAGAAACCTATGAATCAACTGAGGCAGTAAAACATTCTGCTAGTTGCTACTCTGAAAAGAAGTTTCATTTGGGGAAAGCAGTTGAAGCAACTTGCCCACAAACAAATGTGATGTAATTGGTATACCTACTATCTACACACTTTGCAGCACTTAAAGCAATGCATTAACACCAATTCATCCAACCATACAACACGTGTAAGCTGCAGCACTGTATTTTAACAGGTAGTCAAAGCTCCCTGTTCTGCACTAAAAAGCAAACAGGCAGCCAGCAAGAGATTATTCTTCTGGAATTCCATGATCTTAGTTTTGTCCACCATTCACTCTGTCATACTGTGTGACTACATACTGTATTTGCAAGGTATCAGGCAAAGCATCTTCATTTTGAAGAGATGCACTAGAATTCAGGAACTGGTAGAGAACACTACTTAAAATACCCTGTAGAACTCCTCCCATTCTGATGCAAACATTAAGTCTATTTTGATTCAACAATCACAATGTTTCCTAAAGCACATAAAACTTCACCCACCTACATCTGCAGAGGAGCTCTAATGTTAACAGATACATGGCTGGAGATCTCTAACCAGTACTCCACAGATGTCTTTGTACCATCCACAAGCTCTGTCTGGAACTGTGGGCTAACAGGAAGGGCTCTTCCACTTGCAAACTGTACTGGCTGTGGGTTTGGCACTGTTTTCTTAAGAGAATCGCATTAGCCAGGTGCATTCCTCTTACTGGAGTAAGAGTCCATGGCTTCACTTCTTGCACTATAGTAGAGAAACTGAACTACAGCAGCTTCTGTTCTACACAGCTGCATGGCCGGATAATCACTGTATACCAACACTACAGACTCTGTAATGCACTTACTCCAGCAACGCCTCTTGAAGGGAGGGAGCTACTATTATTCCCTTTGTACTGAAGGGGACTGAGTCAGAGAGATCATAAAGTAACTTCCCTAAGAGGTCCATAACAGAATACAGAACCCAAGTCAGTGCCCGACCCTTTCAATCACCTTTAGTCTCTCATGGTTTGAAATCCCATCCTAAGGGTAGCTAAAGCACAAAGGGAGCCTTTTTGAAACGTCTTCCCATTTCATCCTGCCCGTTAGATTTTATGCCATGCATAATAATACTCTGAATGAGCACAGAGCAAGCCATACAGGCTTACTGTGGATCAACATATCTCTTTATAGATTTTGTTTGAATTGTCACCTATAAGGCATATATGCATAGTATTGTCCAGGGCACACACAGAGGAATTTGGAATACTAGGTGGACTTATTCAGGTGCAAACATGACATTGTTATTAATTCTATCCAGAGACTATGTAACAATGCTGAATAACCTCATCAAATCTTTCTCCATGAGTGACTGCAGATTCAAATGAAGACAGGAAAGAATCTACTAATTTGTAGCTATTTGAAGATTAGCTTTGATACACCTTTTCATTTGTTTTACATCCCTTACAATCACCATAAGCGTAAATTTACATTTCTTAATTAGAAAACACAAAAAGGAAGGGAAACCTTAAATACCGTAAACCAATACTTTTCACAATTACTGTGACATGTATATTCCTCCCATCTTTGCAACTCCTTCCCGACAACCACTCCAAGGGAAGAGCATCCTTGTTCTTTTCCTACAAGTGCAACATCTGAGGCAGCACAAGAAGCAGAGGCCGTTGGACATGTTCAGAGCCGTGCAGGGACAAGCTTGCGCTCCTTGAACCCTACGACTGATGTTAAACTCTGCCTCTAGCCAAGTTAAAGAGCAAAACTTGTACTGATTTCCAGAAGGAAAGGGGCAGAGATCGCAGCAGTTGGTCTGCAGGAGCAAGGACTCTTTCAGCATAGCACAGAAGGGGCTCCTGAGCTACCACCACTGGCCCTTCTGAGGTCCTGGAGGTGGGAGGTACTGCTGTCCTTGCACCAGTTTTGCTCTGCACTTGCAAATGTTGGATTTCTGTCATTTAAGAGGGAAGAGGGGGAAAGAAGGGGCAGAACCATAACACATTTGGTTGTGAAATAAAATGAAGTGTCATGGAGAAAATTAAATAGAGAGTAGAGTACTAAATGCAAACAAAAGAGGTGAAATCACAAATTTGGTTTTCCCCCTTCCTATAAAAAAAAAAATCATCAATGTATTTATTGCAGCTGTTTGGAAAAAAAAGCAAGCCTTGAGAGTTATGCATGAGGAATGCCAAGTCACAGTACTACTCAGAACAAGTACTACTTTGCACATAACTATCATAAAATGCACCTATTACAGTAGATTAAGTAAGTTCTGTTCCTAAGTCTCTCACCACTTTTATTTGTGGCTTTATTCACCCTTGCTAAAAATCTTGGAACACTTGGCACAAAAGGTTCCTTCGCAGACAAAATATATCAAAGTCGCAAAAGTACCGTCAGAGCCACAAAACTGATCAAAAAAGCACAGCAAATTCTCTCTCATCATTACCTGCACATAAGACCACCAGGGAAAAGGGTTCAGAGAGAAGAACAGCTTCCGTGTATATAGTTCTTCCAGGTAGCCAGCTATGTTCATATTACTGTAGGCATTTCCATAGCCACAGCGTTGCTTAAGCAAGGTTTACACACACTTAAGATATCTGCCACTTTCTGCAAGACACACAACACTGGCATTGGTGTAAAGCTTCACAGTAGCACCTGCACAGAGACAGGGATTCCCCAGAGCAGCATTTTCAGAGGCCCAGGGCAGAAGCATTTATCATTTTCGATTTTAGATAGAGGCTGAGTACAATGGTTAGTTTCCATTCACTTTGCAACATGCAGGAAACTAACATGTCAGAAAAAGGTGAGACAACAGAAAGAAAAAAAAAAATAGCAGGAAGAAAATACCTCCCTTCTGAAACCAGAAGCATATCAGTCCCTGCAGATGCACTCCCAGTACTTTTTGTCAATTTTGTGGAACATGATGCCTTCCAGTTAAATAGACTCGGTTCCACAAAGACACCATAGCTGGACAAACTGTTTCAAAAGAGATGAGCCACCTATCCAATCAAGCAACTGCAATAACCTCTTAGTGTGCTTCAGTGTGCACTTTTTTCTTTTCACCTTCTCACATTTCATAAATTCTTTAAAGATAACTTTTATACTTCTACCTTACCTGAAAGTAATACGATAAATTTGCACATAAAAAAGCTACAACTCTGCTCTCTCCCTTGTGAAATCCTTGGAAACCCCTGTATTTCTTCTTGTTAATACATATATCTTCTAATTTTATTCACAGATATTTGTGAAGAGGAATGAACACTTCAGTTTTTTTTTCAATACAGAAAGAATATCACATGTCAAGATTTCTCAGTAACATTGGAAGAGCCACTTACAGTTTCAAAGATTGTGAATTCTCAAAAATAAACTGAAAAACGTCACACACACAGCTCCCCCTAACATTCTGCAGACACTGGATTCAAAGGGTTTTAATGGCAGCAGTTGGAAAAAACCACCTGTTGGTTGCTCAACTCCCAGTATCACTTCACTAGTTCTCTAGTCAAATTCTAAAATAAGCAGATCTGCAACTCTAATGTTAAAAAAGGAAATTGCTTACCACACTCCAGCTTTTCAAGCTTTTTATACCTTAAGAAAGTAAAATGATACTTCTGATTTTTTTTTTTAATAAAGTTTCAGATAAGAGGCACTTTGCTTGCCTAGCCGCAATGGTAAAAGTTTCCTCAACCGAATACGGACATGCTCTTTTTGTTGGGAGAACTAGCTCTTCAGTAACAATATCCCCCACTGTGTATTTCTAGCTGATCTGTGTACTTACCACACTCTCTACCACTGACTGTGACACAATCATAGAATGTCAAGGGTTGGAAGGGACCTCGAGAGATCATCTAGTTCACCCTGGCCCCAAACACAGCAGTAAGGTAGCTTTTCGCTAAACCAGCCTAGGAACAATTTGCACAATCACTCTGGGGAGGAATGAGAAGAGATATGTATCTGTAAATGGTTAACATTTCCCCACCCCCCCTAAGAAAAATGCACACACAAAAGGCAAGGGAAGTAATTAACCTCCCAACTCCTGAATTTTGGCTTCAATTCCATGAAGTAGCTTCACACACAAAATCGACATGTGGAAAGAATAATCACTGGTGACCAATTTGCTGAGGGTTGTGGAAAACTGGCCTGTGGAGCACAGCAAGCTCTCGCCAGAGATCTGCTGCAGTCTCTTGTGCTGCACAGACCTCAGCGAACGTGCACCACAAAAGCAGCACCGTGTCCTTCCCAGGCATTCTGGAAAGCCTCAGTGTTTAAAAGCAACCACTGACCACCTCTCCCCTCCCATGCTAAAGCTTAACCACCTTTTTTTTTTTTTTAAGGAAGAAAGAGTTAGAGACAATTATAAACATATGGACTAACTTAAAGTCACTTTTAGTCTTTAAGGCATGCAACTCCATCATGTGGCCCAAAGGCCTCCTCTGGCATCATTTCTGTCAGGAGATACAATCCATTTATTTTAAGGCACAGATGGGTGTTGTTTTTTTTTTTTACTTTACAAGTTTGAAGCTGCCCTTTTAAAGCAAAATCCCTCTTCATTAAGGTATCTTAATGATGATCCTGCCTGGGCAGGGGGGTTGGACTTCCTGATCTTTCGAGGTCTCTTCCAGCTCCTAATATTCTGTGATCTTAGTATCTGAAGATGATGAACAATTTCATTACAGAACTTCCCTCATTCATCAAAGAAAAAAAAAAAACCAAACCACACCCAAAACGTGTAACAGTCTTATACCAGATCCACTATTTTAGCATCATAACTCCGTCCCGAAGAGGGAGCAGCAACTCTCGTAAGTGCTGCCTGCATATAATTTTAGCCCTGTACTTTGCTCTACTTATTAACAAATATTTTAGGAAGTGTATCTAATTACTAAGTATCTTTTCTTCTTTTTTTTCTTTTTTTTTAAATAAAAGTGCAAATGTAGAAGTGTCTTATTTTCCTATCCAAAATGAAATCTGTATTTGGTAGGTGGCAAGACACCGGGTTCACCCCAGCAGGGAAAGTCTATGCTCTCCTGCTCTCTCTGAGAACACCACCACCCAGTACATTAGTACCTCTGACATGTCTCTGCTATCCAGGGCCACACTCAGTGCAGTGAAAAAACTGCTCACAGATACTTTTGTAGGCATCTGGGGACCAATAACTTAATGTATATGGCTGTTGTAGCTCATGGTCTGTATACCCCTAGCTCCTTTTTCAAACTCTCCAAGATATCCATCTCCTTCCTATTAGCCAGGAGTAGTGTTCTTCAATCGCTGCTGCAAGAAGAGTATAAGCTCAAATTTCCATTTATAGCTCCCTACTAAAAAGGTTTTTTTTCTCTTGTTGAGTCAAACACTGGCATTGGTATGATTACAATCCATCTGTGCATGTAGCTGGTACAAAAGTTATTTCCTCTTAAAGAGGGTTATATTTATTTAGCCATCGTACAGCTGCTCCAAAGCCACTTGGAGTCTAAAAGCGTACTTTTCTGATGTTGCATTTTCCAAAGAAACGCATCAGCTGCTGAAAAGAACCCAAGTGACAGCCTGGAGAAACAGTATCTCTCAAAAGGTTTGTGTTCTCCCTGCAGCTGAGCTCACCGGTCTCAAGGGTCACAAAATACAGGCTGCCCTCAGAACCAGGCACCTGGCAGCTCTCCTTGCCCTTGCCAGCAGCCTGACATGCCATGACCTGTGCCTGCAGCTGCTGTGACACTCAGCCACCTCCCCCTACCCCAATTAGATTAGGATCCCTCGGGCCCATCTAGCCACTGTAAAGACAGGTGAGGTGACAGACATTTGCAGCACAAGCTGAAGTCCTGTGCCATGTCCAGTAGAGCATGTAAAGGCATCCTGGGATACAGTCCTGTATTTTAGGTCTCAGATACGGATTTATGTTTTAATATACAGCCCCTTCGGTTGTTTATGGCACTTGCATTGCATTTCCATGAGTAATGAATACACACAGTTTTTCAACTTCTGCACTAGAAGGAAAGCAAGCTCCCTAAAATGAAAATTGGATTTAAAAGAGCCTAGCTACATGAGCACTCAGATTTGATTAACAGGGGAGGCTTTTTCCTTTTGAATATTAACATACCCGTACACTGCTACCCACAACACAAGAGAAACGCTGAAACTAAATATCTGTTAACTGCTTTAATCCTCAACTTCCAGGAGATGCAATGCTTTCAATGAAATTAAAAGTCACGACATACTTGCAGCCTGGCCAAAGATGGTGCTCACCTATACACTAGTATCAGAGGAAGCTTTATTCTTAAAACTAGGAACAGCTAATCTAAGATGCTAGACAAATAAGTTATAGATTTATTACAATGAAGTGAAAAATTAGCACAGAGTACTGAAAAAATAACTTACACTGTTTGAAGCTAATATGTAATACACATTTCAGGAAAAAAAAACAACCCAACTTCAAAAGTAAGCTAACATCTCTGCCTTCAATTAAGTTGCAAGACCCAAGACATTTTCTCCCAGAAACTGTATTTAACAACAGTAAGGGACTGTTGCTGAACAGATAAGCTGACAGTTGAAATTGCTCCAGACACAGGTTTTCCAGATATTCCTGAATTAAAAAAAAAAAATAAAAAAAGGGATAGGGGATAAATCACCTTTAAAGCAAAATGGTCTCCATTAGCATGCCAAGTATTAAGCTTCACTTTTTTATCTGTTGGCATTTTTATAAATTTGTAAAACAAAAAACAAATCAGTGATTCTGAAAGAAATGTGTAAGAAATCTTGCCATGCTGCTTTAGACAAGTGAATTGAGTGAATGAATAAAGTGATATGGAATGATTTAAGAACAATGAACACAGCTTTAGCTTTTCAGTAAGACAACTGCAAGCAGCTCTAAGTAAAACTTTTCAAGTAACTTCTTTCCAGCACTTCAATAGTTTCAACTGAACTGACAAGGCAGTTGAGAATTTCTGGTGGTGTAAGAGTACAGAAAGCCAAAAGAAAACCAACTTTCTGCCAGAATACGCTCCCCAGCTACTCCATGCAACTTCGTTATCAGCTCTGCAAAACAGGACTGCAGTAGTAGCTACAAGGAGCACACTACAAGAAAATTTTCTTGATCTTACTTTCTTACCCACGACATCAAGCAGCAGTAGTTTTGTGCAGATCAGTCATGTACACAAAGTGTATAAATGGAAGGGCAAGGTTTCCACAAGACTGCAGTTGTTACTGTCAGTTTTGATCCTGTTTGCTGGGTCTGTCTAGCCACATAGTGCAAAATCAGTATCAGTGTCACACAAAATACAGCTGTGCTCCTGTACACAAAAAAAAAAAGCTTCTCTCAGCTCCTTCCTTGTACACCATCCAATATTTCCCATGCACAAGACAGATGACTTTTCTGTGTTGTAGCATTTTGTGCCCAGGGCCAATTCTGAACCCAAGCCTTAACTATTTCAAACAAACATTATAAAGGGTTACAAAGAAACAATCTACAGCTAAACCATCTTTCCCTCTTTTTCAAACAAAAGAAAGATCATACTCTTCAAATCTGTTGTATGATGCAGTAACTCCACCTTGACAGAGTGGTACTGGATTTTAATTAAATTAGATCAACACTATGTAAAAGTGTTCGGTGGAAAAAGCACAGGGTTGAAATCTCCACGACATTTGCCTCGAAGAAAGTGGAGCAAGTAACTTCAGATATTCACCAAGCTTCCTGCATTCAGTCACTACACTCTTCCCCTTCAGACAGGGTCACTATGTCCTGCCAATTCATGAGCTCCCAAAAATAAACTAGTTGAGTAACTAAAGATGTCAATAGATTTTCACATTGCCTCCACACATCCCAACTGTACTGCTCAGGTGCTTGCTTGTAAACAGCGGGGCATTCTACACTTAAAACTAGAGCAATATCCCAGGCAAATTCTGTCACTATATATATATATATATACACACACACACACACTATAACATCCTTCCACCTCCAAACTGTACCATAACTCAAGTCACTCAAAGAACTGTTATCTTGAAATACTGCTGGATTTACCCACGGAGAAACAGAAAAGTATGAAATAACTCTGAGTAAGAGCCAGACCGAAATCACCTAAGTGCACAGAACCACAGAGATAGCACTACTCACAGCCTGAGTTACAGCTGAGTGACCCGGCTAAGGAAACTCTACTCCACCTACTCCACACAGAAACTGGTGTTGAGTTTCTGGAGTGCAATCCAGAGCCCTCAATTCCACATCTCAGATTTCTAGAACAAAGATAAAGAGATAAAGCATCGCGTAGAAAACCAAAAGTCAGCCTTTTAACTAGGATGCCCAGGAAAACGCCAGTCAAAAGGGCCCACAGGTGATGCATCATATACGCAGGCACCTGAATGAAGCGAGCTGCTATTCTCCCCGAGGCTTAAGTGCCTCTTTCTGCTGGAGGGCCACAGCACCGGCTCTTTCCAAAGAGAGTGCCAGTAACTATTTCACAACAACAAAGCCAGTTCCTTCTCAAAGGTGTGAGGGCTGTGACCTCCTGTACAAAGCCTGCTGACATGTGAGCCATGCATGTCACCCGGCCATGGAGATGCAAATTCAGACTCACAAATCACACCTCGGCTCCCCAGAGTGAGGCAAACTCTCCATTCCCACTCTTGACATTGTGCCCCTACTCATTAGGTCAGAGTGCAGTCCCGCAGCGGATCATGACAAGGCCCAAACACTGTAAATTCCTTCTCAGCTCTGCGATGGCAAGAAAGGGTGAAGGCTGGAAACAGTCTGTTGGATGTCCCAGAGCACCAGAAAGAACCTCCTCCCTGCAGCATATTGTTTCCTTCTTTCATGTCTGTCTTTACTCTTAATTTTCCCAGAGTTGTCTAACAGTTTGTAAATGTCTGTGCAAACTCAGATGCAGGAAGCTGTATGACTGGCAGACCTAGAGGTCTTCCAGGTCACGGCAAAAGGCAACACATCCTCCAAGCTCCAGGAGCAGGCTCTGTGCTGCTGGCCATTTAGTTTCAGCATAAACAGCTTGTTACGTCTGAATAAAAGGCTCAGTGAAATCATACATGCACACGCTTCCCCCCAGAATATTAACACCAGTTCACTCAGAGATAGAACACTAAAAGCATTTCAGGCTAATCAAAGAGATTGAAAGCAAGATTTTACGTAAAATTTTTAAAGGCTAAACAAAACCACTGACTTCATGGTAAGAGTATGGATGCAACTTTTAACTCAACTAGTATGTTAGCAAGTTCCCCCTAACTACAATTTCTATTCTGTATTCCTGCAAGTAGACCTCCATAACTGCTGCTATGGACCCTGTCCCATCACTGCAACCTCGACTTGCAAATCAGACCGTAGCATCTGCTTTTCAATGATCTGCAGGTGTTCCTTTCAGAGTGCAGCCCACACCTCTCTCTCATATTATTTAAACTAAAACATTAAAAGCTTACAGTAAAGCCATACTGACTCATAACAGGGAAGAAACAGTAAAATGGAAGACTTAGCTACACGACATACCCTGAGAATTACAGAGCAGCTGCAGTCTTCTTTAATGCTCACGATGTGGAGAGCAGAAGCAAACCATTTCATGCTGATTTGAATTTTTCTCCCAAACCCGTTTAAGTAGATTTCTCCTCACAGTTTTGAGAAGACACTATAAAAAACAGGATATTTGTTTTTAATTTTAATTTTTACTTCAATTATTTTTCTGTATTAGACATCAGAGTTGCTGCCACCTCTGCTCTTTAGCTGAGTAACATGGGAACCAGTTCAATACCACATTGTCTATTTACTTTCTGACATGCAGTCTTTGAAGCACAATATCATAACCAGACAGACTGCAGTGAGCATTTACAATGTGAGATCCAAATCCAAGTGTAGTTTATATACCAATACATTTTGTAAAAGCAGCATTAAAAGCTTCTAGATCTAAGTATCTTCCTACCTGGACCCCTTTTAATTTGTGTGTGTATGAGAATATTTGTTTGGGGGTTGTCTTCTAAAAACATCTTTTGCACTTTCATCAGAAGCTTAAGTCTTCCACAAGCATCAACAGTAATTTCAGAACACCGTAACAACAGAATACTGCTGGTCAAGAATGGAACAGATTATTGATTTAGATTTGTCATCACTGTGTAAGAACAGAACACTTCTGTTTTAAAAAAGTAAAAGCCAATTAAAAGCCAATTCACTGCCATCCAAATATACAGTCAGCACAAAAGCAGCAGCACCTTGCCAACACAGCTGGTTTAATGCCAGCTCCAAGTACCAAATATATGCTGTCCCTTTAAATAGATATCCAAGTTCAGGTGGTCAAGCAGTTGTTGATGTTGACATGTATTCGGGCCACTGCCTTTGGTATCATACTTGCCTAATGATACCTCTGACAGAGATGCCTTGTGGAGAAATCCATAAGCTCATTAAAAAGCAGCAGTGTAACCTGACATCCAGTGAAAGGCCTCCAACTTTAACACCCCTGTGTTGGAGAAATGCCTAGCTTCTCAATGACCCCTCTTGCCCAAGTTTCTTTTGTCTCCTCTGCTTTACAATTTAACAAATATATTCTTATGTCATCTTAGGCAAACAAAACCAAACCCCCACATCATGGCATACATGTGTGCACAGGCAGGCTAGCTCATTTTAAAATGCCAAGAAAGACTGCCTGAATGACAAAACCAAGTCTTCCAGAGTACAATTTATATCAATAAAATTATTATTTAATAGCACTTGCAGCTGTACAGCAAAACTTAAAAAATCAAGGATTCAAATCTGCATTTTATTTCTTTTGCTAACAAAGCTCTGTATTTTTCTTTCCTCTATAAGGGAAAAGTAGCTAGGTTTGTTTATATTACAAATGAAAAAATCTCATTCAGATAAGCTTTGTTCATTTTTTGGAAAGAAAAAAAAAATCAGCATTGACATCAATGAAACTTCTTGCAAAGCAACCTATTATTTGCTCTTGCACAGATACAAAACATAAGCAGAGTATTACATGTACCAGACTTCCTAGGTTTTTAGTACTGCAACATTTTGACTGTTTATTCTTTGCATCTGAAATTAACAGAAAGAGTAGTAATAGCAAAATAAGACAGCTAGTACCAAGCCTGAAATAACTTGCTTTCAAAAAAGAGCATAAAAAAATCCCCCAAAAAACAAGGAGTCAAAGCAGTTCTCATATTTAAATAGGAAAGAATGCCTTAACTGTATATTGCATTCTTGCATGTACTTAGAAAATTATGGCAACAAGGACCCCTCCAATTCTGAAATTAAATCAGAAAAAAAAAAGCCCATATTAAAAAGTAACTTTTTGCAGTTATTTGCAGTAGTACCCGTGTATAAAAGGTTTCCCAAATATTCAAGGAGAGCAGCTTAAACTCTTCAGGATGCCCAACAGTACCGTAATACATTTCCATTCATAGCTTTAATTTATAGTATATTCATTATTTCTCCTCAGACATCTCAACTTCCCTTAAAATATCTTAATTTAAACAAAGACAATGTTGTAGACAATGTGATTAACTCATGTTATATAGTTTAAAAAATTTTTAAGAAAACTGATAACTTGCAAATAAAATCCCAGCTAAATTTCTAATTTTAATTCAATATCATAAAGATTAGAAACCACAACTAAACCACAGGGGCAGTGAGATTTCCCTGCTAGTTTCACATACACACGTCTTGGGCATTCTAATTTGTCATCATAGGAATCACCTACAGCAATCAGGATGCCTTAACAGCTGCAGCTCTCTTCTCTCATCAGGAATTTAGCAGTGCTGGGATTTTGTTCTCAACTGGTATAGAACAAATTCAAAATAGGAAAACACTTTGCTAAGTTCTTCTCCACCCTAGTGCAGTAATTTCCCCACAAACACAGCTAACTCATTTCAGGAAGTGCTTGAAAGAATGAACCTTATGTAAGAAGAAACAAAGCCTGAAAATAAGACAGTTTAATGGCAAACCATCCAGTAAAGTCCCAAGAGTGTTTTTAACGTATGGCACTTTGATTCACTTTACTTTTCAATGTGTCTAAAGGTGAGTTATTCAGGATCAAGGAACTGAGCTGTTAAGGATATTATGAAACTGTAAGAATAGTTGACTTGCATTCCTATAAAACTCTAAGCAATAATCTAATTTATGACAGATTACTAAGAGACTGATGCAGGAGTTCAAAAGGAGATGCTCAAGGAGTAAGTGTACACAGACGTAGCAGATAAGGCCGCACCTCAGCATACCATGATTAAGTTTTAAATAACGCCACATCCTCAAGCAACTTGGGATCCAGAGATAATGCATTTTTACCCTATGAACTATACAATAACAGCAATTTGGAGATTATTCAGACTCATGCAAGTAGTTACAACTTTCAGCTTGATCAGAATGCACGCTGCAGACAAGCAACAAGCATTTCAGCAGGCCTACTGCCCTACAACATGCAGCTTCAAAGAACAGATCCTATTTACCCCTTCTGAAGGGCTGCAGTCGATCTGGTAGCTGGAAATCAACCACACAATGCTGTACTACAACCAGACTACAAAGCCAAGCCACTACTTAAAAGTCTTCTCAATTAAAAATCCCTTAATAAAAAAAAAAAATTCCAAAACCAGTCCTTCTAGTCACAATTCATGCATGTTATGGTCACTATAGTCCTAGAAATACCAAAAGCAACATTAGTAAAGCAAATAGTAGTAAATTAAGATAAAACCTAAAATTTAGCATGATGTTCAAGCTTGAAATAATAGCCTACATGAACAAAAAAACTTCAAGAAGATTTTTAAAATAATAAAAACTTCAGAAGCATTACTCTAGCATGACCAAAAAAATGCAGCACTGTTCTCAGGAAAACAGAGCTATAGGAAAACCTTAAGGGTCTGTAACAGAATTGTGTGTGTACATATATGCATACACATTCCCAAAATAAATGACAAGAAAATGTACTAATATGTATCATGGCATTATTGCTATCTGTAAGCTATGATGGGGAAAGTCAAGCAACTGAAAACCAATTTTCATGTGAGAAAATAATACATCCCAACACTGTACATGTAATGAATTAATAAGAAACTGTAAAAAAACCAAAAAGTATCAGGACTGTTTCTGTTTAGTACTTCAGCCATTAATAGCACTGAATTTGTTTCATTCTTGTTCCAATCTTCACCAATTCTTAAGTCAAACTACATAGAACTTCAACATTCCTTTTCAAAAACTTAATTATGAAAAAGAAAGCATTATTCCATGCTTTACTGTAGGCTTTTCAATTTGCTTTAAAAAAAAACCACCAAAATACCACTGCACACATTGCCACCCCCTCCAAATCTAACTCTTGCCAGTGTTAAATTTCTTATTGCATTGACAGCTGAGGCATTAATTTACTTATATATAAAAAGACATTCATTTTAGAGCTGTAAATTTCAAAGAATACCTGTACATCTTCTATACTATATACATATTAATGATATTCAGGCCTGCTAATTGGGTGGCTGTCAGTTCCATCATATGCATCCATCCAAACAGAAAAGCAAAAATTTAATTACCAGATGTATCTCTGCATCCCCATTTGATCATTTGCTCCTGAATACCTGAATCTTGGCTGCATTCTAAATGCATACATTCACATTCTTACCCCAGCACCAGAAGTATACTTTTCTCCTAACTTTCTGTGTATTTTTTAAGTCACTACAGCTGATGAACAGAGCACTCGAGAAGGGCTACAGTTGGAGACCGTTCAGAAACTGAAGTTATGCAAAACCTTGTGAAATGTTTATTGAGCAGCCCCACACTGGAAACACATGCCATTTGTTCACTGGGAGCTGCAGTAGCTGCCAAGGAGCTTCCATGTGGAATGTGAGTTGCTGGTATGCATTACAGAAATTTAAATTATTACTTGAGCAACCACCTCCACCAGGGACCTACATAGTGCATGACAAGGCTTTCTTGGTTTGAATGTTCAAATCTCACTGAAGGGCACATGTGATTCGAAGCACAAACAACTCCCATCTGACAGATAACTCCGTACCAGACTGTTCCAATTATCAGGGGAGGTCCTAACAATTTTATTTCCTTGAATTAGCAGTACATCCTTCCTATTTACAAACTGCTTGGTGACAAGACTTCCATTTGGAGTTGACTCATGAGCCCTGGCCTGCCTGTGCCAGAATTTGCAAGCTTTTTGTACATGTGTTGCAAAACCTCACCACCAGAGCAGAGCTCCTGCCTCCCTCACCCACCCCCATTTCTGATGATAAACACTCAGCAGTGGTTTGTTTCTCCCTTTGTGCACTTAGAATATAATTAACTGCACTGGAGACAATATGCCTATTTACTACTTTTCATTTTAGCATAAACTGTAATTTACTGCAACCAATACTACAATTTTATGCAATGTCTCAGAAGAAGAAGAAAAAAAATTACTGTTTTTTTTGAAGGTGAAACAAAACTGGATCAGCTTTATCCCTAATACAAGTCCCTTCAACATCCTCATTCCACAATCTGATCAGTAGGTTAAAAAGGCAGCTGGTTCAATGTTCAACGGAAAACTAGATTATTTTCTCAAGCAGCAACTCAAGAGCTGGTAAGCATACAGAAACCACATCCACCTTTGGAGACAGGACCACGGGCTAGACAGACTACCATTCTGAATCACAGCAGTCCCACACACAGAGACACTGCTGCTGTCACCACCACCGCTGTGGCCGTTTCCAAAGAAAGACTGCAGGTTCTCCGTCAGGGGCAACTTAAGTGATTGCCTGGCAGCTTGACAGAATAGCGTCATGGGAGGGATGCCAAGCTGGAAAAGATCTCCTGCAGTTCTGCAGCTACCACTTCCAGGTGACAGTAAGAGTGAAAATACAAAAGCACAAATTAGCATTTGGAATGAGTACGTAGGTTCTCAGATGCTGCAGCCGTCAGTGCTTCATATCGACGCTGCTCTCATGTGCCTGGATGGGTTAAAGGATAGCAGAGCTACGCCTCCCTTTTGCTAACACACACACAAATGTACGTCTATGACTAATTCCACTGACTACCCCAGCACGACTCATGCACACGAAAGTTACCTACTCCTTTTTATACAAGCCTGAAGAATCCTGGCCTAAAAAATTTTCAACCTCATCGGCTGTGAAAAGCAAAAGACTTTGCATAAGGAACAACTATGTTGCATCACTGCCACAAATGATTCAAGGATTCTCAAAGTGCTGTTTCTGGTTTTCCCTAGAAGTATTTTTGACTTTAAAACACCCAGTATAAGTCAGATTTACAAGTCAGTCAAGACATGAAGAACAAATTCAAAGAAAAATCTACAAGTAAAACATTGTAGTAATGCCCAGGTTCACTTATCTTTGCTTATTCTGTATTAAAATGCTTCAATGAGCTTCCTAAAGGATCTTACCACTAAAGTTTGTCAAGTGATAGGCCTAGTGTTGTGGTTCATTGGCCACTTGCTAAAAAAAAAAAAAGAACCAAAACACAACAACCAAACTTACTTTGACAGATCACATTCTTCATTAAGAAAACCACATGCATTTTACATGAAGCATTTAGCTGACAGCCTGAGGAAACTACCAGTAGTAAGATGATCAGTGTGTTCAACTAAAATAATACATTCTAGCTGAACACCAAGAAGTTTTAAAGAAGCTTTTCATTTTTATACCACTTGCCATCACAGTGCTTGCAACACTTTACAAGCCTTCACAGCATTTATTAAGACATCAGCACTGACTAGTAAAGACAGTATTTCTAGAAAATTGTCTCTAATGATAGAAATGCCAATTTCTGAGTTCCTGAAGTGAAATCATTTGGATATGGTATTTCATGAATGCCAGGTAATTACAAAAGGAAACTGAAAAAAAAAAATTAATCAACATCTCTAAAAAACAAGTTTTATGTACTGTAGCTGTATCTAGAAAAACTTCAACATAATTCTGATGGTCTCTCAAAGTCTTTAAGACTTGCTAATATAGTGTTGTTAACACAGACAAGCTACGCGCAACTCCAACTGAAGTTGAAACAGAATGTTTAGAACGTATATCTCGTCTAGCATTCCTTTCAGCCCTTTACTTTTTGTGGCCTTACACGGAAACTTTCCCCAATGTTCTTCACTTCCAAGCAAGGAAGCTGAAGTGTGGTTGCTTATTTTGACATACGCAGGTTCCAACCCCCCTCCGCCCCCCAACCTCCAAGCATTTAGAGTAAAGCAAGAATTACACAAAACCTGCAGGACCGATAGCAAACCTGGCTGATTTTCACCTGCAGTATATTCTCTTTGGAATCAAACTCACAGATTCAATGAGCTTTCAGTTTCTTCTGTGATTTCAGAGATGTGGTGTTTCTGCTGAGTATTTCACGTCTGTAACTTGAACAATTGCCCTAGCTCCACTTCTCCTTTCCCACTCTCTACAAATTCTTCCGTGAAGAGGAATGTTGCAGTTCAATGCAGAATACATTCTCTTTTTAGCATTTGCAATGCAAAACTAGGTTTTGTTCGGTGCAGAAATCTTGCACAATAGCCTGTGTATATACATATTCATTCCAACAATGCTGTCCTATGCAATCACTCTAATTACACACAGTCATAAAGCTGCTGCTGTTACTGCTTGGAACTGCAGTCTCGCCCTCTAAACAACCTAATATCAGTCTCCGCATTAGGACATTTCTTGTCTCTCTTCCCCTCCCTTAACTGCTTGCTCCAGTACAGACGGCCTTTACACTACACTCGAAACACGTAGTCAGGATGAAATCATTTTGGGTATTATGAAAAAGAAGCTATCCGTTTTAAAGACGATGCCAGGTAAATCTCTGTCGAGCAAAGGGACTATTTCTTTAATTCTGCAGCCTGCAATCACACAAGACTTTGCTAACCAAAAATAAATCCTGCTTACGCCTGATAAAAAAACCCAAAACGTAAGTATTATATAAGACTCGCACATACGTGCGTGGGTGCATTGTCAGCTTTTACTGGTAAACTGCAAAGAATCAGTCCTTTGCAGTTGCTGCCAGGAAAAAAACAAAACAAAAAAAACCCAAAAAACAACCCAGAACCGAAACCCAAAACCAAACCGTACATTGGAGAGCACAGGATTTTTAAATTATCTAGCAAATTCCTCCCGTACCCCCTTTCCACGGCGCAAACCTCGGCAGAGAAGCCCGGCCCTTACGAGCCGCAGCTGCCCGCGCTACGGCGCGGCCGAGGCACGGCGTGCTCCCCACAGCGCCCGCAGGCCGCGGCACACGCGGAGCTGCCCCAGCTCCAGCACGCAGCAGGCAGACAGAAACGCCAGAAAGGACAAAACCCAAGATTTTAAAAATTCCCCCGCCCCAAAACCAACCAAACCACCCCAAAATGCAACCCGCAGGCAGCTCACCCGCACGCCGATGCATCCTTAACGCGCTGCTGCAGAGAGGCATTGGGAACGCAATCCCTCCGGATCTCTCCTAAAGACCCACGGTCGAGCAGGAGGAAACAGTTCAGCAGCCGAGCCTGGCACCCCGCAGCAGGCGGGCCGGGAGTGCCCTGGCCCCGGCGGGGCTGCGCGGCCCAGGGCCGGCCGCCCCCGTCACCTCCACAGGTACTTTTCCTCCTCATCCTGCACCCCGCACTCACAAAGAAAGCGACACATCACCACTTCCCACCACTCCCTACCCCC
>VXBZ01011316.1:2100107-2148172 GCA_013399135.1 Heliornis fulica | reverse complement strand
GGTGGGGGGGGAAGCCAAACTTTGTTTCTTTCTCTTCGGGACTCGGGGAAAGCGTCACTTCCTAGTGCGGTAAACGGGGAGGCTCCCGGGCCCGGGCTCCTCAACTCCTCCTCCTCCTCCCGCCTTCCTCCTCCTCCTCCTCCTCCCCCCCGCCACCCGCAGCGAGAAGCCCCGCCGCGGCGCAGCTCGCTGCAGCTCTTCGGCGTCCCTTCCTGGCACCGGCCTGGCGCCCGGCCCTCTTCCACAGATCTCGGCTTGACCTCCTGCGCTGGGCTCCGGCTACTGTTTGCAGGGAAGGAGGGGAAATCCCCAACGAGCAAGGGGCGGGGAGAGAGTATGCAGCACTGATTTGAAAGCCAAGCCCTGCGAAACACTGTCCTGTTCAACACATGGCAAAACTCGGCGGCTTGATGCCCCGAGTTCAGCCAGACTCACCGTCGTGATCAGGCTCTCTCACCCTTCTCTCTAAAGACAATCTAGCTTGCTTGGGGTTTGGTCTGGGTTGGTTTTTGTTTTTGTTTTTTTTTTGTTTGTGGGGGTTTTTTTTTTCCTAATTAAAGAAACACTTGTATCAGAGGAAAACACGGTTTTCCTTTTCCCCTTTTTGGCCTTTTTTTTTTGTTTTGTTTTGGTTTTGGTTTTTTTTCGCTGCTTTTTCTGGAGAAAAAGTGGAAAAACAGGGAAGGGAGAAAGAATTACAAATCCTCAGGTCATCTCTATACTGCGGCTGTTCACCAAACCGCTGCAATTTACTTTCACGAGAAAACAGAAATTTACTTTTTACTTACTGCTGAGGTCTCTAAAAACGTTCAGCTCATCTACTGGAATATGGCTTCCTCTGTTGCCTTGGTCTGATAATAAAAAAAAACACCGTGCAGGCAAATCAGACACGCTGTTGCTCTTAAGGCAGGAAATAAAGCAGCTGCTTCGTCACTGCCCCCCCTGCAGACCGCTCTAATAATACTCGAGTTTGTAAGCAATCCATGAAACTTTCAGAATATAAAATAATAGACAGCATTCACAGATTAGACTCTCATTCAGGGAGACATGCCAAGCACATGAAAATGCCAAACATTCCACCACCACCACCACCCCCCCTCCGACGTGCACATTAGTGTCGTGTTTACTTCCATCCAGGCTTAGTGCACACTTGGTGCAGCTTTTTTTCCAGACCAGCATGGCAGTTTTCCTTCTAGCATGTATTGCTTTATGAAGTGTGCAATACGGAAGGAATTGTTGCACTGCTCACTTTAGTCTGGATTTCTTTCACAATCGTTCTTGGCTTTTATGCAGAATTTCTTGCCAGGGAAGCTCAAGATGCACGGAAACAAGAGCCCAGAGAAGTGACTTAACTATGACTACAGAACATATCTGATGCACAACCAGGTTCCTCTGATGACTCCCAGGTCAGCAGCCTAATTACCACACCCAATCTTTTCCTGTCAGGGTGCAGAGAATAACAGTGAGGCACATGGAGGTAAAGAGCAAAAAAAGTAGCCACAGGTACTACTAGTAAATTTATGTTTTTTTCCCTTTCAGGACCAAAGGTACCATTAAGACCAAAGATACCATTTGAAGCAACACTCAATAGGACATCCAAGGAAAACTCAGTTTCTGTGCTACCATTAATACATCTAAACCTCTGAAGAGAAAGGAGCAGTAAGTCAATTACTATTTAAATCAATGCAGAAAGAACATTCACAGCAGCTCACAAATTAGCTAATACGTAAATAAACTGAAATAACTGAAAATATGACTAAAACTGAAGTCAAAGCCATACAAAGTTTCATTTGCCATAAAGAGTGAAGAGACAGATTGTATTAATTGGAGTTATTTCCTTCTCTGTTATGAGATGCTACACATGCCTCTGATACTAAGCACATCAGACATTGATAAGATCTAAACAAGTAAGATCTATTGATAGGATGCTTATCTCAACTTTCATTGGCTAAAAGATCAAACCAAAACCACTCTTCTATAACTATAAGTCATATCATAAAGTGTAACTCTTCCTTTCAGCTAGAACAAACACATGTTGTAGTTCACCTGTTTGGAGTTTGGGAAGCAAGGCGATGAGCAGTGTCTCATGTTTCACAATACATAATCACGTAAAAGCAGCAGACAATGGCAGAAACGTCATCATCTGGCTACAGAAGCTAAAATTGTGCAGACCAGGGAGTATGATTTCTACCCTGTCTAGGAGACACTTCATCATTGTTGGGTTTTGATAGTCACCTCCTAAGTAAAGTAGATAGGAATCCTCCTTTACTGAGCCAAAGACAACACAGTATCCACAAGGAAAGTTTAGTACTTCCTAAACATACCAAACGGGCTCAGAACCAAACCAGGCAAGCCTGTGGGTATACCAGCCAGTTTATACAGCTGAAAGAGGCAGCACACTTGAAAGATACCACAGCACAAGTGTTTCTAGAGCTGTGCTCTACTGTTTATCTTACTGAGCAATAAACATTTTTATGAAGTGTTTTGTCACTATGCACTTTCTGGTTGTTTCTCTGCTCCTCACTGTGTAGTCCTTACGTCTCCAGAACCAGCCATTATAAATTTCTTCCCTACAGCAGCAGCTTTTGCTATGCCTTTTTCTTTTTGTTAAGATTTTTTTTCTATCTCCTTTTCTCAGCATATGCTGAGACCTCATTCAGGCTGCACTTCCATCAGTTTTACGGTAAGAAAATTTAAGACATATATTCCCTGTTACATCAATATTTTATCACTACACTGAAGGAGGGGGTTGGAAAATTTCCTAGCTCTTACCATAAAAAAAAAATCTTAGGTTTCTTTGGCCTGTACAGACAGATCTTTTGCTGTAACAACATCAACTCATATCATTAATAAACTGGATTGCACTGAGTCAGAATTTGAATTAGAGACTATGCTCTGCATACCTAGGTTTGCAAAACTGGGGCATGCACTCAGTAGGTGGCACTCTTTTCACCAAGTCAGAGCACTGCCAATGCCCCATCCTCTTTCTAGTCATCATGGGCTGAACTAGTGCGCTCCAGCATTACGGGAGACCATATGGAGCTATTAGTTCTCCCTGAAATTAAGTATAAAATTAAGGCCTTAATCACTATAGCTCATAAGAAAATAATTACACACTTTGTAATAGAAGGTTCAGATCCCAAAAAGCCTAAAACTTCCATCTCAGCCAGAGTGAAATTTGATCTAAAATTTCCATTGGATGTGATATTTTTCTTCACAAATGAACGGCAACATAAAACAGTAATGAATAGCTGCAGTGTTTCTTCCACAAATATATTGAATGTTCGAGGGCAGGGCTGCCTCTAGATGAGCTAGAGAATGGACTGACAGGAACCACACAGAGTTCAACACAGACTAATGCAAGGCCCAGCCAAAGTGCAGGACTAACCTTTTGCCATTGCACTGGCTGGGGTGGGCAGGCCACTCAGCAACACTGAGTAAGATCTGGGGGTCTTGGGGGACTGTGGGGTAAAACACCAGCCAGCAGTGAAGGTTAACAGCATCCTGAGCTGTACAAAGAGAAGCACTGCTACACCAAGGGAAATGATTATTCCTCTTTACTCAGTATTTGTTTCACAGATTCACAGAATATTGGCAGTTGGAAGAGAACTTGAAAGATCATCTACTCCAACCCCCCCCCGTCTGAACAGGGTCACCTGGATTAAATCACACAGGAATGTGTCCAGATTGGTCTTGAATGTCTCCAGAGAAGGAGACTCCATAACCTCTCTGGGCAGCCTGTCCCAGGGCTCTGTCACCCTCACAGTGAAAATGTTTTTCCTTACATTCACATGGAATTTCCTATGTTCTAGCTTGGACCCATTGCTCCTTGTCCTACCTCTGGCCATCACTGAGAAGAGCCTGGCTCCATCCTCCTGACACTCACCCTTTACATATTTATAGACATTAATGAGGTCACCCCTCAATCTCTTCCAAGCTAAGGAGACCCAGCTCCCTCAGCCTTTCCTCATAAGGAAGGTATTCCACTCCATCATCTTGGTGGCCTTGCACCAGGCCCTTTCAAGGAGTTCTATGTCCTTCTTGAACCAAGGGGTCCAGACCTGGACACAATATTCCAAGCGCAGTCTCCTAAGGGCAGAATACAGTGGGAGAAGGACCTCTCTCGGCCTACCCCAGGTCCCTCTCACCTACACTGCTCTCCAACAGACCAGTCACCAACCTGTACTGGTATGTGGGGTTGTTAGTTTGCATTTGGAATAATGTGTCCAGCTTTGAGCACCCCAGTACAAGAAAGATGTTGATAATATTGAGCCAGCAGAACAGTAAAAAGCCAAGATGATCATGGGCTGGAACAGACAACCTGCAATAAGAGACTGAGGGAAACTGGGCTTGTCTAGCACTGAAAGAGAAACAGGTGGGAGAAAGCTAATACCAGCCTTCCACTAGATCCAAGACTAGATCTTTACCTACAAGAAGGCAGCAAAGCCACACTCTATTGAAGTGCACAGTGAGAAAAGCAAGGGTCATAAACTGAAACTGTCTCTTCCAACCAACTAGTGAGGATAGCAAAACAACGCAACAGGTTGCCACAAGAGGCTGTGGAACTTCCTCTCTTGAAAGTTTAAATACCTAAGAAAGCCTTGACTACCTGACACACAAAAAAGGCACCTCTGTAGTCTCAACTTCATGCTTTGAGCAGAAGGTTGAACCTCCCAAAATCCCCTTCAATGCAAGTGATTCAAGAAACAAAATCCCCTTATTTCACATAAGAGGAGGCTTAATTAAATGATAGCAATATAGCTTGAAAAGATCTTAGAGGAATACAAGTTATTGTATGTTTTTCAGGTTGACTGAGCTTTTGTTTTTAAGTCGTGAATTTAGAAGACTGTCAGCATAAATACAAAACCAATTCCCTCAGAGTCAGCATTTTTCAGTTGTGTTATTACAAGACAAAATGCTTATAAGAACGTTTTTGTTTTTATACAAGATTAATTGCTTCTTACTACAGAGAAACGTGCATTTCCTCAGTATCAATGCCTGTCTCATCTTTGTCAGAATACATTTGAAATATTACTTGAGGGTACAAGTTCTCTTGGGAAACTTGATGCAGTCAGAAAGTTTGGAAAGAAGGAGAATGCCTTTATAAATAGTTTGCAAAAAGAAAAAATCTTGCATATTTATTTTCCTCTTCATATCCGAGTTTAAAATTAAAACAACGAGTCTGCTTCGCTAACTTGAGCAAGAATCAGCTTCTTTGATCAACTTGGGGAAAAATACATGTGTTTATTTATAGAGCATGTGTACATAAATACATATGCACACACAGAAAGTGTCATGAACTAGGTCCCTGAGAGCCAGGACGAGACCTTGTTATGTGAGGGAAAGGGAGGGCCACTGTGGTTTAGAGAAGAAACCACATGTAAAAAAAGTTATTCATATTGGTTAAACACTACTCAAAGAAGCTCAGACACATGGTGAGAAAGACAGTGTAAGAATCTGTGAAGTACCAAATTACATGCTGAAACTTTCTTCCTTATTTTGCTATGCTGTGCAACCTTAAACACTCTTTGCAGTCCTTTCTGCATTTACTATGACTTTTCCCAGAATCCCAAATTATTTGTTTTACAAACAACAGTCTGTGGTAACATGATTCATTGTTTACAACTGAGAAGAAATCAACATTTGGAGAAGCTAAGCAGAGAGCTGAAGGCCACAGGGAGGTTCAATAGCTGAGCTTCAATTAGCTCCAAACGCTCAAGTCCACATGCAGATTCATCTGTCACACTGCATTTTTTCCTGTATGTAAGAGTTCAGTCTACAGTCTGTACTAAACTACAGCGTGCACCCTCAACTAAGTATCGCTGATCAATACATACAATTATAGGACTCCAAATGTTTTATGCTGCTCAATTGAACAGTAACACAAGTTCCTCTGAAAATTAGGTTCAGATTATCTTAAAAGGAATTATTTAAAAAAAATAAACACCTAAGAGAATTTTTAAAAAGTTGGCTGTAAACTGCCCCTGATTATTTCTTAACAGAGATATATTCATACCTACTATGTCAGAGGAACTATTCAAAAAAGTATTAATGCATGTAGTATTTATTTTAGAACTCTGAAAATGTAAAGCACTGTAAATACATTGGCTCTACCAATTATTAATATACATACCTTGGCAAAAGGGAATAGATTAACAGCTCTCAACAAGATGAAGAAAGCTTCAGGTCAGTAGAAATATTCCTGAAAACCCTGGTGGGCCACAAATCTCAAGAACTGGTGATCACACGCATATTTTTAATTTTAATACACATTTTTAATGCTATTATCACTAAGTGGTTTGATGGCCACTGTTATAACAGATATAAACAAACTGATCTGGAATTTACCTTATTATGCATCACAAGAGTGCAACATCTTTAAACAGAACACACGCTACTCCTTTGGGTGTCTACATGCATTGTTTCCAAAACCTCAAACTTTAAGAAGCTTGGAGACCTGTGAAGTCTGCTTTCAGGAACACTTAGGTTGACTCCTGCATCAGTTTCACAGCAAACCTTTTACAAAATATGAGAATGGTTCTGCAGTTTCTGTCAAACCCATAGGGGAAACCATCTAGAAATCAGATCAATGGATTTTGGTTTTGATAACAGATACTGTGACTAATACGCAGATGACTGTGGGGAGTGTGAAGTGCTGGGGCTGCTCACCACGGCCATGGGTCTAGAGCCAAGGAAATTTTAAAGGTTGGCAGTGGGAGGGCTGGGGATGGTCCCACTACTCCCAGGCCAGGGGGACAGCCCCAGAGGCATCAAGCACCCCCATGGAGGTGAAGCAAGGCTGAAGTTAAACTGGAAGTTAAGTTCACAGGATAGGATCAAGTGCTGGGCACCTGCATGGCTGGGATGCAGCTGCAATATAGCTCAGGCAGGGCCACACGCATGTGCCTCAGCCTAAATCAGCCCCCAAGAAAACATGACAGAAGACTCCACTGAGGCTTGTTTTTGCAAATAATTTCCAATAAGGTTTCTTCTATCTCTTCATTCCCCAAAGAAAACCAGCTGTGCTTTCTTTAAGTTGGCTTTGAGCCCAGGCAGAGAAACACCCTGGAAACACTCAGAATATCAACAACAACAAACCAACAAGAAAAGGAAATATTGAGTGCTTTCAGTGCAAACTAATATTCACAGTTTGATGGAATTTAGTGTAATAACATAAATAAATACCAGAATGAAAAGCAATAAGCTGCAATATTCTTCTGTCTTTATACAACATAAATACTATATGCTAGGAATTATTTTTATGGACAACAATGCAGGTTGTTGCTTTAATAGCCTGAATTGCACACTTATTGAAACACATTAGTTAATGACTTTGATCATTAGTCTATTTAATAGCCTAAAGCGCTCTAGTTCACTTATACTTCATTTTCATGTAAACTATACTCCTCACAGGTACACTAACACGTAGGTAATGCTTGCTCTTTCCCAGAATCACAGAATATTAGGAGCTGGAAGAGACCTTGAAAGATCACTCAGTCCAACCCCCCTACCCAAGCAGGATCAACTCCTTTGTATGGAAAATACAACCAACATTCAGCTCTAAGATTCCTTCTTTGAACTAAGGGATTTTCATTTATGGAGAAAGTCACAGGTTGTTTAACACCTGAACAATTTCTCACTATCCAGCCCACCAGCTGCAAAGTGTCAGATCAGAAGGATGTTTTAATGTTTCTTTATGTTGCACTGTTTGGCCCAGCTACTAACTAGAACTAATGGCTACTACAATAAGCCAGCAATCCTGAAGCCCCATGCTAAGAATACCTTTGCAAACACGCCTTCCCAGCAGCACTGGGCACAGAAACAGAAATACCACTGAGTTACAGAAGTTCTTAATATTTCTGTTCTTTATAATGTCTCACCTGAAACGTGATGCTTTTTCAAGCTGCACAACTGTTAATGCATTTTGAAATTGGAGATTTCAATGGTTTATGATAGAAAACCAAAAGCTTTCAGTTCCTCACTGCATTTATTTCTTAGAAAAGAGCATTTCTGCTGTAAAACATTATTAAAAATAGCATCCCTTCCTGAAAACAGAAATCTATTAAATCTATCCAGTACACACAGAGGAAAAAAAAATTGCAAATAATTAAGAAACTCAGATTATAATTTCTTAAGACATTTACAGAAATGTAACAGTTCATGCCCATAAATATCATCTCATCTGCACTACTGACATCAAGAAATTACTTATAACTAATCTTGTACAGCATATAAACATCCACAGCGTTTGGAGTCTTGCTCAATATTTCTATTATGTATAGCTTTATGTACAATTTGTATGTATCTACCTATATACATATATAAAGAAAAACATGCTCTTCTTCATGCTTAAAGTCATCTCTTATATACATCAACTAGGATCCCCTTCTGAGCTTCCATACTCAGTATTACAAGTAGCAATCTCAAAGCCCATTTCAAATCATTTGGCACTGACAATCATTCAGAGGGCTTTCAGATCAAATAGGTTTTACTGACAATCACTCAGTACCATTGCAATTAAATTGAAACATATGCAGTACAAACTGGGAGGAGGGGAAAGAGAAGGGGAATCAAAAAGCAAACATTTACTAGTGTCAGGCTCCATAGGCAGCATATGGTACTCTGTCTCATGGGGACTCATTCCTATTTCATCCTGTAATAAATTATAGAAGGGGAGGGATATATGGATCAATCACAATAGGAAACATCAGCACATATAAATAAGATGACAGACATGTACCAAATACAAAGGATAATCTGGAACTACGTAATTATGCACCTTGATGACCTTATCTGTCCATCTACTCCTTAATCCTTCTTTACTGACACCACACGCTTGCATGTGCTGGCAGTTTACACACTGGTACAAACCAGGCTGCAGAGCTAACAGAGCTCTGTTATCACCGTTGCACTGCAGTAAAATTGGTGAATTGCTGGGCATTTTTTATTCTTCTCAGATTCACAAACAAGTTACATCATATTGATTTTCAAGCCTGGGCTCCAAAAGTATTTTGGCAATCCCTCAAGCTGCTTTCCAATGCCTGCTTGTGTCCTATCCCTACCAGCTGCTCTGTTAATCTCTGATCTCTGAATAGTCCTTAATTCTATTATTAAGCACATAGCACGTTTGATTAGACAGAAAATAAATGCAGTTTTTCTTGGTATGTTTATCAGGACAAAGCTCGTTATTGAATTTCCCCCCGACGCCCCTTTTTTTTATTTTTTAAGAAACCTAGCAATCTTTTTTTCTCTCCTGTCAATTAAAACCTTCAAAAGGGTCACATTCCAAGTAAAATGTGCATCTAGAGCTGTTTTGGAATACCTATATAGTGCATAACATGCCATTTCATGTACTAGCCCTAGCTAGGATGTGGCATTCCAAGGCAGGAATCCTTTCCAAATATGGATTTGGTTATATTATTGTCTACTGAGCATCAGAATTATCAGAAACACACTAAAATACTCAACAGGAACACACACCTTCACAGCTGTCACAAGATTGCTAGCCTGCAGAAAACGGAGAGCAACAATTCCAACGTAATGGAATTGTTGCTCTCCGTTTTCTGCAGGCTAGCAAAATGTCTTCTACCAACACATCTCAACAGACATTTTCTGTGTTCTCTTAAAACCCTCCACTTCCTACAAGTAAAAAGGAACTTTCCTACCATCTCTCTCCCCCTTTCCCCACGAAGTAGCAGTCTTCTCTAGCTCTCTGAAGCCACAGTGGACTGAGAAAGCAAAGGAAACTAGTTGAAGTAGGCTGATTTAACTGAGACCTTCAGTAGAATAGACACAGGAATATACATTATCTAAAGAGGCAACAATAAGAAGGTATTTAAATACCAAGCAACACCACTTGCTCTATCTTTATATATCTGATGGTTTTATTACAGTCTCTTTAAGTTAGACTCTGTAAGTCTCTTGCAAGTTAGTTTCTTTACTTTGTAGGCCTGATCTCTCAAATCAGACACCTATTGTTAACTTATAAATAAAATATACATGTTTGGAGAACTATGATATAGCCCATCTATTCCTGTTGTTTAGCGACCACTCTTATGTAAAATGAATGCAATTTGCAAATTTGCAAAGTCAGTACCCACTAAGTGACCTAGAGGACTATCCTGTTAGTACTACCGTGCATGGCACACCATAGAAAGCTGCAAAAAGAACTAGGAAAAAAGGCATCCCAACAAGATCTCATTTCCTCAGTAGAAGTACAAATGACATCCCCTTGGCATCCATCATTTAGTCAGTCTCACATACTGCTCACACAGCAGAAAAACTGAGTACTACCTGCCAGCTGTGCTGGGTAAATTACGGGATGCAATTATAATCTGCAGCAGGTTTCACTTAGTTGCCTCAGACCTCCCAGTTACCAGTTGTTGATCAGACTGTACAACACAATCCTCACTGTTATCCTGCAGTTGCTTAACTGAGAGGCAAACAGTTGTCATCTAGGTTTCACATGTCCAATAAAACACTTGATCACCCTTAACAATAAAGGCAAGCACAGTCACTGACATCATTAATTCCTTCCAGGCCAGCTGTGTTACCTATCTCTCTTCCTTAGAGGAAACAGGTGAAAGCCTTGGTACATTCTCATTTCCTGGCGAGTGGAATACAACAGCTGATATACTAACACCAAAGCTGTTAACAATTGCTAATTACCAAGTGCTGTAAATCTCCAGAAGGGAATGTTCACACACTGAATAGATGAGAAGCATTTTAATAATAACCATCAGCTCTCAAATAAGCCCTACAGAGAAGTCAAAAAATATGTCTTTGGTTACCTTGATACTTTGCAAGTCCACATAGTCCTCTCTCACCAACCAGGACTTGCTTTCAGAAATAGCCCTGCGTAAACATGATGCCAGAGCAAGATGAGTTCTTTATGAAGTAGCTTCCTCCTCATTAACTTTCCTCCTTGTTCACATCTGCCTTTATTCACCTTTTGTCAGCTTCCATCTTTCTTTGATATCCTAATGTGGTTTTCCACAAAACATAGGCTGAAATCCAGAAGATGGGACTATTTGAACAAGGATTAACATACGAAGAAGTCTTACAACAAGAAAGCTACACTATGTATAAATTCACACAGCCTCAAATACATCTCTCATTAGAACATTTTTTTCCTCCTCATTCTAGAAGACCCATTTATCTTTGTGCTGCTGTTCAGCCAGTAGCATTAGCATGCATAAATAAGAAAACAGGGCTGGTTTACAGTTATTCTGAATTTCAATTATGAAAAAGAACATAAATATGATGCAATATTCTATTAATATTAGGATTTCCCCATGCAGCAGTCTACCACCCACTGCAGGCTCCTGCCTTGGTGCAGCCATTACCAGTGTTTTCAACAAACAATACTCATATGTTTGCTGTCCTCAGTTCAGACAGAAACACTTGTCCTGACCATTACTTAGCATTACTGTAAGTGTGACCGTGCAAAGATCATTTTGTGTTCTGAATAAGTCATCGAGCCTTTGTGACCATATTTCTTTCTTCCCCATATTTTTCAGGATGGTGCAATATCACAGAATGTGATATCCTAATGTGTTTTTCAATATGTTTGATACTCAAATAATGCATCTTAATTTATAGCCTCAGTTATGTCTAAAATACAAATTTAGTTTCCTTTTCTGAGGTATTAGTAGAGTTTTTTTTTCCAATAACTGGGACATATCATTAAATGGAAATGACACACAGCAGTAAAGAAAGACATGTCCTACACAGAGGAGTATGCTTATCTAGCAGCATGGTTCTAAAACAGAAGTTACTAATTTCCTCAACTGTTCTGTAGTACAAAATGAAAGATATGATCCTGATGTGATGCTGCACAGCAACAGGATCATTTTAGTCTACAACATGCTCAGGGCATTAAAAAAAACATTAAATGAACAGCTATACCAAAATGTAAATTTATCATTTTTAATAATAAATACTAGAACATCACCTAACCCTTTTTGACTGGATTTAGAAACCATCACTAACAAACTAAAGACAACAGGAAAATCAGTCCCCATAGCAAGCATTTCAGTGCTTCTCTTATGGATGAAAAAAAGGACAGAAAAGGAAGCAAAATTATGAGGAACACTTTGTGACAATCAAATAATAATCACTATCAGATTACAATGATTATAAATTGTGTTCACTTTACATGGGTTTAAAGACTTAGCAAAACACCAAGTGGTTAAAAATCAGGCCCAACAACATATATGCAGAAGTCTTTTAAACCAGTGTTTTCCTTACAAAAGTCAGGTATCAAAATGCTACCAACACAACATATTTTATTTTACTAACAAAAGAAGTTATGTGGTTTAAAATGTACGTGATGCTTCAAGACGTGCCTTACAGATAGTCTGCTGTGTGAACATAAAACCAGCAGTGTTGACTAGCAAAGACAGCAAAGCTTCCTTAGAATCACAAAAAAGGTAAGCAACAGTTCAAAGTCAGATCCTACCTATTCTCTCTGGCCAGTCAGAATCCATATGAAAGTTTTGAAAAAAAGAGAGACAGGTCAAGGGCATTCCCAAGTACTAAACATCAGAAAAACAAGGTACCCTAAAAAGTAGCAGGTGCTTCTTATCTGTACACTTACCTGTACCTGCTTTGTGATTAGCTAGCAATTAACACCAGAAGACATCATCCTCATATGACATTTGAGTGGCCTCCTGAAAAACTTTCCAGCAAATACCTCTGCCTCAAGCTAACACTCGAGCCATCATGGATACACTGTGGGTTTTGTTTATTTTTATAAAACAGGACCTTCATAAATAAAAACTTCAAAAGCAGAGACATTTCAGAAGTGGGTGGCATACCCTGAATTGCATGATAACTCACTTTCCTCAGCTGCCTATCGTTTCCAATAGTTTCAGGCAACAGAGAGCCGAGCTACTCACAATCATCTTTAAACTGCATTCTGCAGCACAGTAGGTCACTGACATACAAAGTTAGCTGAAGGGCTCGATTCAACCTCAGCAGCTGGCTCAAGCTAAGATTTGTCAGTTCATATAATGGATTACTTACAGCAATTCAAACAGTCACTGCAAATGGCTGTAATGACCTCATGTGCTGCTGTCCTCTGCTGAAGTTACTGAATCCAGAGCTTAGCTAGCAGAATGAATCATCTGCAAGCTTTTAAAATATTTCATGCAAAGATACATGAATTATCTCAAATTACACTCAGCAGCACTTCAGGCTGTTAGTTGACATTGCATTGACTGAGCAAGGGAACTTCCTCATTGTTCTCCCCTCTCAGCAGTGAGAGCAAGAAACTTAACTGAACGCTAGTAAACTAATAGTTTAGAAAAACAGAAACATCAAGTCTAGCACCAATGATTTTACAATCATTTCTCTTACAGCAGCCTGAAAACTTTCAGAATCTGTAAGACAAGTGAACTGGTTTTGTTATAAGAACATGAAGAGATATCTTTAAGTTCTCCCCTAAGGCTGTTTTATCAATAGAGAAGACATACCTTTTCTCAAGATACCTTCAGCAACACTTCATTGATTATCTGAAGAATAGTTTCGATACCATTTCTCTGACCTTCTGTACCATTAGAAAAATGCCTCACAGCAGATGATATCTTACTTGCCTATTGTGTCAGAGACTTACTACATCAAAACAAAAGATTTAAATTGTGTAGGATTTGAGTAATCTAATAGATAATTACTGTCCACAGAATCCATAGAGGATGTTTCTTGAGAGACCTCATAGATCACTTTGCTCCATAGACACACAGACTAAAGAATCTGATGTCATTCAGTGTTCATGCATACCCTAGAGAATTTTGATGGCCAAAATACAGCTGCATTTCAATTACATAAACATCTGTGTTATTCATCTATACAGATTTAAAAATACTACTTACTATAATGACATCAATTAAAAATAAGAAAGAAAAAGCACACATCTGCCTATAAACATGGAAATGCACAAAAGGTGACAACTTATTACATGCTCTGATCAAGATCTGCTGGCCTTTTGGATCATATTAGAAAATGATCAGGATTACTTGGTACTGTAGAAACACTTAAGCCTCACAGTATAGGCAGGATATGTAAAGTCTACTGTTTCTATATTAAAGGTCAACTAAACATTCAATCAATATTAAAGGGAAAAAAGCATCCAGACTTAGTTCTATTTTAACTGTTGTTATTTGCTTCACTACAATTGATGGCAGTTTCACTACCAGATGGCTGTTTCACTTTTACAGTCTGTCCAAGCTTACATGATTCTGGGAGCTAATGACTTTGTACCCACAAGCCTCTTTACTTTCTCTTTACATTCTAAAAAGATCAAATGCCACAAAGTCTTTTTTATCTCACCATGTGGTCAAGAAATGCTTTTGCTTTCTCAAATTTGCCTGAAGCTAGTCAGAATCAGGGGGAATACCTGTCCAGTGAAGTAAGGCTCCATTAAGTGACATCCCCTATTTGGGTGGGCAGCAATGGTTTGTTGAAAATGTTCACAACCACCTTCCAGCATAAACACATCCCTCATTTTATCTCTGCCCTGCTTCTGGTTGAATTTAAAATGGTAACACCTAAGTTGAATTAGCCTTGTTTACATGTAGTAACAACCCCCCGTATCTATTACACAGCAGTGTAATTCAACACAGACCTTCCTTCACAGACAGCTTTATTTCACATGAAGCATGACTTTGCGTTGTTTAGTTTAGGCTGAGGTTGGTTATGTTAAACCACAAAAAGGCATTCTTAGACTAAAGCACACATCCACAAAGCAAGTCAGTGCAGAACAGCTACTGCACTTCAAACTTGCATCTAAGCTTATTTCACAATAGCTTGACTTACCAAGAAACTCTATGTGTGTGTGTATGCATGCATGTGAATATACAGGTTAAAACAGTAAACTACAGAAACTTGTTGTAATCACCTTTCAGCATAACTTTATGGAGGAAAGAAACCACTATGTGCTACGCAAGAGAAAGTAAGGTATTATAGAGACTTTGAAAGCCCACATAATATTCTGGGGTTTGTAATTTTTTTTTTTAAGTACACTTATAAAAATAGCTGAAGCTGTACTGACATTATATATAAGAAAAAAAAGTATGCACATGTGCCCATACATGGCATACCTTTTCCCCCACTTTTCTTTCAATTATTACAAGTTGTTGAGACAATACAACAGCAACAGGAAGCTCTCCATTAGTACACCTCAATCTTTTCCCGCTTGCTCATATAATGAATGACATGTAACATTCATTTCTCAAATAATTATTTCTGTAACAGTTGTGCTGTTCTTTTCTTGCACGAGTATGAGGCAAACCAGTATTCATTTGTTTTACTGCAAGACTTCTATATGCAAGACGTGCCTACTTGAAACTACAGGTCCTACTTCAACCCCAAAGACTAACCTTTCAGGCATTACACTAGTAAGAAGTTGATCTGTTACTACAGAAGCTGATATAAGATGAATTTATAAATCCCGTTATTAAGATACCTCATTTATTTTTCCTTAGAGCACCTCTGTATTAAAATACTATGGGTAAAGTACAATAGAAAGGCTAGGCCTAACTTTATGAGAGACAAAGTTATCAGGATCGTGAGCCTGAAAGAGTTTATCCAGTCTCAAGTGATCACTTTTGTTAGAAAAGCTAAAAAAAAGTAATGCATGTTGCATCCTGTTGGTACTAAAAATTAGGGAATTTTTTTTAGAACTTTTTAACTTAAAGTCTGTTCTCCAAAAGTTTTCCTTAGTTTACAGTGCTAAAAGACAGTGTCTTAACTTTCTTTCATCATTTGTGTTGTTTATAATGTAAGGAAAGTTTGACTGTTTCTTACTGTCTTACAATATTACTGATCATGTTTACTTGTGTACTGGTGTCACTGCCTGTCACTGTAGAGTAGGAAAAGTCAGAAGTAGATGTCCATCTCCAGTGTTGCATTCTAGTATGACAGCTGTCATGGAGTAACAATTCAGTTGCCAGCCTCGCTTTCTGTCCACCCACTCGCAGTATCTGGAAGATCTTCAAACTGAATTAGTACACAGGCTTCTCAACCAAAAGCTGTGAAGATGACCTGGGAAATCAACAGCATTTTTGTTCCTCCAGAATGTCAGATATTCAGAGAAGTAATCTAAACTTAACAGCCTACACTTTTCTACTCTTGCCTTTCTATGCTGCTTTGTATTGTTTTTTCTTTCCTTTAATATGTTAATATCTTTGGCTTTTTTTTTTTCTTTAAAGAACAATTTTTCCCTGTACTGTCATAGGAAGCAGAGGTATTTCAAGTGTATTTATTTTCTCGTTTAGATAGGGATTTTGTGTTTGTGTAATACAGGTATTTAGTTCCAGGATAACAAAAATTGAGTCAGCAGGTTTGATAGTGGGCCTTTCTGTAAGGTATGGGCCATACAGCACTTCTGCCTACTCTGTGTGGTTTCTAAACAGTAGCTGAGGTTGGTTTATGTTCACTGTATTTGTAACTCATTATGTCTGCAAAAAGCCAGTGGTTGTAAACTTCAGCCGAGTTCTGTATGTGCACAGTTTGATTTACTAGAGTATGGTTGTCTTTTTATATTGTACTGGGCACATCTGACTGTTGATAAAATGCTCTTGGAATTGGCACAAATTCTGGGATGCTAATAAAATTGCTCAGGGGGTAGCTGCTGTACTGCTTGAATGTCATTTTGTTAGGCAGATGTTATCAGGAGGAAATAGGAGTTTTGTTGTGAAAAATATTTTTTATAAATGGATGAAGTAACATGCCCACACTGACAGAGGAAATCTGTAGTGGGGTATGATGCTGAACCCAAGATCTGCCAAAGCTCATCTTGGGCCATCCTTTCTGTTAGGGTTTTACACTAGTATATTCATTCCAGAGATTGCATCAGCTGTGTGGGTGTAAAAATGGATTTTTATTTCTCTCTCACTATTAATTCCTAAATACCGAAAAACTCTTGAAAAGCTACTTATTAGGCAAAAATCATTAAAGAGTTAAGCTCTTTAATTGTGTAAACACAATCAAATGGTTAAATCTTTATCTGGTTTATGAACACAACACATTTTGAGTTAGTTGTGGGGTTTAGAGGACGGGGGAAGGCCATGGATATGCCTGTTTTCTGCTCAAAACTTCATTATAATGTTTTTCAGCATGTCAGGCTGTAGTTCTTCTGAGTGCTGTAATGTAAACATTGTAACAGGAGAGAGAGAAGGTTCTGTACTTCACAGTGTTCAAAGAATAAAGATGTTGGATGAGTGGTGATGTATTCTTTCTATGCTCATCAGTTTGGCTTCATTCCAACTTGCCGTCCTTTTCAGCAAGATAAACATGACAAAGACATCAGCTATTGTTTCATTTCTTTATTCTTGTGTAGGTTGGTTATTTATGGCACTTAGCTGAGAATAGTAGTAAGAACATTTTTACTGTGTATTAGCTCTGAAAGAATGTAAGATCATGATTTTTCTCCTATTAAATCAGGTTTATTCCCTGTTAATCACTTGAGCATCTCATAGTTGAAAGAACACAAATTTACAGTTCTGTTTTATCTGCTGAAGTTCAAGGAGAAATGTTTCAGAGAAACAGAACCAAATGGTGATCTAATTCTCTCTTATCTTTGAGCCAGACCATTTCTTAGGAGAAAATGCCCTGCTAATAGGACAGTGCAGTTGATAGGTACAGGCCCAGGTAAGTTAAGTGTAAGCTGGCAGAACAACTTATGTTCACTTTGAATGGTGGCAGTGCACCCATTTAAATTGCATCTGTGGCATAAAATCTGACAGTTGGTTGATAATTTTATACCTGAGTAAAGATACAGCCTAGTTTATTGTAAAAAGGCCTTCTCATACTGATTAAAGGAAGTTCTGTATTGGTTCCTGGATTTGATTTTAAACAAGTTACAGGCAAGAGTGGCGTGCCAGTGGCTGAAAATGTCCAGCTGGCACAATGTACAAAAGCAGACCTACACAGTAGGTAGATGGGCTTAGAGCAAAGCTGGAATTTGGGTTTTAATATATGTTCAAGTTCACCTGTCATCATGCTTAGTGATGGAGTTACCAGTTACAGGACAAATTTATCTCTAGTATAAGCCATATATATAATATATACATAAGCCATATATATGAATGACCATATATATATGGCATGGCTTTATAGGACCAGGAGGAGACTGAGAGCCCTGATATGTAAGTTCAGATTTGTTTGTAGTTTTTTCTAAAACACATAAATGATTCAAGTTAAATGTTATTTAGCTATTATTAGGGGTGGTTTGTTTTTTTTTTGTTTTCAGAAATGACTGGTTTTCTTGAGTGGATTATGACAGGACAAAAGTGTGCCAATACTTTGTAAGTAGTGGAGACAGCAGATCAGTGAACAAAGCCATAACCAGCACTTGCACCTAATTCTGCAAAACTGTAGAAATCGTGTTTGGGAGAGCTGTGGGTTGAAGTGGAAATGAAGGTAGGATACAATCAGACAGACCCAGTTTGCTGTAAAGAGAATTATGATTGTTTGTTCCCTCATAGATGGAGATAGAAAAAAAAACAGTCTGAATTTCAATTTCAGGAGAGCAGGGTTAGCTTGGGAATTGAAGTTTAAGAATCTTGAGGTACTTACTGAGGCTCCGGGGGAAGAATACAAAGAGACTTCAGATTTCTAGATGTTTCATTAAACATCTGTCTGTCAGGGGCAGTTTACATTTATTCAACTGTTCTTCAGTGCACAGGCTTGCAATAGACATGGACTAAATGGCTTGTGTGTGTGAGTGCGTGCCTTCCAGTCCTACATTTGTATGATTCATCCAGTTAAGGAAGGGAAGAATAATTGGATTCTGTCTCTACAGTTGATAACAGAAAAGAACAGGCTGACTTCTGCAAGCTTTAAGGGTGTTAATGTCATCTCTTCACACAGCTTTAATGGACCTTAGGGCAGGGTCTCATCCTGATAACAGAAGAAGAGTAACTGGCAGCATGCCCCTCAAGACACCTACTCCACTTACATATTAGGAGCCAGGAAGCCTGAGGACACAGGTATGGACCCCTTTCTCAAGCCCCTGAGCATGTGCAAGAGGGAGGAGAGTATATGTATGAGTTCTGGTAATCAGTTTTCATAAGACAGCCCGTTCTGGGAAATGTAATGTCTGTCTCTAAACACTAAGCTTTGGACACACTTCATGCCATTTTGGCAGAAATTACCCCCCTTTGCATCTGGTGCTGCAAATAAATAATGCCCACTTTCTGAAACTCCAAAATGAGTCTTAGAGAGTTTTGTAAGCTGTGACTTTTTGGGATTGCAGTGAGCAAGGTTTTAACCTACGCTTATCGCCCTTTCCATTGAGTTGTTCTGTCTGTACTGAAAGCAGATTCTGGGATGCTAATAAACTCAGAACTGCCAACAAAAATGCAATCATTTATACTGAAAACAACTGATACGTCCTTTGATGACATGTTGAAAGTTGCCAGCTAGTACATATTTGCAAATATTTCATGGGTATGGTTTGAAAGTTAGAACATCCCAAGGACCATTTCTAATAAGCAGTTTGTACACAGCCACCTAGTTTTGGTCGTTAGAGGATTTTACTAGTGTAGATGTGCACCACTCCCATGTTAGTTTGTCACAGTGCCCAAGAATGTCTCTAGGAATCTTTGATTTATTACTATATGTTTGCACTGACAGTCAAATCAGTCTGGCTTATCATTTTAGGATGTAACTGTTCTCATCTTTTTTAGCCAATAATTGCAATGAAATATTCAATTTCTGGAATTCAAGGTCTCTAATAACGGTGGTATTTCCATTCTGCTGTCTGAACAAATTTCCACTGTCTGTTTCTCTGTATTGTATCTTTGTATCCTCTGTTTACAGAGCACTTGAAACCTAATTCATTTACAATTCCATTTGCGTGCAACCTGAGACTTCTCTTAGAGGTGGGGTCAGGTGTAGGGTGAGCCTTATTTGCTCTTCTCAGTCTTTGCATTCCAGGCTTCAGTAAAATTTTCTTTTTAGAATTCCTTTTCTAAAATCTTATTTTTACAATAATCTCCCCAATCTCACCAGTTTTTCTGTTTTTTACAGCTCTCCGGGGTGACCCGCAGAGAATCGCAAGACATGCTGTCTGGCAGCAGAAGGTAAGGGCAGACCTTCTGTTGTTGCTTACCTTGGCTCAGGATTTTTGGTTTAAGATTGCTCTTTTACCATCTCAATGGGAAGCTTGCAGAAACGGGTTTCCAAGTTTAACTAGCATAACCCTAGGCAGAATGAGACTGATAAATCTTCAAAAGCAAGGAACAGAAAAGTAAGCAGATAATTATCTTAAAGACATTAGAATTCCAGTACTATGGACATTAGGAGACATTAAAACATATTTAGAGTGGTGGATGGTTTATGACAGGTGGTTGGTTTTGGTTTTAATTTGCCTTTAAGACAAGTGATTCCAAACAGCGGCCTCTGTTGAACTCTCCAGATTATCTAAATCTGTGTGAGTCTCTACCCAGGCTCAAATGAAACAGAATCCAAGGACTAGGAAAGAAACATTGCAATAAATTTTGAATTGCAAATCACTTTGTGTGCTGTGGTAAATAGGAATAATGAGTATCACACTTGCCTGCTACGGTCTCAAGCAGTATGAAAAACAGTCCTTGTATTTCCTGGTGCTGAAAGTGGCCCTGAAAGAAGGAAGCATCCAGGGTGACAGATTCCATAACCTTTGAGGGAAAGACACAAGCATAGCATTAGATGGTTTAAAATCTTTCAGTATGTATTTTTCAATTACCACATTAGTGACTGGTTCAGTTTCAGCCCGAGTGTGTAACTAACTCAAGCAGCGTGAACAACAGTGTCAGCCTGGGATGGAAGCCAACATTTTTATGCAGTAAAATTGGTATAGTTGCACTTAGCAAATAAAGACAGAAAGCAATAGGGGAGTGAAATTCTAGGAATTCCTCCATCTTGACTGTGTCTAGATGGTATCTCACTGGTGGAAGTCAAGCAGTGCAGGTGTGTAAACCTCAGTAATTTGTATGTATATTGAAATGGGAGGCAGGAGGGAGTACAGTGATCCTGAGCACTGGCTGTAGACTTGCATTCCTGTCATGTCAGCTGGATTTAATGGGGAGGGAGTTTATGGGAGTACAACCTTTCCGAACAGAGGCTCTGGTGTGAGTGCTGACAGGTCCATTGTCCTCTTTCTTTTGTCCCTCCCACATGCCAGTGCCTGGTACCAGTACTCAGATTAAAACAGCATAGCCATCAGCCTATATGTTGTTACCCACTGCCTGTAATCTGCATTTAACTTCTGCCAGGAAGCAGATTAGCCTTAATGCATGTTAACACACTTAATCTTTCTAAATAAACGCCCTGATCCTTACAGTTCATTCCTAAAGCAAACATCTACACGCAAAAGAAAACAGCCCACTCCATGAACATAACACTCTGCACACCACGGCTGCAAAGTTGCTCTTAACCCCAGACTCTGTTGCCACTGCTCCTCATAATTGTTACTGATGCAAGAGTACTTCTACGAATGTGTGTTAGTGTTCCTGTTGCTGAGTTGAAATAGTGGCAGTTTTAATTAGGAACAGAAATGCCTCCATCGAGTTTGGTGTTTTGTGTGTGTGTCTAGTTGTACATTCAGTGCTTTACAGGGCAGTGTCACTGTGGTGTTCTTGTATTTCCTCCCATACCTGAAGACTAACCTCTTCCTACACAAAACTTTCTATATCCTATAACTTACATTTACCTGTATTTGCCTTTCTCACTCTTTTTTGTTGTAGTTTCAAAAGCTTTTTTTTTTTTTTTTTTTAATACAAGTGCCTTTAATTCTTACAGCTGAGGACCCTTTTTCTGTTTTAATCCCAGCCTGCCTGGAAAGAAGCATATCAGAGGGTGGTATCCAAAGCAAGGGAGTTCAATACCTTACGTTTCCAAAGAGACTCCAGATATGAGCTGTGTTGAGTCTGTGTTGTGTCTGTGTTGTATGATCGTAAGAAAGGAATCGTAACGATAATCATATTAAAATGTTTTCATATGTTACAGATGAAGGCCTCGGGTTGACATTTTCATGTTTCCAGAGTTACATTTGCTTGTCCAAAGTACAGATTCTGTACTTCTAAACTGTGCTTGCCACAGTGCTACTCCAGAGCAAGCTCATCTCTGGCACTGTGAGTTGACACACCTTCCAGGGAAAATTGTCTTCTAGGAAGTTTGGTTTTTTTTCACAGCTGTAACAAAATATGCTAAAATGATGAAATTACCAGTACTGTTGTTTTTACAGGAATTGCTTAGTAATGCAAGCAAGTCGTAAGCCTGAGAAGAGCTGATGATGTGAGTGGAGACTCAGAGTGAGATCATGCTGAGATACTGATTCTTTACTGGAATAAAGGCAGCTTGATTGCAGCTGCATTCCTGTAGCAGGTAAGCTGTAGAGGGCAACAAAGGGTCCATCAGCATGCATCAGATGGCTTGGGGTGCAGGGTGGGGGTGCTGGATATGGGGACAGTCGAAATACACCTCAGACATCCAACGTTTAGGATTCTCATAGACGTGTGTTGTTACGTGTGAATCCTCACATATGATACCTCCTAAGAAGAAATAAAAATCAAAAGGAGAAAATGCTTTAAACCAATAGGCCATAGTTGTAAAAAATATGAATATAGCATTTTTTCACCTGTCCTAATTTCTTAATTATTCTAATGGTATGACTCTTAAGCAGTCATATATTTTGCATTATAGGAGAGGCCTCACTTAAAGGATGACAAATAACTTGGCAACAGTGATAGTTTATTAGAATTTAAGCAAGGGCAAGCATTCATTCATTTAGAGGAGTTTTGTGACCACAACAACATCCTGGAAATTCAGCTATACAATCTCTATAAATAAGCATTGCTTCTTGCAAAGAGTAACAGAACTTAGACAGCATTGGGCAAACCTTTCTGTGAGTAAATTTTCTGCTTGTTTGTAGTTGGCAAAGTTTCATGCACTCCCATTTCCATCCCTTCCTCTGCTGCACCTTGAAGAGTTGCTGTTGGCTGTCCGATATTTCATTTTCTTCCCTCTGTTTTCTCACCCTCCATCTTTTTCCCCTTTAACTATTTTATTTCATTATGTCTCTTGTTGGCTCCTTCCTCGATTATGGGACAAACGGGTTTTTTTCATAGGAGCACCTGTTAGTGGTTCAGTGTTGCGCCCTGTAGTTTAGTGGCAGGATTCCCATGTCAGCAATGCCATGAAAGGAGCTTGCCAGCCCAGACATAAACGTTTCTCACTGCACAGCATAGTAGCTGCTGATACAGAAGTGAGGGGAGAGAAGGCAGATGCCTTTCAAATAGCTTCATCTTTTTATTCTGTACTTTGATGCACTGATCAAGGCAGCAGCAGATGCAGGGTTACTTAGTCGTGTTGTTTGTTGCTCTCGCCTATTGCTACGCTGCCTTTCTGGTTACTGGGTTCTCTTCACAGCAGGAAATGTTTGTACAATCCTTAAATAGGCTGTGAGGGGATAAGAGAAGATCACAGTTATCTCACAGTGAAAAGGGTAACAGCAACTGGAATCAGCTCCAAACTGAGAAAATGTTGTGTGAGACACAACTGGGAACTCGTTAGGAAAAGCACAGAAAGCAGCAGAAACGAGTCAAGCCTTAGCCACAGAACATGGAATTGTGCAACTAGAAATATACCTTGGGTAGTAACAATGACTTACGCTACAGCACGCTGCTCTGGGTGGATGAGGTTAAGAGGGTGGCTGAGTAGTTCAGTGCTGCTGAAAGAAAACACCAATAAGAAGTAGCAAGGCCATGTTTATGCAAGAACAATTAATTTTTGTAGAGACTTAGGGGAAACAGAAGGCACTGGGGTTTTAATGGTCTACCTTCACTCTGCTCCACCTTTCTCTGTATCTTTGAGACCTTCCTCTGCAAGAAGGAGCCTTCCTCAACCATCAGCCCCTACTTGCTCTCCTTTGCCTTCCGGGCTGGGACATCAGGGGAGGGAAGGTAAAGGGTCAAGGCTCAGGACAGGAGGTAGCAGGGTTGGGCTTTCTCATGGCTCTGAGGGTGACTGCAGAGGGCAGAACACTCTCTGCAAGTGCCTATCCGGCTGGGACTGAGGTGCCTTTATGTCCCGCTCCCCAGAGTAATAGCTACATCTCCTTGGGCAGCAACAACCCTGCAGAGAGCTGCCTGAGCAGATCGCGTTCAGACTGGAACAACCTGTTCCCTGTCTCCTGCCCAGGCAGCCTGAGTGAGCATCGTCCATCCGTGCCCTGCAGGCAGCCAGCAGCCTCGGCCAGATCCAAAAAGGGCTTCTTTCCCTGTGCAGTTTGGGAACTGGTTTGGAGGATTATTTATGTATTTTTATTTTTTAGTATGGTATGTGGACAGTGGGAAGAGCACGTGGGAGAAGCCTATTTCACTTGCCCACTCTTGGATTTTCCACTACACTGAATGCCAAGATTTCCCTGTTGGGATCGTAGGATTGGACAGGCCACCACTGATGGCAGTTAGGGGAAATGATACATGGCGATGGCATTCCCCTGGGAACTTCCCTAAGTTTTGCTCAGCCCTCACAGCATTGAGGGTAACGTGCAAAAGAATATTTTTTTTTCTTTTTCCTAGTTTGTTTTGCATTTCACAGCATCTTGGGTGTAGCTCACTGATTAACTCCAGAGTTCCTTCGTAAGCAAACATCAGCATGAAAAATTACACATGCTTTTTTTCAGAGACTTAAAAAAGAACAAGAAATTTTTGTCCTTTCCAAATAATCATTTCAAGTATCCTTTTAGAGTAGTTTCAAATGGAAGTTAAATGTTATAAAGGAGCTCCACATGCAAGTTAAAAAACCCCAACCCAAACCAACAAACCCTGTGGAGTATTGTAATAGAAACATTTAAACTGTGGAAGATTGATTTGCTACAGATCATACTAATATTCTCCAGCACTATGGGAAATACTTCAGCACTCTGGTTCCATGATCTGCCACTTGCTCTGCTTGCTTCATGTAGCTGTGATTTGTCCTCCTAATGAACAGCTTGGGAGGGACACCCGTGACTCCAGAGACCTCTGTATTCTCATGCTTACCCCAAAATAACCATGGAGTACTGCTCTTCAAAACAGAGAGAGAGCGCTACATGCCAGAAGTAACACAGCTATTTGCTTCTGTTAAGTAAATAGTCAACAGAGAAAATGTTTTCATCCATAAACTGGAAAAACACATCATAAGCTGTGCAACACTATGAGCCATCTTACACTGATGTTGATAGATGTAAATTACAGAACCACAGACTAGTTTGGAAGGGACTTGAAACACCATCTAGTCCCAAACCCCTGCCATGGGCAGGGACACCCTCCACCAGACCAGGGTGCTCAAAGCCACATCCAACCTGGCCTTGGACACTGCCAGGGAGGGGGCAGCCACAGCTTCTCTGGGCAGCCTGTGCCAGGGCCTCACCACCCTCACAGGAAGGATTTCTTCCTAATGTCTAATCTAAACCTGTCTTTTTTCAGCTTAAGGCTATTGCCCCTTGTCCTATCCATTCATTCCCTCGCAGACAGTCTATCCTGTAGCTCTCTTCAGGACTGGAGAGCTGCTCTAAGGTCTCCCTGGAGCCTTCTCCAGGCTGAACCACCCTAACTCTCAGCCTGTCTTTACAGGAGATGTCAAGGTTACAGCACAGTACGGTGGTGTCCTCTCGGTACAAGTACTACCTTTCGGTGCACAGAAAAGCTGAGTTTTAGAAGAGGACCAAACCTGGGCAATTAACCAGGACAGCACAGAGCCTGTTGGCACTGGACTGTCTCACTCCACCACGCTGATTTGTGCCTTCAGGGAACCACAAGCTGCCAGAGGAGCAAATGCAGTTTTCTTAGTAAGGTGACTTGCATATTTATTGCAATGTCTACATAGTTGTCAGAGGTTTGTCCAGTTCATTTGCAAGTTCATTGGTCTGGGAGGAGGGCTGCATTTTAATAAAGCAATTTATTTGTTGGAATGTTAAGGGAAAACATCCTGTACTGTGATTTCTGTCACCATAGTTAACTTGGGTAAACTTGGGTGTGCACCTCAAGGAGGAAAATTAATATTTTCCTGATGGGGTCTTAAAATATTGGAAAGCTGTTTAAGATGGAGAAAATCTGAGTTAATGTGAGACAAATTAACTTTTACTGGTCTGTTCAGTGACAAAAAGCTGTAAGAGCTGTGTCTGCAGACCATGAGCTAAGAGGTGCTTCCTAGGTAGGGTGGAGTTAGTTCTAAGTTTCTACTGTGTGCTCTTCAGTATGATGCCAGGCCAGAAGGATGGTTGCTGCTCTCATCATTTATTGCATCATTCCTATGTACATATATAATGCACACATCAACCATGTTTCACAGTGTGTCATTCTTACTTGGGTCCCTGGAGCTAGGGATAACAAAACATCTTTGCTCACAGCACTAAGAGTAGAGCCAAGAGATTCCTAACAGAATTCCATCCATCCACCAAACACATCCCATGGAGCCAAACAAGCAGTTGACAGACTGCAAGATTAAGTCTGCAGACATTTGATTACATTGCAATTAACTGCTACCACCACAAAAACAAGGCCTCATTTCAGGACAGGGTCTTGTTGCAGGGGATAGGTATGAAGTACATTAATGCCACTTCTGATGCTCCTTGATCACATAAAAGTTAATTAATGGTGAACTTTTAGGTTTATTATTAGTTTTTCAGTAGTGTTTCTTACAAGTAAATTTTGCTTATTTGATTTTCTAATAGCTTTACAAAACAAACTTATGTAGCAACTAATGACATTCTGTTTTCTCTTAATAATGTGTTTAATTTATGCAAATGAGAACATTATCTTTTTCCTATTACCTTGTCAATCAGTGAGGAACAGGAATTAAGGAATAGGAAAACTATCACCTTCTAGAAATAACAAGCCTTAGTTCCACTTATTTTTTTCTTCCAAATAAATTTATTTGTATATTCTACTACAGTTGTTGCTATGTTTTTTTTTCCTAAGCTCCATAAATAAGTTACCCCTCTTCTGAGACATAAATAAGTTACTGTAAAATCACCTGACGTATTTTAAATGTTCCGCTCGCAGCAGAGTTGTGAAGCAGGCCACTGTTCTTACTTTACAGATAAAGGTATCTCAGCTCTCTCGGCTCTGGAATGTTTCCTTCTTCATAAATATAACTGTTCACTCATTTTTATAGTTAGAAAACCTGAAAGCAAAGAAATGCGTTTTCCTAGGTCACTCTGTGCATGACAGACACAGAAATACAGCCCTGATCCGCTCCTGTATGGACATTGCAGGCATCAGAGCTCATGATTCCTCTGGGCTCTCCCACCTGACTGCGGCTGGGAATGGCAGCAACACTGGCCATTCTCTCTCCTTTCACTCGTCACTGGGGTCTGGGAAAACTGGGGTCCTCAGCAGAGTCACATAAACATGGGTACACATGTACACACCTAACAGCGTACAAACTGCTCAGGTATAGCCCTGGGATCTGAAAGAGTGTCAAAGTAAAGGGCTCGCACTGTGAAGACCCTCACAGCACCTTTGAAATAACTATTACTTCATAAAGACATCTGGTCTAGCCTTGTACATAGTCTCGTAAAAATACATGTAAAACTTGAAATAAAAAGCAAAGTTAGGCACAAATCCTGGAGCTCCATAGCAAGATCTCTGCTCATTTTCCCTGTCATTATAAAAATCAAGAATTTAATGAATAAAAAGTATTTTTCCATTCACAGTAGCAATGGGCAAACATTTCCATTTATGATCTATATGGACATATCTCTCTCCTGTATCACAAAACCCGTATTCTAATTACAGTTTACTGCATACAGTATTAATGTATAACGTATAACAGTATTACATAACATGTATTATACAGTACACTGTATAATACAGTAAGGGTATATAATACATACTGTTACTTTACTATTTGATACAGCTCTGCAGCAGTGCAGGTATAGCTTCATATCTTGCCACCTAATGGCTGAGCTGTATAGAATTCCAGCATACCAAAAATAGAGGTTGTGCCTTGACAGTTTTTAAGTCAAAGAACTTTGACTACTTGTACTTCAGGAGCTCTGACAGTTTTTCATTTCCACTATGTAAGTTCTGAGCTCGGATGATTTCAATGTCCAAGTTTTATAAATCAAAGCTGAGGTCAGCGCCACCAGCCACGTTCTCATCGGAGAGAGGAAGAAAGCCAAGGTCCCGTAAGTTTGTTTCAGGAAATAGCAGGAATAGACCTGCCAGGCCAGGAGGAGTGCCATTGCCAGGTGGACAGCCACAGGCATGAGGCGTCGGACGTGACGGATGTGAGAACAGAAGCTGTGACCCTGGCATCGCAGCAGCAGGCACCAGCACAGATAGGCCATTAATGGCAGGTTGAAAAACAACATCTGAAAAGAACAGAGAACAGTCAGATGATGAGCAAGCCAAGTTTTCTGGGTAATGTGCATGAGGGCACAGAAAGATAAGGGGGCATAAACCCATTCCATTCTAAGAGCTGAGTACAATTCCCAGAGCTGGAATCTCAGGATGCATTTCCACAGCTGACAGAGCTGTGGCTGCCTGTGCCTCAATCCCAGGCATTCCTGCCAGCTCCCTTGTGGTGGGAGGTGCTGACATCCATCGGACCTTTCCTGGAGCTGGTTCGGGGGCTGGCTGGGCAAAACACCAGCACAGTACAAAGGGAAGGTCCTTATGTCCGATCAGCTCTCCCACCAAGCCCACTCTGGTGTCAGACAAGTGTCAGCCCTGGCACGCTGCCTTGGTCTGGCATAAATGCCAAGGAACTACACCCTTTCTTCAGGCTAATGGCAGCTGGGTAAACCTGGGGGCCGGCAGGTCAGACTGCTGGGAAATGTGTGCTTGGAGGGAGACACCTACTGATGCGACAGGCTATTCAGTGCGCAAGGGCTGCCCTGGCCATTCTGTTAATTCTGCAGAGAAGGGAGGGGCAGGGGTGGTGTTTTAGGAGCTGTTTGTACTTCTCATTACCTGACTCTGGTTTCTCTGTGTGTGTAGTGTAATAAATTAGAGAGTTTTCTTGCCTTTCTTCTGTGTTGAGCTGTTTTGCCTGTGATGCTAATTGTGGAATGATCTCTCCCTGTCCTTACCTCAACTCCAAAGCCTCTCAATATGTATTTTCTCCCCTGTCCAGCTAAGCAGGGAGTGATAGAGCAACTTTGGTGGGAGTCTGGCCTCCAGCCATGGTCAAACCACTACAACAGCCCAAAGCAACATCAAATGTGGAAAGGAGAAGCTTGAGAAAATAATGCATAATCTCCTTCCTCTCTGCTCTTTCAATCTGCAGAAAGGTGAGAAAGAGCTGCTGTAGTAAGGTATGGCCACTAATCTTCTCTATCCTTCCAAGACTCCTTTCTTTATGAAACTATTAAAAAAAATCGGGGAAAAAATCCAAGAGGAAAGCAGTTGTCGGCCTTAATTTTTATAAATAAGTACCTGTAAAATCCCAACCACAAATGTCAGACTGCCCTGTAAGAAGGAACCACCAACGAACACCCCAAAGGAAAAACAGGCCCCCATCTGGCCATCTACCATTTCACCTACAAACCATGGTCCTGAAAGAGAGGAAATGAAATAGAGCACTGTCAGAAAGCACAACAAAGACACAGCACTTTCGTATTCCTGAGCACAAAGCTGTTAACTGGGAAAAATGTTTTCTCCATTGCATGTCTATAGCAATAAGCATAATGTTTTCATCTTTATCAAACAGCAATCTGCTGAATGTCCTGATGTGAAAATACCATGGTACCCCAATGAGTTGTGGAGTTCAGTAAAAACACTTCTAAGCTGATTTTGTCTCTGTGACACTTTTCAACCCCACATACATTTCATTCTTCCATGAAAGAAGTGAGGAGAGAGATCCTTTCCCCAGAATTACAGTGATACATATGAAAGATGTGGTCATAAACAATTCCGGCTTGGCTCAGACTAGAAGTCACAATGGACAGGCTGCACTGACTGCCAAGGGAGTAGCTATTTTAGTAACATATTGTCAGAGGAGAAATTAACTGTTTGCATCAGAGCCAAGATGTCTTAGTGACATGTGAAATGTACTTTCCACATACGCATTTTATACCACGGTACAACCACATCTTATTCAAAGAATAAGTGAAAACCAAATTAAATTTAAAAATATGCATTTTGCTTTCAGAATAATTCAATAATTTCTGTGTTTAATTCCAGAGTTTCTAAGTTAGGCTCTTACAAACAAACCGTTAGTGTCTTTGGACTCTTAACTTTTCAAGTTCCACATAGATTTTGTAACTTAAATAGATTCTCCTCATCCCATTCTCCAAGATGTTACAAGTCTTATTTTTCATCGGGATCTGATATGCAATTTAAAAATATAATTTACGTCTTCCGGTACTCTAGGTTACTTACCCAGGATGGTGTATAAATTCAGGACCAGAATTGAGTAATAGAAGGTGTTTGTTTTACTGAAGACATGAAGGGAATACGAGGTCAGAGTAAGTAATCCTGACTTTTCTAAACACAGACAACATTTAAGAAAAATAGTACTTGATTCAGGTTGCAACACACACATATTTTTCATATATATCATATAAAAATAAAATACTGTTCTTTCTGAAACAAATTTGTACATTATTTACTCATTCTGTTAAATAAGAAATATAAAAATATTTGTTATGTCTGCAGAACAAACACAAGGGAATGCATTTTTGCTATTACTGTGATAATTGAAAGTAAGGAACTGATAAAGGTAACAATCTATGTTAAAAGCAGCAGCAGAAGCTGCCATTCTAAATGAATACACTTACTGTATGTAAATAAAACTGAACGATCATTCTATACCCAGAAAATGAAGTTAGCTAGAAAGAAAAACATGGAGAAAGTTCTTATTAAATGAAAAGTGAGAGATTCAAAACAGTAACTTTGCAAACCCAAAAAGGCAGGTCAGCAGGGACTAGATTAACTGGATTTTCTTTAATGAAATGTACTTAATGAGGTCTGATAGCAACTCAGATAAAATGCAGGTTACATGTTAAAATGACAGCATTCTGACAAGCGTGTGATGTTAGCAACAAAAATCAATGCTCACTTTCTAATGGAAGCAGACAATTCACAGGCGAAGACTAAGAGAGCCTTCCTATAAAAATCTGCTTCCAGATATTCACCTTTTACATGGCTGCCCTTCTCACAAAGCATTAAGGCCCAGAAGACAAGCTTGACCTTTGGAAATCAACAGCTGTAACAAATTTGTTTGCTAAATTGTAAAATATTTGACCCAGCCTACAGGGCTCTAGCTGCTCAGAGTGTTAGCTCTTCTCATTTTTAGCTGCTCAGTTCCATAAATGCAACTTAAAATCTGTTATTTTCAATGTGAGCAGTTGCTGTAGTTACTGCAGGATGCTACATGATTATGTGTATTAAAGGAAGGGACAGACGCTGACATGAATAGGAAGGGAGGTGGCTTCCAGAAAAATCTTATTAGTAAGGTGTGGTTCAATTGTTTAAAGGACATTTAAGGTCTGCGGCCTTAACAGTATTAATTTTCATTTACCAGATTTATCCCAAACAAAATATCAAGCTATGACAGAACTGGTCTTAATATGATTTTGAGAAAGACCTGAGCATCTTCATTTTCTTCAGAAAGATTATTTCAACAATTATTTTTGTAGAAGGAAACCTGTTTCTCCAATCAGGTGACAGAATTCTGTGCCAGCTGTAGTGAACTAAACATACATAAAGCACTACTACAAAATAAAACATTCCTTTCCCTTTGCATTGGATTCTTCCGTGAAAAAAATTAAAATGAAACCTCTAGACTTCTTTAATTAAATTTTCATTTAAACAAAGATGCCTGATCAAGTTCTTAGGTTTCAATTTACTTTATTTGACATATTGCAGGTTTCCTGGGTCCCCCTAAAAGCAAAACAGAAGCTTCTGAAAACCCAATCCAACCCCACAGTATGAGATACTGATAACAGCACAATTGCTTATATGTTGTTAGCGTACAGATAAGCAGCAAAAGAAGTTCTGGGAAAATGATTTCTCTAAAACCCACAAACACTGGATCATACCTTTGAGCACTGGCTTTTGCAGGTATCTGAAGATAACAAGCAAGGCGATCTGAGTCAGCACAATCAGTCCAAAGAGCACACGAGCCTGAAAAGACAATTTTGACTCTAAGCCAGCCCTGGAGCAGTAACTGCCTTTGAAAATGTCTTAGGACACCAAAAGAACGATATGAAGGTTTCTAACTGAAATATATATTCAAAGTTCATGGTATCACTGAACTAAAAAGTAAAATGAAAGTTAAGGGATTCTAAGTTATGGGACTTGCATCTTACTGGCTTGAATGCAGTTGGATGGCAGAAAATGATAGACCTGCATCTTTTAAAATCAGGGTTTGTAAAACACATGCACTGAAAAAGTGTAAATACACTTCGTACATAAAACATTTTCTGAGTGCTGCAGTTGTAGCCATTGTAGAGAATACTGGTTACTGATTAACAAAATTACTGTAATAACTTTCTTGAAGCCAATTACAATACCATCATGTGGACTTTCCTATACTGTTCTGTAAGTGCACCTAAATTATGATGACATACCTTCTTTGCACACTGGGATGTGACACTGCCAGATATGACCTGGAATTTACTAAGGTCAATGGAACTTTCCCTTCCTCTTTGCTACAGCTAGGCACAATGTCAGCAGAAGATGTAAAACTTTTTTCAGTGTACTTGCCAGTATATATTGCCACAGCTCACAATGAAGGTTCCTTTGAATCCATGTTCCCTTTATCTACTTCTCTGCAGCTTCTTTCCCATTGCTTGCACAAAATGTGTGTGGCCCAAAAATGGGCAATTGTGACTAAATTCAGAAAATACCATTGCTGCACATTCACAACTGAAGCGTGCAACTTGAGAAAGGAAACTTCAAATATTTGTGAAATGCCAGTTAAGTCATAGCCAGAAAAAGCAAAGTGCATTCAAGTCTACCAGGAATTAGAAAAATGCCTCCTGTAGTCTCTGGGAAAACCAACATGACAGCTGTTTTGCTGAAAGTACTTACTAGAACATAGTGGTCAGTGAGAAGAATAACAGACGGCCAAAAGCCAAATTTCAGAGAGAGTTTTTCTTCCATAGCAAATATATGACTGCGTGTGCTAATTCTTCCTGAAGCATCCTATATTAATATAACATGAGAGAGAAGTTAGACTCTTGTAGTGTGCAAAATATCTAGTTAAAGGTGCTAATTATCACTGCAGCTTTTCTGGAAAGATCTAAGTGATGCATGCATGTCTGGCATACTGCTGTATAAAATACTTCTACCTACAAAGGATCCCTTACTGTCAATTCTGTAGACTCAAATAAGGTGGTGATTTTAAGATCATAATCTGAACATGCTACATAGGAAGAAGATAGTCAGGAGTCAGCAACCTGTGGAAGATGATGAGTATTTATTAGCCATCACTGCCACCACTTGTTTTCTGAAAGCTTGATTCTAAGTAATAGCCTATCTTAAAATATTTTAAAGCCTTGTTGTGTATCTTTTCTGGTGTATTTCCTAGAAGCTGATACCAATGATCAGTAACAGTGGTACATTCATTCAACAGTTCAATACTTCTGCATGTGTAACACTGACCCTTGTTCTTCCAGGACATAATAAACGGTTTATATGTCAAGGATATGCAGATGGTCATAGTGGCATTCATAGTAAAGGATTCAGTATGTTTAGTGTGATTAAAGCTGAAACAATATTGAGACAATTCTAGAAACTCTGTACAGCAATTGACTGCTGTATATTTTCTCCAGATACCTAATTCATGTTAATGCTTCACCCTCCTCACTTTCCCAAAACTATTCTGTTATAGATGTAACAGTGATTTATAATTGGAGGGGAAAGGAAATTAGGTTTGTAAAAATCTCTTTCAGTTATAAAAAGCATGTATTTGCAGGCAATCTGTTGTTATGCAGGCCTGTATAACCCTCTTCAAATGTTACTCAGTTTTGTGCATATGTTTTGATCATCATTAAAACCAAAGAAAACCCAATCAAAAAACCACTTATAAAACACTGCTTTCCTGAGTAAAATATCAAAAAGTAACAAGGTAGGAGGCAGAACACTGGCAGCACTGCAAGGCCATTAGAAAAAGAAAGCATTACTGCTCTTGTCCTGTGAGAAGTAATGTCCAGCTGGGTTCCCCCAAGCAGGACAAAGTTGACTAAATAAAGAAGAGAATCCTTCACTGAAAAATGCTTTTTGCACCCAGTCATCTCAGTTAAGTCTGATGTTCTGGGAAACAGAAACCACATTCCCTGTCAATCTATAAGGATCATGAAGAGAACCTCACACAGATAATCAAAACCACCATTCCACTCTTCCAGATCCAGTTCCTATGCTTTCTGAACAAACAGGATGCTATTTCCTGTTTTTTTGATCAAGCCAAATTACTTTTCTCCAAGGCAACCTTAAAAGCCAATTGTTACCTGTTGCTCAAAATAATTTATTTTTGAAAATTTACTTGCTTTTCTGTCAAGTCTTAATATATTGTCCCATGAAAAATAATAAGAATTCTTTCTTTTATCCAGATGTTTTATAAATGTTTAGTATGCAGCAGTCAGTGTTTTTTCTTTTAAGAAGTCCTGTTCTAGATTTCTGAGTCCTGTTCTGAGTCCTTTGCTCATGTTTGCCTGACTACAGTCAGGCAAACATGAGCAAAGTCTGTTATCATGTTTTTTTTTGTCCCCAGTTATATGATGGAGAAGGATGATGGAGCAAACTAAAATTCAATACAAAGACATGTCCATAGGTACCTTACCTGCACAACCACATCTATGTGATGAAACCCTTCCCTGTAGTTCTGTGGACTCCACTTCAGTACATAGAGAGGTCCAGACACCTGGTGTGCACTCCCCAAATGAACCCCATCTATATAGACTTTAACGGAGGTAATGACAGACGGAGAGAAGGCCAGAATTCTATGGAGTTAAAAACCAGCAAAATAAACAGATTTCTTTCAGGACTTGAAGATTTGTCATAACTTCCTGAAGAAAAGTCTATAAAGATTATACTACGCTGTACATAAGAGTTCAAAAGAGTCAGAAATTAAAAAGGTGAAGCATCTGTAGGCTGATGGTAATGTGTAGCTCTTTCCTACAGTTACAAAGAGAGGTATGGTATGGTATGGTATGGTATGGTATGGTATGGTATGGTATGGTATGGTGCAAAAGAACTGATCAGAAAACCAGGCTGTGGAACAGACAAAAAAGTGGCAGAGATCCTTGGGTCCTGCCAAAAATAATCTTAGAAGGCTTACTCTCAAACCTTTGCTACCACAAATGGGATGCACTCTCCTGCACACGTACAGACACGTAATCAAATACTGTAGATGTCTTTGTGGAAAATTGCCAGTCTCAAGGCTTTTGTTCTTGGGTGTGGTGGGTTAGTTTTGTGTTTGGTTTTTTTCCCCAGTCAGAATATAACCTCTTGGTCTTTGTAACTGAATTTATGACAAGTGGAGCAGAATGCAAGACTGGTATTACAGATCTGAGACACTAATAGCCCTTGGCAGTGCTTATACTCAGAGAAACAGTGATTCAAACAGAGATTCGATATATTGCACATACAATTTCTTTCATTTCTGGTAGGTAATTCAAAAGGCATTCTAGAGGACGTTTCGGTCAAATCAAGTAGTCTCATATAGTTACGCTGAACAACTCTACCAGTTCATACATTTACTCTAACGATAAAAATGGTCAGATAAGGTTCTAAATAGGAGACTGGAAAGTAGTAGGACACTGGTTGCTAACTGAAAAACATGACAAACTTATTTTGATTGTTATTCTGTGTATGTAATAAACCCATGTATCTCGTGCATATTGGTTTAACAGCAAGTATAAGATGTTGGAAAGAGCACACAAATTTGAAATGAAAATGAAAAAAAATAAGAAGAGGTAGAAATGGAAAGATGGAGAGATTTAAAACAAAAATGAAAACTAGCAGAGGCTTAAGAAGTTTTCAAAAATGAAAACTAGCAGAGGCTTAAGAAGTTTTAATCTATAAGAAAAGTAAAATGGAAAACACAGGAGGCTGAGAAGTCTGAAACAAACAGAAAACACTTGGAAAATTACATGGATAAAAGTCTGAAAACAGTGAAGGCAATGGAAAATGTGTGAATAAATAACACAGATTACATATTAATCTAACTCTACCAGTTTTGGCTACAGAAAAAAGTTCAATTGACTTTAGGTGAAATAATTGCATAAATAAAACAGACATTAATTACCATGTATGGTATCTGTGATAAAGGGAAATTATAAAGTGAGCTCTCAGGAGCAATTTTCCAGAGAACAGTGGACATACATATTTAAAAAAAGCTTTGTGTATGTGCACATAAATATAAATGTACATTATAACCAAGAAAGACTGCAGCTATTAAAATATAGTTAAATATTGTGAAGAGGTTACAGGGTACCTGATATGAGTGGAATAAAGAATTTTAACTAGTGGTTCATGAGCAGAGCTGCTGTAAAGGAAGGACTTGGGATTGGTGATGAGAACTACAGGCCATTCTTCAAAGTTCAGATCTGCGAAGCTAAGCAGGTCGTGATCGAATGCAAGGATCCGGTACCTAAAATGGAAGGAAAATTAATTTGTTTAAACAAACCATGCACAGCCAATTCCTGTGCTTCACAAGTTCCTAAGCAGAGATTGTTTGATTTAGTTTCCATGTAGTCTCTTCTGTAGTTGATCTCCTATTAACCAACTCTGCTGTATTAACTGTACAGCTGGTTACCTCTGATTGTTTATTATGATTCACTGAAGCACCACTCAAAATTCTATATGTCAAGATCTATTGACTTTTGCATAGGAATCAGACAGATGAACATCATGTTAAATAATTCAAATGTAACATACATTACTGCAATGTCTGGTTAGACACTCACCCCAGTGTGTTCTCTTCCTTTATGTATATAAGTATGTATCTTTTCAGGTTACTGCAGAACAAAATCTAATATACTGTAAATTCCATGTAGTGTTGGACAGTTTTTGATATGCAGCCAAGTTAACATTTCTCAAGTACACTATTTTTCTTCTAAAATTCTGCAGCTAGTGCAGCGCGTGGGTATTGTGAAGTAGTGGTGCTGAAGTTTATTTCAATTTATTTCAATTTATTTGTCTACATTGGAAAAAAATCCCAAATTTATAACAGAGACAGTTTTCAAATACTTTTAACAGTAACATTCTCCAAAGAGCATAAAAGTGAATCCCAGTATAACCACGTGGGCTCCATATAATATAATTATTTGCTCTCACAGTGTTTACTTACCTCCTATTATCCATCCAGTCTCCCAGTTCAAGTTCCAAAGTGCCGCCATGGTGTTGACTGTGTAGGGCTGGCATCAGCCCACCCATTGTATGGAGATGTCCACACAAATAAGCTGTGGCAGAACTAAAAAAAAAAAAAAACAAAAACAGCCCTAAGAATTGTGATTATTTGAGTGAGAAGGAATTAGCTCTTCAGAAAACCTGAAAAGTGACAGACAAGTAAGGGGAATGTGGCAATAAATGGATTCCAGACTGAAAATACACAGAAAAAAAAATAAAGTTCTTGCCTCATTAATGTTCGTATTCCTGGGGCTGGGGAGATGATTGTTGAGGTAGGAAAATGGCCAAACCAGATAGTATGATTGCTCTTCAGACTTTCTGTTGCCATCAAAGTCAGCTCTGTCATTTGATTCTGAAATGGTTTGAAAAGCAAACAAGCAAACAAATAAACCTGTTCAATATTTGGGTTACTCGGAAGAACAGAAAAAGATAAGCTGAAAGTAAGCAATGAAGACTTTTTTTTAAATGGAGAATAATATTTTTCTGCTTCTGGGACCTGTGCGTCGATGAACCACACTACTAGACACATCCCTAATATATGATGTTAGAAAAAGAAAGTGAAATCAAGACACTCAACACCTTCCTTGCAACCAAACACAGGAAAAGCCCCCAAAAAAGAATGGGATCAGCATACCATTCTGCATTAATGTAAGGGACTTATTAAGTGAAATCATTCCTCCTTTGCCTTTATGAATTTGGGCTTTGAGAATATTTTTACCTAAGGTACGCAATCAAATCACTGATATAAACTTAATTTATTTTTCAAATTCCTGGTGGAGGTTTAATTCTTAAATTTACAGGTATCTACCTTTACTTTCAGTTTTGTGCAAAATTCTGCAAATTATGCTCTCTGGACTGCTGCTGCTGGATAATTAGCAAGCAAACACTTGACTTACATCAGCCAGCTCTAGACTTCATTGCCTTTCTTAGATCCTTGAGAGCATGCCTGCAAATCTACCGCATCCACTATGGATTACAGTAAACAATGAGAACAGTACTTGGCACTCCTACATCACCTTTCATCTAAGTATCACCAAGAGCTTTACAAACAATTAAATATTGAGCCTCCTTTAGGCAAGATTAGAGGGAGAACGTTTTACTTTTCATTGAGGTCATTATCACAGGCAAAATAGGACATCTCTTCACCAGAACACAGTAACTCTCTGCCAACACTTCATAAGAGTATCACATATCAATAAACTACAGTGAAAAATCTAAGGGGAGCCAAATGTTATCATATCTGATATGCGATTTAAACATTGTGAATAATGTTACTCCTTCAAAACAATACCATGCAATATTTATAGTCTCACCCAATCAGACCTCACTTTCACAAATGACACATTTCTTTATAGTGTTATCTATCACAATATTCCATTGATAAGCGTGACTATTGTCTGAAATACTAATGAAAAAATCATCTAACAGCACAAAGGAGGGAAATTACCACTTAAGTGTAGCTAAATGTTAAGAAACTACTCACAGTTTCCTTAAAAAGACTAATTTGACATTCTGGTACTGGTTCTTTCTTAAGGGAGAAAATACAAATACGCTTTAATGTTAAGTGACACATTTTTCTAAATAAGTGTCCCATGTGCATAATAACTTAAAACCAAGAAGACTCTTTTAGAGGAATACAGATCTTTCAGTAAATTCTTCTTGATATGAATAAAGAAACAACCCCTTCAAACAAACACTACAGAAATAAAACAGACAGCAAAATGGAATGCCAAGACTTATAAAATACCATGTTTAAAATCCCGAAGAAATTATAGGGTCTCTTAGGACCTGGGCTGAGGGTGGCATCCACACAGATGAATGAATAGTTCCCAAAAGAGGTGGTGTGGATGTAATGGAAAGAGCCATCTTTACGCCACGCGGAGTACTTCCTGCCAAAATAAGATGGAAATATTGCTGTCAGGAAAGCTTGAAGCAATGGTGACAATGACCTGCTTAGTATAAATGCAGGTTCTCTTCCATTAGATCTAGCTCCACCTTGTTATTGCAGGAAAACCTCCTCTTCAAAATCTATGGCATTGAGAAGTCTGTGCTTCCAAGAAGAGGTATGAAAAAGGGTCACGTGGCAAGACAAGCAGCAGGTTAGCACACATTTAAAAATTGTTAGCATAAATGTGCTTTCCCTGAGCAACATGGCACTTTTGTATGGATACAGGACAGGCCAGCAGCATTAAAAAAAGCTTGTGTTAATTGTTGGTATCTGAAAAGATTTCTCAAAAATATTTTTTCCTTGCTTACCTAGATATACCAGGGATGTCAGATTTTGTTAAAGATCTCTCAAGATACTCTGATATAAAATGATTGGCTATTGACCATGGGTATGATTTTGAACCAAAGAAATAGTGCACCTTTTCAGTTATTTTTCCAAAAGAGCCAAAACAGAAACAGTACACTCTGCCAAATTTTAGTAACAGCAAAGGCAGCAGCATTTCCTCTTACTAACTACTCTTTTTTTGTTGGCAAAAAAAGATGGTACAGCAGATCTTACCAGTTCTCCTTCCACCTGTAGACTGTCATCAGAATTTTTCACTCTAAGAGTATAAGAGAGCAAAAAGGATTTCTGCTCTATTGCCCACTGCCTGATGTTACCTCAGCTCTTGGATCTTAATCTTAAAATACTTTAAGAGAGAACTGTAAACAGGGAAGAACTTAAAAGACATGTCAACTAATTCTTCCTTCCCCCCTCCCCGTAGTTTTATGCTAATATTTGCTACAATAAATACCTATACTAAGGAATATGTTAGTTTCTCTCCTTCCATTGACAACAGATATCTTCAGATTTTCAAACTCCTAAAACTGAAGTGCTTTTGACACTTGATGCTAGATGGGAATTGCACACATCATCCACTGGCAAAGAAATATAATATTCCAACTGATGCTACCTACTAAATTTCTCAAATCAGAGTTAAATTTTGTACCTAAAATGACTATGAGTAAATCTGAGCTTAACTAAAATTCATAGGGTTAAAATGGGGAGGATTTTTTTGTTTTTTGTTTTCTTTTAGAATTTTGAGTTAGGGTTTTTGTGTGTCTGTATGTGTTTGGGGAGGTGGGTTTGTGGGTTTTTTTTGGTTTTTTTTTTACCTCCCTGCATGATGATATGTGGATACTAAAACATCCCTGAGCTCAAATGATGAGTATAATTTGAACACAGGCATGCAGAAAACAGTTCATATTACTATTCCTTCACCAATCAGAATAAACAGTAAGACTGCCAGAAAGGTTGACCTGAATAGAATAAAAGCCAATGTATTAAAAAAAAGTTTCAGGTATAAATCAATACTTCCAATGCCATAAAGACCCTTTCACAACATTTATTTTTTTAACTTAATGTTACCTTTATGAATTTCTAGAAGAAAACTGGAAGCTCAGTATTCTAAGATTTTTGCCTTTAGTCTCACTTTAGTCTAGTGTTGAATCACTGTTTGCCTTGGCCTCTGTTTTTATACCTGCAAGCTACAGCACTAATGTGTACAGCACAGAATTAATAATTTGTTCAGGAATCACATAAAGGCAAGCAGGTAGAGCTTTATTAGCACTTAAACAATAAAAAGAAGATAAAAAGACACGTACTTTTGCCTGTTTAACTTTGCAAGGGTGAGGGAGAAGAAAAACGTTCTTAATCTTTGTATTTTATTAATGCATCAGATTAAAGGCAGGAATACCTTTTCAGGGAAGATTTTATTACTAATGCTTAATAGCTTTTGAAGCCTTTCTTCAGTCTTAGAAGGTCTGAGAAATCTCAAGGTTTCTTTATTTTTCTGTAGCAACAGACTGCAATGAAGCAAAAACCACTGAGAACATATGTTTAGAAAGAGACTGGTAATTAATAAGCACAGACTTTTTCAACTGACTCAGAATTTCACTCAGAAATTCTGAGGTTGCCTAAACTGCTCTGAAATATCAACTAAATCCCTTCCAATCCTTTCTGCCATATGAGAGACCTTCAGTGTGGGCTAGAAGCAGGTGATCCTACACATCTTGTAAACTTGGCCAGGCAAAGCAACAACTCGGGGATGATCCAGCAAATTCATTGGTGCTACATGTTTCCACATGTGACACAAGGACTACTGATATCCTTAAACCTGAGTGGAAGACTTCCGCTAGACTGTCACACAGCCACCACTGTGGTGAAAGATGTAGAGAAGTGCAATATATTAGTACATCCGAAAGCCTTGTAGCACCATACATTCATCCTGCCAAGGTAAATCTACACGCGACTTCCATGTCTTCCTCCAAATGCAGTTGCTGCAGTGTTATTGCACACAGAATTTATGGAAAATGTATCTGTAGTGCTGGGCCAGAGGGAATTGAAACAAACATCTCTTAGATGTTTAATCTGCATTCTTATTGCAAAGTGGATGGATTAACAATCTGAACTAAAGAATTTAGATTTCAGGTCCTCTTCCAGATCCAAAGAGTCAAAGCTCAAAGCATCACCAAATTACGAGACAAGATTCCATGTTTAGACGTGAAGGGCAGGAGAAACTGCAAAGTTAAACATGGGTTACAGCTGAGGCTACCTTTACAATGTACAAGCAAAAGAGACAGCTGAAGAGGGGAAGTTTCCTTACCTGCTGACACATCTATATCTCAAGTTGTGTTCCTCAAGAATATCTGTCCACCCATCACAATCATCTGCCTTCTTCCTTCTCTACTTTTCAGCTTTTCTACTTTTACGCTTATCACTGACCCAGATGTGATGAAACGGCTTAGATAAAATTTACACACCTATGATGTGTAATGTCCTTTTAGGCAAGCAGGATATTAAAAACCTGAACTTTTTTCTTGCTTTCTTTGTCATCTATTTTAAGGAGGAAAAGCATTCTTTGGGAACAATGGTTTTACAGAAATATGTTGCACAACTGTTCTGAGGAAAATGAACATATAAGGCACGGAATGTTTCCAAGACACAGGCAGAGTTACAATACATGCCATTACAAAACACAGAGGGGTAAGTCTGCACAAAGAATTCTCAATCTATTCTGCTCTACTAACTGGCAATGGAAGACAGAAGGATTAGCAAATATGGTCCTGGACTATAGGAAAGTCAGCGAAAAAGCCAGTGATAGCTGAAAACAGAATATTGACTAGTGAATTTGACCTTGAATACAATGGCATCTGTAAGAGACATAAACGTACCTGTAATAATTGCGAACACTATCCAGATGTGGAATGTTGAATGAATCTGTAAAGGAGAGAAAAAGGAAATTAAGAAATTTTCAGATCAAATTGGTCAAGAACCTCTGTATTTTATTTCCTGATGTTGATATAAGGCAGTCTCAGCAGGCTCTTAAGAGGTTGGGTTTTTTTGTTTTTTTTAAAAAAGGCGCATAATTGACAAGCAGACTGTCTAACTCTGCAGAGAAGATATCAAATACATGGTGCAGCTATCCTAAAAGTAGTAGTAGTAGTTTTCTAATTTAAATTTCAATTCAAAATTTGACAAATTTGTGGGAATGTAAGCTTTCATTTAGTGGCTAAAAGCTGATCACGTGTCTACACTTTGGCCATAAAGCTTCTCGTATTAGGTGCATTCTCTATAAGACCTAACTCATCCAAGGAAAATAAAGTAGCAATAACATAAGAGAAAAGTGTGTATAAAACAGCAGCTTGTGAAGGTTTGTACTGCAACTGAGGATCCACTTCTCTGTTAAAGCTAGTAACTGAAGCCATATAGGGAAATGGGAGTAAAACGTCATATATGGGCTGTATATGATAACACACGCACTTTTTTTTCCTACAACACTCTACTTCCTTGTTTTGCACCTCCTGTGACAGCTGGCCTACACAGGCTACAGGGTCATTAGTTTGTGTTTGAACGCTTAGCATATAGTGACAACTATGATGTGTACCAATTTTCAGAGTTGTTTCTACTCAAAAGAAACCACATTTCGTTTAATTGCTGCATATGTGAGATTTTTTAACTTAAACCTGTGTGGGGAGGTCTATGAAAAGTAAATTGAAACCATTTCTTCAGTAGGGTAAGGTTACAATTTGCCCTTCCATTTAAAGATGGTGTATTTAAACTAACCACCTGGAAACCATCATACGCTACTTTCTACCATTTGCCAAGAAAAAGCAGTAAACGAAGACTTACTTCCCTGCTACTGAAACTCCTGTGCCTGTAAGCACAGTGCACCTTCAGCAGACCAGACGGGCAAGCCCTTCTATTGACTCATAACCCCCACTAACATGCTGGTAAGTACTACTCGTACTAAAGTAATACTCTACCTCTATATTCTAACTTGCCTAAACGAGCTCTGTAATCACTGGAAAGAGAAAGATGTTTTATTTCCTTCTTACCATGATTCCCTTTGATGTCTATCCACTTGGTTTTTTTCATGACCCTTGATCTCTTCAGGATTGACTGGTAAGTTTTCCATTCTGCTTCTACCTGTTCAGATCCCAGTTTATCTCTTGTCTTGGCATCTGTCAGGTCACCTGAAAGTGTACAAAGGTGAGATGTAACAAGAGGCCTACACTGCTTACACAAACACTGTAGCTTGGCAAGCCCACAATCCAAGCCTCCTACTGTATGCCTCCTGTGCACAATCAGAACGTTCCTATCATGTGGTCCAAGATGTTACCATCAGGGTAAATGCCTTCTCATACAGATGTGGCTGCCTGTTCAAACATCTATTGACTACAACACTGCAGCACTTTTACTAATCCCATGCAAAGTAAATTGTTACGCCTTCGCTATATATGAAGATACTAGAAGCTTTGTTTAACTTCACACCTTCTGTAGACCCCAAAGCTCCAATTGAAGTTCAAACCACTCACATTTCTGTTCATATAACAGTGTCTCACTTTATTGCTAGTTAAAAGATGAATGCTAACTATTTCTGAACTCTTAACTTAAAAAGCAAACAGCACATAATTAACTCAGAAGAAACAAAAGCCCAGGTCTAGCATTAAGATTCTAAAGCCTTGCATATAGTAATGGCTCCAAGTCCTTTTGAGTTGCTTGCCAAAACTTAATTCATTTCAATAGCAAGCTACCGAATGAAATGGCAAGGTTTATACACCTGTCTTTTTATGATATGTTCAAACAGAAATCAGCAATGAAATATTACATTACATATGAGAATTTAATACAAATGAGCAGTGATTGTTCTGAGAGAGAAACTGGCTCTTAATGACAAATCAGAGACATCGCTCACTTCTGCAATTTCAAATACAAATCATCATGTAGAAACATGACCAGGAAAACAAGGAAGGTATTTGCTAGTAAGGACTAAGGTGCAGCAACATTTACTGGGAAGACAATAGCTATACTGCATAACTATGGCTTTGTTACATATAATACATGCTAAACTCACTGTCAGACTAAGACATTGAATAAAATTAACTCTAGAGTTGAGAAGTTAGACTGCTAGAAGCAGAAGAGAATGTTTTTCAGCAGCAATTTCATTTCCACTGCTGAAGATACCTTAAGGCTTTAAAATTCTCTTCTGAAATCCTAGATTTTTGCTTATTTGCTCCTCCTTTGACAGTGCATTCAAGAGGTTGTTCATACTTTTGAATTGCTTACCTGTTGCTAGAACAAGTTCTGGCTGAATTACATCAATTGTTTCAGAACAGAATTTTTCCAAGTCAGATGCTCGTTTGGGATCCCGAAATCTACTGATATGAATATCTGACACCTGCAAAAGAGAAAAATGAAACATTTCCCAAGCAGAGGGTTATTGCTGCCCAGGTTGTTCTGAACAGCCAAGCACCTAAGAATGCAACGTAAGAGCAGTCACAGTGATCCACATCAGTATAAGGGATACAGGGAAGATACAGAAGTGGGTAAGTAGGGAAGAACAAAAGCAGAGCAAGCATATCATAATGCACTTCCAACCCCTAAAACCACATTGACATCAAGACAATTTTCTTTTATCTAAGGACTTACAGTAAAATGAGGAAATACCTAGAACCATAGAATACAGTGAGTTGGGAAGGAACCATAAGGATCATGAGTCCAACTCCTGGCTCCACACACAACCAGCCAAATGTAACTATTTACAGAATGCTTTGATGGCTTTAAGCAGCCTGCTGACTTCCAGATTCTCTGAGCTTCTGTTGCGAGAGAGTGATCTTGCTGCAAAAAGGAATACTAAGTAGTTCTGCAAAGCAAGACTAAGTTAAAGTTACCTAGGGCTTGAAGCTTAACAATAACTAATTTCATACCTGGTGCAACATTTCCAGTAGCTGTGTGGAAGGCTTTCTAACATTCTACTGTGTGATTAGACTCTATTTCACTTCATGAAGGCAAATATTGCCTTCATAAAGTGAAATAGCAGTACTACAGCAGTACTGCTATGTACTAACTGAAATAGTTACTACAGCAGTAAAAGATGCTGTTCATTTCTGAACCAAAGCCCTCACATCCAAAGAGCTGTATGGGGAAGGATAGGGAGAGTAAGAAAAGTAAGGTTGGTTTATTTACTAATATCGCTGCTTTTCAGGTCTATTAAAAAAAAAAAAGTGTGAATGCCTTCAATTCCACTTTCCATTCCACTTCAGACAATCAATTAATTAATTGCCCTCAGTTTAGACAAATGGTGCCTGATGTTCAAAAAACAGTGAAAACATGGTTATGGCCATCTGACAATATCATTAACTAAGAAAGAAAAACATTAAGTTTTACATTCAATTTAATAAACCTGGGTCTTGTAAAACTTTTTTCTTTTTGAATAATCTCATTAAAATACCTCTGAGGAAAAAATACCTTACCTTCTACCTATTCAGTTATTTGAGTATGTAGAAATATTACCTGAATACAGCTTTTTAATTCTCCTTAGGAAAATTCACCATTATATATGGAATTTTTGCCTAGATCATATTTAGATGCTATAAAAGGTAAACACTTCTAAACATAACATTAACTTCATTTTTATTGATACATTCTAGTTACTGTGAATCAAAAAAACTACCACAATACATCAAACCTGATTTAAATATTGACAAGGATACAACATCTTATTTTAACCTTACAAGGTTATAGCACAAAGATCACAATTTAGTTTGGTTAAAGATGGAAGAAAAACAAGGCAGGAACTGTTAGGGGAGGAAGCAATCATTTTGGTTCCAATATCCAGTATCAGAGACTAGACTGAAGGAAGTCACCAGGGAGTATGAAGCCTGTTTCCCACAACATCGCTTGTCAACCCACACTGGATTTAGTGCTTGAATAATTTCCAAGTTAGGTGAATGATTAAGCAGCTGTTAAAGGGCATGTACGAAACAGAACATAACCTCTTGAAAGTAAAGCCAAGTCTGAAAATAGCTGTGCTATGACCTATCCTTGGGAGAATCCTCTCAAAGTAACACAACCAGAGAGGACATGGCCAGAGAAGCATGGAGCTGTGAATGCCGCTTATCAGCATAGCTCTGCAGCTGCTATATGATTCTGTAGTTTACTCTCTTGAAGACAGCAACTCTAGATAGGGGCTTTATCTACACTTACTCAAGCATACTGGTCATCTTGAAATCTGTTCTCCAGTAAAGATAGGCCTATAGAAAAATTACTGGGAAAAATGACTTTGAAAATACACAGCAATTGGAAAGAACAAAAGGACTAATAATATGCCAGCTTATACACTAACAGCTCGGCCTGCAGCTAATACATTTAGGCAAAGTGTCACTGAGTTTTAGAATAAAGGTGAATAGTAAAAGCAGTCTATTTGTTAGAAGGGCCACAAAGACAATCAGGAGGCTGGAGCACCTCTCCTATTAAGACAGGCTGTGCGAGTTGTGCTTGCTCAGCCTGGAAAAGAGAAGGATCTGGGGAGACCTAATTATGGTCTTCCAATACTTAAAAGGGTCCTACAGGGAAGTGGGAGAGCGACTGTTCACCGGGGAGTGCAGTGTCAGGACAAGGGGTGATGGTTTCTAGCTGAAAGAAGGCAGGTTTAGACTAGATGTTAGAAAGAAATTCTTTACTATGAGGGGGGTGAGGACCTGGCACAGGTTGTCCAGAGAGGTTGTGGAAGCCCCCTCCCTGGCAGTGTTCAGTGTTAGGTTAGATGTGGCTTTGGGCAACCTGGTCTGGTGGAGTGTGTCCCTGCCCATGGCAGGTGGATGGGACTAGATGGTCTTTGAGGTCTCTTCTAACCCAAAGCATTCTATGATAAGGAACTGCACAGCAACTCCTGTGGTGTGTCAGCCATCATTTACCAGCAAATATGTTAACAGCTTGTGGTTAGGTACACACGGAATACTTCAGGAATGCTCGGGGTCACAGAAGCACCCAGACAAGACTATGACTGGTTAATCTGGATTTAGTGTTCAATCTGGAAACAAAGCTGTTCAGGTTTAACCTAGCATACCTCGCTCTCATACTGGCAAGTCCTTTCTATAGGTAAAAATCTGTATCACTACTTTATCAGTCACACAACTTTTTGAGAAGTTTTGGAAGGGGAAAGGGACATGCCGAGTTTTCATTTTTCACTGGAGTGTTAGACAATACTGTACCAGGTACTGATGCAATAGACAGGATAGTATAATAATTAGGCAAATTTTAATGACCTGCTTCCACCACCACGCACATCTGATGGTTTGGGTCGTATAGCAAACCGGCCAAGCACCTGTAACTCTGGCTTGGCTGCGACCCTCCAGACGGGAAAGGGGGGCTTTTACTGGGAGAAGGTGACACAGCTTCTCACCGGCAGCTGGGAGTCACCCACCTGCCCCCCACCTGCTCACCCAGCTCGGGGGGCCGGGGGG
>VXBZ01011316.1:2082159-2096932 GCA_013399135.1 Heliornis fulica | reverse complement strand
TGAGGCTGCAGCCCGGCGCGGTTCCCTGTGCCCCCGCTCGGGGGCAGCCTCTGCCCTGCCCTCGCTGCGACCTCGCCACCCGGTCGAGCTTTTCCGGCCACGGTGCGCCTCGCTACCGCCGTGAAGGGAGCGGCGCCGCGGGTAGTTGCGTCCCTCGTGGTGGGGCTACCGCGCGGCGCCGTTGAGAGGCGGGACACGCCGGCGGGTGGTGGCACTNAGCTCTCTGCGGCCCCTGTGGCGGCCGCCTCTGTCCCGGAGAACCAGCTCTGCCCGGAGTGCGGCTGTCAGGCGGCCTAGCGGGCAACCGTTTGTCGCCAGCTCATCGCAGTATCTCCCACCCCGTGTCCCGTGGCTTCATTTGACCTCCACGTAATAAAACTAGAGGAAAACCAGGCGCCAGAGACTTCCCCGAGCCCTTAAACCGTTGTAGTATACACACGCGCCTTGTATCCTTTTACTGGCTTTATCCTCGTTAGAGGTGACTTTACTGTGTAAATAGTAAAGAAAAAAAAAGGCTGAGTAACCGTGAATAGTGAAGTTCAGAAAGGATGTAGGTGAAGACGGTTGTTTACTTGTTAGATGGAAAACCATTTTTTTTCTCCTGTAAATTAATCATCTACAGGCTTAATATTCCCCTGCTGAACACAGCTTGGTGTTCAGGCTTCCTAGTGGTAGTAGGCAAGGATCTTCTGTGCTTTCCTTCACAAGCTTGTGAAGTGGTTAATATGTTACACTTTGGCTAAGGGGTTTAAAACTCGAAGGCTGTCAGTTTAAGAAAGTGAGTCTGAATGTGTATTGGAGACATGACCTTTTATGTTACGTTTTCATACAACAATCTGAATAGACAGTATGGTTTTGAAACTTGACTGGGGCTGTGTAATGGTTGGGCATGGGCAAGCCTGTAGAACAGCTAATTTTTGCATGATGCTACACATCATTAATAAAATTAGCAAGATATAAATAGTGTGATGTTTATTCCTTGCACTTCTCTTGCAAGTGATAGTGTTAAGCCAACAACCATTACTCATTGTACCTTTCACCTCATAAAGGTATCTTCAACTCAAAAGAGTGCTATCTATGACTACAAAGCCAATTTCTTAAGTGAGGTAAATTTCTGTGGCCATAACAGACCTGTTTGTGATTTTTTCTATATTAGATGCAATTTATTTTTAAACTAGTAAAAATGTAATTCAATTGCATTATAGTGTTAAAAATGCAATCTGAGTCACAGCTTCTTCAGCTTGAGAGCCGCGTGCAGAGTCAGAAAGGTACTGAAAGCAATAGTTGCAATCAGTAGCAGAACAACGCAATCAGCCCTTTGGTTTTCAGGGACATAAGAGGCTGAGTTAGCCCTGGCAATGTGTAAACCTGCTAACAGTGGTATTATGAAAAACACGAGGAAAGATGTTGAAGATATTCTCAGCTGCTGGTCAACTAGGTTGTCTTTAATTTTTATGTGATTCAACCAACTGTCTCAGTCTCTGAGCCAAATGACTGCTCTTCCAAGAAAGCTGTATTGCCTGCCATATATCCAAGAAAGTTGCAGGAATTTTATCAAGGAGTATGAGGTGAGAGCATTAAGAGAGAGGGGGAGCAAGGGATATGGAGTTAGGTTGGGTCAGACAGCGTTCATGAAGTGTGATTGCCAGTCTGACTCTACTAATGGCAGAGAGATCTGTAGTCTGGAAGCAGTACATTCAGTATACTGCTGTACTAAAGAGGTACTAGTTAGGGGGAACTGAAATATCCTGTCTGACTTGTGTTTTCATTGTGCACAGCTGCTCTGAACGTCCTTTCACTGAGATGCTAGAATCAGGAAATTGAGTGTGGAGCAGAAGCAACTGGGTGAATGGTCTTACTGACGTTGTCTGTCTCAGAGCATCAGGCCAGGCAGACTGACTTCTGCTCTCCTTTTTTATCTCTGGGTGGGGTTGGTTGCAGTACAGCACCACAGCTGGCTGCATGACCAGTAAACTTCCCAGAGCACTGGGTGCATGATTCAGGATTACCTGAATCATTCTGCAGGAGCCAGCCTAACTCTGGAATGGATGGATATGACTCAGGTAATAAACTCTTCTGCACCCAGCCCAACTCTGTGGTTTGGTCTGTGCACTTAACTCCAACTCTTTGGGTTGGATGACTGTCGTTGTGTAAGTATGAGTTGGTGTTTCACTGCAGTAGTTGGAAGTTGTGTCCCTTCTGTGCCCTGTGCTTCACTAGATTGGCTGTATTGCTTCCTGATCTGAGCTGCCCTGAAAGAGAGAGGGCTAACATTGGGATGCACTGGCCCTGACCTAGAAGTAAACCCAGTCTAACAAATTTCTTTTCTTCTCCAACAGCATCCACAGTTTGCTTGGCTGACTAATGGATGGTCTTGGCTTGTCTAGCAGTTGGCTAGCAGGCATTGCCGGTGGACTAATAAAAGCCTGCTTTGCAGGCTGGATCCAGCCCTTTGGTTGTTTGTCCATCTGTATTCTAAACAAATTCCGGTTTGGCTGCTGCCTGCTTTGGTGGCTGCTGTGCGGAATACATGAGCAGTGTTTAGATAACGAAATATTTCAAAGACTTTATGCTGAACATACACATTTGGATGTATCTTCTCAGTAATATTTGTGAAGAAAAGGAATTTTTTTCAGAAGTTCCGTCTTGTGCCATCAGTTGATACTCACCTACAAAAGTATAGATGTGAGGTAGTGGTCTACAAGAAGAGAAAAGCTTAATTATTAGTATGTTTCTTTTAAAGGCAGCAAAGTAATAAGCCCTGAATTGCATGTAGTCAAAAGTTACTGTTTTCTAGAAACAGTGCAGTGTATGAGCAGAGCAGTGTATAAGGTATACTTGTCTCAGTGTCCAAGAAGTGAAGTTGCAACAGGTAACTGGAGCATTGCCAAAGTCTTGCTGTGTCCTTATATATTTAGCATATTATTGAAGTGCTTTAATTCTATTATGGCATTGAGCAATGCTGTGGTTTATCCTTCCTTGCTTGCTTTCAAGTTTACTCATACTTTTTGATATTTTTTGTGGCTTTTGTTAGTGCAGGAGTGAACTATGGTTGTGAATGTATCTGTCATCTTTGCTCAAGTCCACATAAAGTGCACAAATGGTGAATGCTGTAATTCTGCTGTAATGCTGTTACAGTGCTGTGAGGGATACATGGCTTCAGGAGAACGTAGCAGTGTGTGGATGTTCCTGATAGCATGCAACTCTTAAGTGTCTTCAAGATCCCAGAGCAGAAGCTAAACAGATTGGTTTTGGTGTATAGGGAAAAGCATTTGGGAGGTACTGAGTTAGTGGTCGATAACAGAGAGGGCTGCCTGAGTTTTATTACATGTTCATTCACTGCAGAATTAAACTGCGTATATGATGAATCATAAAATTCATGATAATTGGAAAATTGGATGGTTACAAGGTAAGTTTGAGTACACAGGCCTTAATACAAAAACCTCATATAAACAAATGTCAGGTGTTCTTTTCTTTCAAGCATAACTATACCAAATTACTTAGTTGCTACTTTATAAATATGCAGTGTAGCTGCAAGTTTTGAGGTGCAGTGTGGTACTAAGAAATTTGATAGATTCTGTTTGCTCATGAGTAGACCAGAGCATGGATGTTAAGGATCAAACAAGGAAAAAAAGCCTTTACTTTGTTTCTCTAGAAACAAAATTAAAAGGATCTGTCAAACCTATAGTCAGAACTTAAAGTTTACAGAATGCTACAAATAACACTGCAAAGGTGATGATTTTGCTATTTTTCTGCGGAAAATTGCTTTTTAAAAAAATATGTATTTTATATATTGTTTTGCTTTAATGCCTGATACTGAATTAGTGTTTCCTGTAGTGTTGATGTGTCAGTTGTGCATTGCCATCTACCTAACACAGGTTTGACCAAAAAATTTGGAACATGAAAGGTGTTTAGATTGCATTCCTCAAAGATAGGAATTTTATCATTTCTGGATACTTTGTTTTGCCAGTTGAACCTACTTAATAGTATCCTGCTCATTTTGTAGCATGTTTAAACTATAGTGTCTGGTTGGTGTGTTGCAGTGTGATATCCACAGCATGGTAGAGGGAGAACTACAGGCCATGGCTTCATTTGAAACATCTCCTTGGGCACCTGTTTGCATCCAAGTGCTTATCCCTGTGAGCTGAAGCTGCACTCTAATAATTTAGGAGATGAGTGTTATTTAAAAATGATCCCTCACCTGCAGTTTCAAAGGGGCTGAACAGGCTGGGTCTGTGTATTGTTGACCCTGAGGACAACATTAGTTTTAGCTGTCTGGCAGCCAAAACAGTAACTGATGGTGCCGGTGGTTACTTTGCTTCTTCAGCTGTCACTGGTTTGCTGTGGTCCAGCTAAACTGGTGGCTGTTGGAGACTACTGGAATCAAGGTAGATTGTACTGAAGACAGAGCTTTAGTAGTCTGTGGTGTTACAAGTCTCATTCCCGGTGGGCAAACTCCTGCATAATTAAACATCTTTCAACATTAATTGGCACCCTGCTTTGGCTAAAGTTTAATTGAAAGTAGAGATTAAACAGTTCTTTTATGTCTTCAGGTCAGAGTTGAAGTTTTGTTAGGATGTTAGACAGTCTTGAAGGTTACCTGTGTTGCGCAAGTACAAAATAACTTTGGAATCCAGATTAGCTTCTTTCAGTGTAATTACTGATATCCAGAGCCGATCAAAGTTTGGTACATGGTTGGTTACCAGCTATGTTGCATAAAGGAGCTGTGTGGCTGACGTGTCAGAAAGCAGATATTTTGTAATTGAGTTCTAAATGGTCATTTTAAGCTTAGATTCTCTACTAAACGTTGGCTATACTTTGTGGGAGAGTGTGAAATGTGTCATGAACAGCTACATATGCTTATGTGACAGAAAGCTAAGAGTAAGCTTCCATTTTAACTCCCTGAACTATGCTGGTCCTGAGATTGTAGAATTTATGCTCCTAAAAGAATTCAGTTTGATTTAAGGCGGGGAAGAACAAATATGCTAATGCATTTTGAGTACTTCTTTTTGAAGCTGCCTCTTTGGGGAATATATATCTTTGAGGTTCAAACAGATTGCTTTGTCTTTTTGGTTATTTTTGGTAAAAATAATGCGTAGTTGTTATGTACTGCAGTTGAATCTTATTTTCAGTACATTGGAAATCAAACCAAAATAATCAAAAGATAAAATTGAACTAAGAATTTAAAACCAGAACTTTGTATGAAAATTTTAGTTCTGGAATCTCTTGAATTTTGCTTTAAGAAATCTTTAAGTATCCTGCATGCTTATCTGTGCATTTATCCTTTTAAAATGTCTGTTGTTGCCCAGTTGGATAGCCAATATCAGAATAAAAGTTTTCTGGGATTTATTGTTTTAATCTCTTTATTAATAAGAGTTCGGTACATTAAAATTAAGCAGCCTTTTGCATTTGGTNCAGAATTTTATATAATTATTTTCAAAGTTCTGCTTCTAATAGCTGTTCTGACAGGCAGCTGGTATTGTCATCTCATGCTTGACAGATTTATGTCACGCACAAACTAAACTTTTTTACTACTCTTTTAAACTGGAATATTGGACCAGGTACAGGTTTTAGTTTGTGCTACTGGCGATGCCTATTCCTTCATACTTTTTATTTAATGTTTATAAATATTAATATACTTTTAATTTATAACATTAATGTGAATTTTGAGAAATATATTATTGAAATTTATGGAGTCACTTTTGCTCTAAAAGAGCAGCTCGTCAGCTAGGGCAGTTAAAGTAGAGCTGCTTTTTATAGCATTGCCTAATGCAAACAGTTTGATCAGGCTTGACAATTCAAACAGAACTGTGCTTAGAATGTAAATAAAAAACAGTTGTGGAAGTGATGGCTACTGAATTTATGTACATAATAAACCTGTTGCAGTAATAAAGAAATTCTGTCATAGTGGTGAGAAATCTCGCTTGATCTGTAGGTGAAAAGTAATTTTTTTTTTTTTTGCCTTATATACTTCCTTAGCTGTCATTCCTATTATTATTTGCAGTATTAATTAATGTGTTGTGAATGACAAAATTGGATATTCATATATTGGATATATCAATGACATATTTTGCTCTTTTTATGGCAGTATTTGTAGGCACATATAATTAATCTTCTGACCTCTTCTGACATGATTTTTATTCAAAGAGTTTGGGAAAAGCCTACCAAGTGTCTGTTTAGATGTAGGAGAAAACTGATTTTGATTGGAATTGTCTTCTGGGAAGATCTCTGTAATGTTACATATGGGAAGAAATATTAGTAGTCAAAGATAACAGTGATGAGTAATCTTTAGTCATACTCTTCCAAAGAGCCGTTAAAGATTACAGATTGCTGCTTTTCTTATACAGAACAAATAAAAACTCTTGGATGAAATGGATCCTGTCTTTGCTGTTTTGACAAAAGCAGTTCTGGTTGAGAAATATGTTTCTGCATCTCCTTCTGGTTCTCTTTGTCTCCATTTTACATGCAGTTTGACAATTAGAACTGTCTTAAAAAAGGAGGATAAGATAGGAACGCCTCATTAAAGGAAGAAGAGAGATGGGGCTGGAGAAGATTAGAAATATAGAGATAGAGATATAAAAAGAGATGAGAGACAGTGCGTGTCTTTTACACAAGCTCTTGGTTAGTGTTGGTTCCTGAGGGTCACCTTAGCCCACTTTTCAGTACCTGAGAATGCCCACCCACATGGTGCGGATGCTGGTCCCTGTGGGAAGGGTGGTGGTGTGCTGCTGACATGGTTACGCCCTGAGCTCCTTCTGGTCACTGCTTTTACTGTGGCAGTTGTATTTCTGGGCTGTTTCTGTGCCTGTGTGGCCCATATGATGGCATAGATGTTTCTTCAGGTAACTTTTAATAAAAATGAGAATTAGTAAATAATCAAAACCACTTGGCTGATGTTGCTAATCCAGATATTTGGAAGAAAATTAAGAATTCAGATCTGAGGTGAACCCTTAATTTACAGAGTGATTTTGTTTCTACAGGGAGCTCTGGAGGTCATCCTGTCCAAACTAGTATTGGACAGTCAATCTTAACTTAGGCTTGTGCTTTATTTGGCAGCTTGTGTATTTTTGATAGCCTTGTGTGTAATTTTATACAGTTGAATTTAGTATATAAACACATTTTGACGCAAGGAATAAATTTCTTATCCTGGGAGACACAGAGGGTATGAGATAGATCTAAAGTTCAGCCTGATGCAGCTTTTAGAAATATGAAAACTAATACTTTTGTTTTTCTTGTGAATATAAGGGATATTTTCCTAGGTGATGTACCCCCTGAAGATACGATTTAGTGTGTTTACGAGAAGATGGCTAGCCTGCTTGAGAGAGTTCTCTTTCTTCCCTTCTTCCATCTCGTTCCTAATTTCCTCTGTTCTCTGGACAACATTAAAATAGAATTAAAAGCTTTGGAGAGGAATGCTCAAAATTCTTGTGAGTTAGACTGTGTGAGAACCTATTCTACACTTCTGGCAGATTTTCAGGAAAATCTATTCCTCTGTTTCTTGAGGCTATGATGTGCTCTGTTCCACCAACACAGAAGCTAAACTTACACCATCTCCTGGGAACACGGCTTATTAAGCTAGAAAAGCTAGGGACTGGGATTCTCTGGTGCTTTGGAAGGAGAGCGTGCCAAGAGGTCATGCACACCCACCTTCCCCTGTTTGAATAAATACAGTAATTAAATTGGGAGGGGAACTTGCTAAATCCACAATACAGTATAGTTAAAGCAAAAAAAAAAAACAAGTTACAGGAGGAAATGTGTTTAAGGAATAGTGCTGAATTATGGAGTTTAACTAGGATAGAAATAATGTACTTTGGTTCATTTAAATTAGACATTAAAAAATAGACAAGTAATCAAGGTATTCGGCTTTCAGTTAGTCTTTAAAATTTTATATCTTTGAGAGCCCCCAGCTAAGCATGGATATTTTTATTTTAAGTGTTGTTATGCAAGTATTCGATAAATTTGGATTGATTCACATGCTTTTTACAATTTTATGTCTTTATGCCCCAGGTAAGCATAATTTTTATTTTTAAAAAGTTGCTAGGTAGTTGAAAATTTTCAACAAATTAAATTAAAACATAGTCAGCTTATGGTTCCTTTTGCTTTTGTTCCTTAGCACTGTGAATATGTGAAAATAAATACCGATGTTTCTGAGTGTGTGTATTTCTACAGAATGCACATATATATATTACATGCTGAAGTTTTGTGACGGGTACGGTCATCACAGTGGTGCTTGTTGCTCTAATAATAAATCTCTTCTAGATGAAGAATTTTTGTAAGAATTTGATTTCAAATAAGTGATTCATTCACCTAATTTCATGGATGAATCTTCATTTTCAGTTTTTTGAGCATCAGTTGAATGCTTTTGTGATTCAAGAAATTTGATTAGACTTGATAACCTTCACTTTTAAAGTGAGGATGTTCTAGGATGATTTGAGGACAAATTTGCTCTCCTGCTTGACCACATTGTCCATAGCTTCTCTTTTTCATCAGTGTCTGCCATGCAGTATCTTCTAATAACTATGAGTTCACTGATAACCATGATAAATGATGTAATGGACTACCTAAGGGTAGTGCTAAGGAAGATTGGTGGTCAAAATAGCAGTAGAAGCCTCAGGCTAAAAGTGACAGGCACAAAGTGTAGTATGTCTTCTTAAAGCCATAAAGCAAGTGTTTAGAGTGGGACAGATTTCCTTTAACAGATTAGTTTTGCATTATCAACATTGTTAATCTAGGCCTTTTCAACCTGGTATCTCATTTCTGTTTCTTATGTTTAGATGTTGTAATACAGATAGCTTCTTTATAGTTGCCTATACTGGGGAGACATTAATTTTTGCAGCAAACAAATATGCAGTTTCTCCATGATGCTTGCAGGTCTGCCTTTCAGAGTACTGGGATCACAGTACTTTGGACTTAATATGTTCTGGATTAATTTCTTGTTTTCAGAGAACTGTTTTGATCTAGGTAGTAAACTAGAGAACTGTAGCATTATAGATCTATTATTGAATCCCTTATCCCCATCAATTTTTGGAGGAAATCCATTGATTCAATTAATGTAGATTCATTTAAAGTTATATATTGGTATTTCTTGTCTTTCACATAAGATGATCATAGAATCATAGAATTATCTTGGTTGGAAGGGACCCTTTAAATCATCAAGTCCAACCATCATCCTAACCTGCCATCCACTACTAAACCGTGTCCTTCAGTACCACATATAGTCATCATTTAGATCCCTCCAGGGATGGAGACTCCACCACCTCCCTGGGTAGCCTGTTCCAATGCCCAACAACCACTGTGGGAAGACGTTCTTCCTAATACCCAATCTAAACCTTCCCTGGCATAATGTTATGCCTCTGTATCCTTTTAAGAAAAGTTGAATAGCCTGCTGCTTTGAGCCTTCTCTCAGTCCAACTGCCTGGCGTATCCTTTGCTCATGCTCTGCTTGGTGCCTAGAGGCTTTAGAGCTGTTTGTGAAGTTACACACCTTTTTTTTCCTTGCAAAAATAAATCTGTGGGCATAAATCAAGGTTATGTATGAAAGGAGGTTGTCTTTAAGAGACTTGATGGGTAAACTCATTATCTGAATTGTAGCAAGGAAGAACAAAAGTTATCTCGAAATAGTGGGACTAATGTGAAAGAAAGATCCTTCAGACTTGAAGGACCAAAATAGAACAATTGGATGGAGAGAATTGATCAGAGGACTAGAGTAGTTGCAAGAGAAATTAGGGACTTAAGAAAATGAAAATACTTATGTTTTGTCTTGAGGTTCTTCATTAAATGTATTATAAATATGAAATTGCATTTTAGTCTGATGTCACAAGGGCATTAAGCTTATATAAGCAGTTTGGCTTCTTTCAGTAACTATTCAACCCTGATGACTACCTTAAATGAGATTTTACTGAAGGGTTAACAATTCCAAAGGCCACTCAGTTGCTACACATTTTGTGACTATCAGCAGTCTAAGAAATGTATCCCAAACTTATTTCCCATCTAAGACAGGGAAACAGTCTGCTATTCCTCTTTCCATTTGTCGGCAGCTGAAGAGACCTCAAGATTTGTGTAGTGGCTTGCCTGTTGGCAAGTGTGTAGTTGAAAATTAATTAGTGTGTGGGTTGCTTTACGGTAGCATAGCACTTGCCAACTCTTGCCTTGGAGTGTTTTAGTAGAAGACTTTAAGAGAACAGAGGTGGGGTACTGAAAGGAAAATAGCAGGGAAGTTCTTGGGAAGCCATGCTTTCTTGGGTTTTGTTGCTCACAGAACTGACAGTGTGGAAGAAAATTCTGGATTCACAGCAGAAGTGCTTAATCCTACTTTCTTTAAATTTATTTATTCATTTATGTTTATCCATGGATGTGCTTGCTTTCTTGCAGTGGTGTGATGAAAGATTCAACTTCCAAGCTACGTTTTTACAGTGCTTGGCAAAACATGTGCCAAATATTTATTCAGCTGAAATGGACCCCTTGGTGGAGAAACAAGAAGAAATGGTCCAGGCAGCAATATTATACCCCCTGGAAAGCTATTTGTTTGGGGAAGACCCTGATATGTTTCTGGAGAAGTTGCAGCATAGTGGAACCTCCCAGCTCTGTGGGAAGGTGTTCAAAGGAGGGGAGACAACATACTCTTGCAGGTAAGAATGAAGGTATGTTATTGTGAATGTACTCATGTGAGATAGTGCAAAATGGTTTAATTAAATTAGTTGTGCTGATGAGTAGCCATTGCTTATATCATGGTAGGTCTTTGCTTAACTGACAGTGACATTCATTTCATGTTTCAAGCCACTTTAAAGTGAGAAAAATTGCATCTGAAAAGCAGGCTCTGGCAGAGAAATAGGGAAGGAAATGGAAAGCATACTAAAGGTGCAGAAAGACATTTAAAGATTGGATGGTACGGTATGAGTATGGGATCTGTACCTTAATTGAGTGAGAAGAGGCATAAACATTCGTGAACTGTGTAGAGCTCACTCTTGGGAGGTCTGAAACAGAATCCAGCATTTCTGAGCATCATCAGTCCTTTGCTTGAGCAATGGCTGTGTGACCAATGGTCACTTTTTCATCTTCTTTCTCATACTAGAGTATATGAACAATGTCAGCCCATTGGTTTGATTGAATTTTATTAGTTCATATTAATGATAATACTAAAAAGTGAGAAGTTATTGTGGTCAGTATAAAGGCTGCAACTGTGCTGGCAATTCATTAGTAATAATATGAAGCTATTATGACAGTCTGTTAAGTTTTCAGTTTATTTTAAAAGCCTAGAAAATTTCATCAGAAATAAAAAAAAAATAAAATAAAATAAAAAATTAGTACTGCCGAAAAATCCATCCCTTAGAATTTAGAAAATGTCAAAATGAAAGCTCTCTGTAAACTTATTTGTGAACTGCACTGTGAGGTTTTAATCAAACACATACTCTTCAGCTTTCCGTAGGAATAAGTTAATGTTGGGTATGAAAGGATGGTCTTTGCAGAAGTCTGTGTAATGAATGGAACATTAGATTGTATGAGGGAAAAGGGTGGTCAAGGCAGTTTAGTCTTACTGTGACAGGAATAATTCTTTTCCTATCTGTGGAGTTCTTGTATGGTGGCAGGCAAAATGACAAACTTAAACTTCTCAGAGGTGCTCTCGTTATTTTGAGTTCTTATCTTGAAAAAAATTGGTAGTAGTTTTACAAAATACTGTACTTATTGCTACAACTGAAGCTAAATGTGTACATTTGCTCTAGGCTTCTAAAATGCTGAAAGTAATAGATACTCTGAAATATTAAAATCTAAATGTCTTGAATTGGGAGTTCAAATCCAGCAGACACTTCTGGCTTGATCTGTCTTTCAATTCACATTGCAATAGATTTATGGTAATAAATGAATGATAGTGAAGTATTGAATTATTGTAATGAAGATTATAAATTATTAAAATCTGAATGGGAATTAATTTTATAATCAGAATTGCCATACCATTGTAATTGTATTGCAGAGGAGGCTTGAACTAGATGTTAAACAATGGCATCAAGCAAAAAACTTACTATGTTGTCATTAAACACCAGGCATCTACATTTTGCATAGAATGAAATGGCATTTAAAGAAAAAAAAAAAGTGTTGACCATGTTTTAAGGGGAAAAAAGCAATAGAAAACTGGTCTATGTTTTTTGAACATAGAAAAACATGGAGTTAGATTGCACATGAGTGTAATTCTGGATTTTCAGGTATTTGAATGCATGACAAACTGTTGAAAGTAAATTTTAAAGTATAACTTTTTTAGACTCATTTTTGTAAAGGAGTTCTGTTTGGATTTTCACTTCTGTTTACAATGCTAGAGACATCAGAAATCTACAAAATTTGACAGTTGTTGAAAACAATAATAAAGGTTACTTCAGAGTTGTCATGATTTTTTTATAGCTGCTTATTCTTAACAAAACCAGAAATAAGTTAGCAGCAGGTTTTGAAAGTGGAAATCAAGCATGTTTCCGATAGAATTTGATATAACAGGTTTGAGTCCATGGTTCAAGCCTAACATGACTGGCTTTCATCTTCTTTTTGTGAGTCAGAGTAGCCAATGTTCATATAATTTGAATCTGTTAGTATTAACAATATTGATTCTTAAGAGTAACGTTTGCTTTAGTACATGAAAATTCCACACACTTGTTATAGAAAGTTTTCCAGTTACTCTTTTTGTTGCAGGGACTGTGCAGTTGATCCAACTTGTGTACTTTGTATGGATTGCTTCCAGAATAGCATTCACAAGAACCACCGCTACAAGGTATAAAAGTCTTGTATTAAGAAATTGTACTTGTACTTTTAGAGAAGATTTTTAATGGAGGATATAATAAATTGCATATAAACCATTAGTAATGTTTATTTAAAAATAAAATTCTGGGATTTATTAATTAATGAACTCTCTCATGTTTTGAACTGCGTTAATTTTTTTTAAGAACAGTAGTTTTCAAATTCAAGAAGCAAACGGTAAGGGACTGTTTATGAATACATGCATTGTTCCTGTCATTGGTGGATCACAGCAGTGTATGTCAGATCAGAATGCTGTGTCTGAGAATGATAGTCTTCTCCTGAGTCTGTCAGTACTATGTAGGAATTTAGAATGAGTGTGCTTATACAAGGGCCATTACTTCAGCAGTTATGTCACTGATGCAGTCTACATTTCCACTCTGTTTCTCTGTTTAGATTTGCATAAACTACTTTGCGCTTAGTTTGTGATGATAATTTTTTAAAAAAGGTTAAACATCGGGGTTTTTTTTTTTTTGAGGAGATTGCTTTAGAACAGGATCATCTCTTTCTGATATCCCTTTGATTCTCTGAGTCAAATCCAAGTGATCTTTGGGACATTTCCATACTTCAATTAAAAAAAGATTGTTTAGATAATTCTTCACTAACTCACTGCCTAAATCGTCATTGCTATTTCCTCTTTTGCTTGCCTTCTTCATTGAGACTGTCATAATTTCAGAAGCTCTACTGCCTTGGAAGCAGAAATGGAAAACAATGTATTAAGTGTAATTTTAAAAGCTGATTTAACTCTGCTGCAAGAGGCAAGAAAATGTACAAAACCAATATGTATTCAGTTTCATTATCTTTCATGAGCAAGAAGTGGGCTAGATTATTTTTTAGCAGTTATTCCTTCTATTCATTGACATGACCTGCATTTAAGAGATTTGTCTTGTCTTATCAGTTGGTCATAAATCCCCTTTAAGTGGGTATGTTTCAATGAGAGACGCTTTGGACGAAGCTCCTAGCAATCTCAAAATTAACTGAGACTAAAATACTGTATTCTGCCCTTCTGTGTAAGTTTTTGTATACTGATCTGCAAATGTGTTGTAAATACTGATTTAAAGCTGTACAGAACTAGCTGGAAAATGCAGTTATAACTTCCATTGACACACACACATGCACAATCAATTTACAGAGAGGCGAGATGAAAACTAGGGAAAATAAGTAATTATAGAGCAATATGGAATCAAAGATGAGCTGGGAAACTGTTGTCCTTTCCCTGTTTTTCAGTAATTTCTTCAGGCAAAACTTCAGCTGTGAAAATAGGTAATCAGACAGGAGCAGATTTGCTGCATTTCCATTTAAAATATGCGATCTAAAGGATACAGATGATGCTCTTTATAGTTTCATAGAATAATTTAGGTTGGAAGGCACCTAAGGAGGTCACCTAGTCCAAACTCCTGCTCAAAGTGTGTCTAATTAGATCAGGTTATTTTAAAACTTTTCAAGTAAACAAATTTTGAATGTCTTTTTATTGGGTCACTTAGTGTTTTTATAATTATTTTAGGATTGGGGATTTAGAGTAAGCTAAGGATAATTATTTTTGCCTGAGTTTTGCTGGAACTTTTTGCCACAGGGAGGAGTCACAACTTCTACTTTACTAAAAAATGTGATGCTAAATTAATATGGCAACAATGTATTTAGATGCTGATTATATCTTTCTTTGGTTAGAATTTGAGGTACTCCTAAGTATCTGTTTAATAGAAATATTCTTGTTTAGATTATTTTCAGATTTTACCAAGTCATTTCTAAAGAATGACATTAAACAAAGTAGAGACAGCTTTAATAATAAGCCCAGAAGTTTTTATTTTGCCATTTATGGAGTGCTTATTCATCAGTCACAGGCTTTTTTCACTTGTTTTCAAGTAAAATGTAAGACTTGCATATGTTTTTTGCCAGCAGCAGCTGTATTTCCTCAGAAACTTTTGTGCTGAAAAAGTTTACGATTCCTCCCTCCTCCCCCACCCCACTCCTCTGATAAGACTTCATTTAGCTAAAAAAA
>VXBZ01011316.1:2003901-2082133 GCA_013399135.1 Heliornis fulica | reverse complement strand
AAAAAAAAATATTGTGATAAGTCTGTTGGTTATGCAGTAACACTTCTCTTCATCAAGTAGGTAGTTATCTTTGTGTTTGACTTAATGAACATTTCTCTTTTTCTCTTGCTTTTTATGTGCATATTTTGTGACTGAAATACTTTTTTGTTGGGTTTTGTTTTTTCCCCAGATGCATAGCTCCACTGGAGGTGGATTTTGTGACTGTGGGGATACAGAGGCATGGAAGGCTGGACCGCTGTGTACTAAACATGAGCCTGGAGCATCAGGTTCTGCAAAAGAAGTAAGGATATTGCTTAAAGTGAAAGAATAAATATTGTAAATACTGCCTTAAAAACCCCACAACTTAATCCTGAATATGAGAGCATGTACATTATATAATTCATGTAGCAGGTCCAATTGAGTTGAATCAGGATTTCCCTTGGTCAAGGTATTTGTTGAGGTCAAACATTGCTATGGGACATCCTTTGTTTCCAAACAAAAGGGAAGACAGTAAACCAGTTCCATCTACCTGTCCTGTGCATTAAAATTGTGGTGTCTTGCTCTTTGCTATGTATAATACCTGTTATTTAAAATAATTGGTTTCCTGGTAATTAGTAAATATTTAGATATAGTACTTGATTGCAAAAGTGTGTTCATTATTGAAGATTTTTTTTTATTTTGTCAGTTACTTCTGGTGTGCAATCTTCCATTATGACTGAAGTCCCAATGCTTTAAACTAACATCTTATACTTGGTTATCTCATGCTTATCATACCTCATAAAGCAGTGTATTAATGAGAGATATGCCATCTTGTAAGTAGGTTTTAAAGAGATTGCAGGAAAATCATTTGGTTCAGGTAAAACCGTTTTTTCTGAATACTACATTCTGACATAATTAGGACAAAAAAGCCCTCATCATTTGTCATTGCAAATAGACCATGGATTCCTCCTGGTTTTGTTACAAAAGTACTGTTCTTTATTATCTGGCAAAAAATGAAATGGAAAAGGAATAAAAAAATACTGGTCTTACAGGAAAATGAGACAGATTTTCTTCATTTATCTTTCTCAGAGATAAAATAGTTGAGGCTCCAAGAAAGGGTCTTCTGATTGCCACTTGGAGCTTCTCACCATAATGTTCACTTGCTTCAACTTCAGTGAAGTCAGTTCTGCTGTGCCATAATTATTGAGTACTGAGCCATCTGCTTTATGTGTGGCTGATGCCTACATATTACTTCTCAAAACCTGTAATCAGAAGAGCCACATTGTTTCCTTAGTATTAGAATTCCCCAGAATAGCTACAGTGAGGTTAATTTAACTGCTGTCACCACTACTACATATATGTTTAATACTTCTGCCAGCTTGTTCCAGAGGTGCTTCCAGAATAAGAAACACAGTTCCTCTTTGGGAAGTATTCATTTTCATCCCTGTGTTGTAAAGGAAAAGAGGATTTGAAAATTTTATTTATTTATTTATTTTTCCAATTCTAGATTCCTGGTACTGTTGATAAAGACATACGGGAAAGTAGAGAACTCTTGTGTCTACCAGCTTCAAAGCTTCCTTTAGATACTATGGAAAATCTTTGATGCAAGAAGATCAGTATTAGATTCCTATCTTATTGCCAAGAGGTCCTTGTCATATCACAAGGAGAATGTTTAGGTCTCAGTTGAGAATTAAGTCCAACAACTCAGACCAGAGTCTTAGAAATGGTTTATGAAATGTTATCTTCTTGCGGAGGAACCTATTTCTTTGCAAAGTGTAGATTTTGATCTCACAGATCTGCTATTGGCAGCTGTGACAGCATACTCAGTTTTTCAGTTCCTTTTTCATAACAATAAAATAATCCAAACCCAAATGTTTGGAGAAACACCTTTACCAAAAAGCTGTTTACCTCTTGCTAAAATCACACTGTCCAAATTTTATGGGCTTCGTATCAAAACCATATTCAAATAAAGCTTGTAGGGAAAGTACATGCATTCATAGTCTGCAGCATTTTATTTCAATTTGGATTAAGATAGTCTGCTCGAATATTCCTTAGGCTATTTGTGTCTAATGGAGATAAGGTTAAAGGATAGATAATATCAATGATAGCAGCTAACACAGTATGGCTTGCATTTGGACTTTATTGAGAAATATAATCATACCTGTAATGATAAAGAAATGGGGAACGTCCCATGCTTCATTGAGTAATGTTTCTCTTCCAACCTCCTATAAGATCTTTGGTTTGCAGTGAATTTGTTTGATTGTTGCTTCTGTTAGGGAGTTGTGCAAGTCCAAAGCTATGTCAAACTGGAACATACAATGAGTGCTACCGAAGAGTCACGAATGATAGAAAACATAATTCAACTGTTACAAGAATTTGAAATAGAAAGTTAGTTCTTATCATAGTTCTTTGTTGTCAATATGTGTAGTTATTATGCAGTCAGTATATGTAGACCCTCTAGTAAAAGGGCAGGAGTACAACCACTGCAGTAGTGAAATTAATATATATTAAAAGAACCTATTTGATAGATTACACTGCATGACTATCTTCTGTTTTTAATAAAAGACTTGTCCATCAGGGACTGTTTATGATGAAGATTGTCATGGCTGTTTGGATTACCTCATAGTTTGGTCACTGTTTTGAGAATCAAGGACAGGCATAATGTAGGAATTTTCTCATCATACAGTGCTTATTAAAAGAAATGAGTTGCAAAGCACATTTGGAACAGACATCTTGCATATTTTTTCCAGCTTGGTTTCTGATAGTATAAAAGTTTATCACATGCTTGTCAAAAAGCACTCTTATCTGGCTGATCCTGACCAGTACTCCTTTAATTACTCTTAAGTGCTGAGGATGAGTCATGCTAAGGTGGTGATAACTTACTCTGGTGAGGTGAGATCAAATAAGAAGAGGGGTATATTTGCATTGTATTTGTCCACTATGCAGAACATGATAAAAATATGCTTAGGAACTGGCTCGTATTTTTAAAAGGTAGATTAAGTTTAGAGTTTGAGCTACAGAATGACCCCCTATTAAAATGAGCCCTCAGTACAGGACAGGTTTCAACCTACAACACTGAAGATAAGCACTAGAGTTCTTAGCATTTTTGGGGTAACAAGGGGAGCACTAGTAGAATACTTACAAAAATCCTAATTAAACCTTAGTTTAAAAAAAAAAGTTTCATGATGAGGAAATTTTTACACTTGTAGTTATGTATGTAATATGTGGATTTTTGCCTGAATGTGTCCTTAAAACCCGATAATTTTAACAATTTGTAAGGTAAAAATATTCTTAAAGTTGATTGTTTGTTATTTTTAAACTGTGAAGTCTAAATATACTATGTTCATTCTTCCACGGTTTCATTTTTTTGAAACTTTACCTGAAGCTTGAATAATTACACATTTTAGGGAATAGTTCTGAGGAAATTTTATTTTCCCCTTCTAATTTACATTAGATGTATCTTAATAGAAGTCACAGTAAAATGAAATTAATGTGGACAGCATAGGAAGTGGCATTGCATCATATGAATGCAATCCCCACTTTTAATACTTTATAAATCTTTTGATGTGATTTCCTTTGATTTCTTCTGTATATTGTGGGACTCTTAATATCTTCATTTTTCTTACAACAGGGTTCTTGTTTGGGGTCTTCATGCATAGCTTTGTGCTTTCCTCCAGCTCCATCATTTTTGCTAGAAATATATTACGTCTTAAGAAGTCAAAATCTTAACGAATACTGGGGAAAAAAATAGCATATTTACAACTCAGTTCAACTAGATTACTCTTAACACTACATTTTTTTTCATTCTGCTCCAAACATTATGATGATGCTTTGGAAGCAATTGGTCATGTTAATGCATTTTTATGTATCTCCCACTACATTTTTAACTTCTTTGACATATGGACACAGCAAGCTTTTACTTGATTTATTTTCCTGTTTCATAAATAGTTAAATGTGACTGTATTTAAGATTTTTTCAAAAATGTGATCCTTAGTTCTATTAAACACAGCACTCTCTGTTTATTTATATTTAACATCAATCAGGTTGTGTATTGCAGATGTGAGTGCCCTTAGTGCTTTGGGTTGAAATTTCACATGTGATAATATTTATTCCTGCAAAGCATCTTGGTTCCTTATCTTTTCTAACTGTGCCCAAGACATATTCAGATTTTCAGGCAGTTTGAGCAGTCCTAAAATTATAGGAAACTTTGTATAAATACTTCAGAAAATACCAGCCTCTGTTTCTGTGTTGTATTTGCATATGAAATTACTGAATTTGGTTGCATTTACTTTAATAGCATTATATACCATTTTTATAGGCATATACTGAATGGAGGGTGGTATATGGAGAAGGGCCTTTTGATTGAAGTCCTCTTTTCACACAGCGTTGCAATGTAGCTATGTCTTGTAGCTGAATATTGATTGCTTCATTCTTAAGTGAAGATTTGGTAATGATTTTATTTGCTTATAACCTTAATTAACCTTCTGTATAGGGAACAGATCAATAATGTTATATGATGTAGAAAATTCATTTAATGAGCTTTTTCTGGGTGAATGGTAAATATGTCATTTCACGGGGATATTTTGAATTATTTCTAAATCTGGGATGGCATCTCCGAAAATAACAGGTTCTGTTCATGGAGCGTCATAAATGTTTGACAGAGTATGCACACAGAAGAGCAAGCAATCTAGGGAAAGAGTTTTAGTCCGGACTGCAAACTTTTGATATCTTCAGGGGTACAGAAAGCTCTTAACTAGCTTTCTTAAGCTAAGTTAAAAAAAAAAAAAAAATTGGAAGTTTCCTAACACATCTGGTGAGGCCTTCCATAGTATATTCCTAGATAAAAAATGGCTGTGTTAAAAAGTGTACATGGAACTCTTGGAGTACTACTGAGAGTCTTTGGTATGAAATAATTTTGACAAGAAGAAATCAGGTGAGATTAATTTGTAAATACTGAAAAGGCAAATTTTCTACAATACCATAATAAGGTAATCTACCAACCTTGTTTAACTAAAAATAATATTTTCCATGTTAACATTATCTCCTGTTTTACAGAATTCTGAATGCCAGTTGAATGAAGATGTTATGGAGCATTCTAGGAGGGTGTTTCCCGCTGTGATAAAATACATTGTAGATATGCTTATATGGGAAGAAGAGAAGGAACTGCCTCCAGAGCTCACAGTTAGGTAGGGAGTATTTCCAACTTTCTTTTCAAGTTATTAGACACTTTGAGAATATTTTTGCCTGTGGTACTGTTACACTCATACAAACATACTAGTGCCAAAATGCCTATAAAAAGCACCGCAGCATTTTTTGACCTACAGTTATATTGAGAAAAGCTGTTGATACTTCATGGAAAAAGTAGTGTGTAATTGTGATTAATCAAAATAGAAAAAGTCTGTTGGAAGTCATGTTAAAAAGACAACTGGGATCATGAAAATAATGGAATAATGAAATAACTTAAAAACTTCTATACTTGGTATGTGGTTTCTGGGCTTTGTTCCAGTATAGATCGTGAGGAAACTTTTGGGTGGGCTTTTGACATGAAGAACTTGCTTAATTAACCCAATAATAATTAATTAACCCAATAATCGTTTTGCATTTGATGTTTCTCTAAAGCTATTGAGCGAGCTGTTGCTTGTATTGTATAGGACACTATTTACAACTTTATTCTAATTTGTATGCTGACATGTTGAGTTCTTTCCCAGCAGAGAGAAGGTAGACAGCTACTACTGTGTGCTTTTCAATGACGAACATCATTCTTATGATCATGTCATCTATAGCCTGCAAAGGGCACTTGGCTGTGAACTTGGTGAAGCCCAGTTGCATACTACTGCCATAGATAAAGAGGTTAGTGCATTGTAGACATGGAAGAAAGTAACTTTTTAATCCTTAAGAAGTGCTGCTATAGCCTCTTGATCATAGAATCTTTGTTTTTGGGAGTTAACCAGCACTTGCTTCAAAAAAGTATTTAAATTGGGTTCATTTTTTTTCTTCAGGACAAAATCCAGTATCTAGAGAAAGGGAAGAGCTGATTTGTCTGAAGTTGCTCCTTTCCTGTTTGGGATATTTTCCTTACTTTTTTTTTTTTATTTCCCACAGTTGAGATTAATGTTTTATTTTCATAGTATTTGTCTGAAAAAAAATGCAGTCATAAATAAATATATATATATATTCAGTTATATTTCATAAGAAATGTAACTTAGAGTTTGTGAGACTTAGTGCTCATTCTGGCTCAGACTGTGAAAATCTTGAAACTTAGAGTTAAGCAAATGGGAACACAAAGAACACATGAAAGAAAGTCCATGAACCTGACAGTTTTACTATTTTTCAAACTAATGTCCTCTCTAAAGATCTTACACTACTTGTGCAAGCTTGTTCCTTCTTTCCCACTCAAAGGAAAAAAAATTATCAGGGCTTGAATTATCTTGTTCCAGTGCCCAACTACCCTAACATTCAGCCTAAACATTCCCTGTCACAGTTAAGGGTAGGTTATATTGTTTTAATTGCAACAGTTCTACAACATACAGCTACCTCCCCTGCTGTGTGAAATTCTGCTCTGTGGAAAACTTGTTTTAGAAACTCACATCTCTGATTTCCTTTGAGTGGAACTTGAGATCTGAGCTGGATCTGCTCTCAAAAGAGATATTAAACCCATGCTTATTGTATACCCTGCTATTTAATATACTGGAGTCAGAAATAGCAGGAAAGATTGTAGAAAAGCAAGTCAGGATGAGTGTACTTTGAAATACAGGAGGAGTAACAGAAGGGAATTCCTTCCTTTCTTTGAAGGAAGAAAGTTGACATGGTTTGTATTTAAATTATTCTGCAGAAATCCTACTCATCTGTTTTTCTTATCTAATAAATATGAGAGACCTGTACTTTGTTTCATTGTTAATTTAGTTAAAATAGCTTTTTTTTCTAAAGATCGTTATGTTAATTTTGATTTGCTTCTGTCTAAAAGCACTGAGTGGTCTTTGTCCCTGCTTTCTGTATGAAAAAGCATGTCAGGGATCAGAACTGTGAAATTTTGTGTTTGTTTCATATTGGTCTCATGCTCAGTATTTTCTTTTAACAGGGTCGTAGAGCTGTTAAAGCAGGACGTTTTGCCGCGTGTCAGGAAGTGAAAGAAGAAATCAAGGTAACTTCCTAAAGTATTTTTCTCATTTAAAAAACAAAATATATTAACCTCATAATTGTTAATACTGAAGACTTGGTTAGATTTTGCCATAACATGTGCTTGTGAGAGGTAATGGGTGGTAAAGCAAATATGAAAAATTCATGTCATCTTTGTTTTGTATCTACTAATATTTACCTGATTCCTAGAGGCATTCTGAAAACGTTTCTCAACGACCACTTCATGTGGAGGTTCTGCATGCTGATGTTATGGCTCACCAGAAGTTTGCCTTGCGCCTTGGTTCTTGGCTGAACAAACTCATGAGCTATTCAAGTAAGCATAAGTGATTTGTTTTATGATAAAGCCATGACAGAATTTGAATGAATGATTGTCTCTCTCAAAAAAAAAGGTCTTACCAGTGCTTTATATGATATTCCTGTATTAAAATACTTCCTCATTGCTCATAATTAGTAAATAATACAGTAGTATGGGTGGCATTATCCATCAGTATGATTTTGAATATCAATATTTTTCTGTTACATCTTGCTAAGATAAATGTCTTTCCCTGCTTGAGCTCTGTCTGTTACCCTACAAGTTCTATTTTCAGTTTCCGCATCACATGCCCTATTTCAGTGACTTCTTTGCTTAAAGGCTGCTGGTGATCAGCTGCAGAATACCTCTATAGCTGAAAGTATACATCCTCTGCTTGAATTAAGTCCTGCTTCAGATATGATAGCTGTGGTTAATTATGCAGTATCAGTAGAACAAATAACCAAAAGCCTAAATTAAAAAAAATATCATGGAAAGTCTACTGTAAGCTCTCAAACGTTGTTCTGGTGTTTGATGATGCTCATGGTTTTAAAAAAGTATTCTGAATCAATGTAATTTTTATTTCTGATACTGGGTTTTTTCAAACCTGTGTTTTGCCAAACTAAAGCTATTATACAGTTTCTTTTCACCATACAATTATGCATTGATTGAGCTATACGTACTGCTTATCATCCTTCTTGATGGGGTAAGGCCATTAGTCTGCTTTAGCCTCTTTTGCAACTTGGGTAAAAAAGCAGATTTCTTTTTCTCTTTTTTCCGGAACATTTTCCAGTCTTTCACTTGAAATACAAATATCAGAATTTTACCTTTTTGTAATTCATTACAATATTTTGTAATGAATATTTCATTTTATTTAAATTTAAAATTGTTTTTAATTTTAAAAATATTTTAAAATTTTTAAACTTTCTGTTCTTTTTGACTTTGTATTTATTTTACTGATGGTATTTTCTTACTGGTCTGAGGACCTCAGTTCTAATCAGTACAAATTTTTGACTGTGTGGTTTGTTCCTAGTGACAGCTTGATTTTTTTTTGTCAACATTTTTATTCCTAGATAATTTTTCTTGCTATTTTCAATTTTTAAAGATGACTCTTTAAAATACCATCTGACATCTAATTATTCAGCTGATGACTGTGAGTATAGACAAGTCAGTGTCAGTGCCCCAGCAAATACCCAAAATTTTCGGGTTTTAAGCATTATCTTTTAGCTGATAAGACAAACTAAAAAGAAGCTTCTCATGTTGGGTCTAGTGTTTTGGGTTAGGAAATTATTATAGGTTAATTGCTACTTGAACATGTTTTATGAGATTGAAGCCTAACATTGCAGTCCTTATTCTTCTGGATTACATAGAGAGATGTGTTGAGCCACATGTTCTGTGCTCAGTTGGAACTGTTTGATAGTCTGGTGGTTCCCGTTCTTTTCCTGGTTTTGCTTTAAGTGGTAGAACATGGATCAAGAAGCATTCAATACTATTTATTTCCAGGTTGTCAGGAAATTGATTTGTGACATTCCACATTTCCTTTTGAAATTTGTATTGTAAGAGCTCATTTTTGAGCATCAGTAATCTATGAGTGGCTCTGATATATTGATCCCCAAAAACTGCTTATGAAGTAGTGTATTTACTGATAGGTGCAAGCAAATACACTATTATGTTAGAAAATTGTAAAAAAGACTGCCTTTTGGAGCACAAGATGGGGACCAGTTTAGCCTGTGCGTTTCTGTGCTGACATAGTGAACTATTCTTATGCATCTGCTCTGCAAAGCTGTCTAAATGCTTTTAATTTTAAAATGTTCATCTGCTTTACTGGATTTATTAAATAAGGTAGATAAGAATAATAGGAGGAAATTAGTACAGGGTTAGTATGTGGGAGTGTTTTCACTGAGAAAAAAGCTATTAAAAATAATTCATACTTAATTGACATTTTTCTTTCTTTAAAGAACAGAATTCTGTAATTCTTGACTTTTTGGCTCATACCATTTATTTAATGAAGCATTCTTGTGCAAATGAGTAGTTTTATCCCTATAGGTGACTTTCGCCAGATCTTTTGCCAAGTATGTCTCAAAGAAGAAGCTGGATCTGAAAAGCCATGCTTCATAAGCAAGTTGATGCTTTGGGATGCAAAACTTCATAAAGGTTTGTGTATGCATGTTGCTGAAGAGGCAAATTAATTTTTCATGTGTGTAACAAATGTGCAGTTATATTTCTGTAGTTTTTATATAGTTTTTATTTATTTTTAGCCTTTATTTTTATAGTCGAGATAATTGATATTTTGGTATGTATTTACCTCCTAAATTTTTCCTGCATTATATATTTTGAAGAATCTTTTCACAGGATGTAGCTTGACTATGGGTGATTTGATGCTTACCCTGTATTTGAAATACATACCAATAAATGTAAAAAAAAATAAAAAATAAATAGGAATAACTTTGTTAACTCCATAACCATAATTTAATAATCTGTTCCTCTTTTGCACAAAAAGCTATTCTGTAAAGATGAAAGTGATGTGCATTGTATTGGTTCTTCACAGGGGCAAGGAAGGTTCTTCATGAACTTATCTTCAGTAGCTTTTTCATGGAAATGCAATATAAAAAACTTTTTGCTGTGGAATTTGTGAAGGTAAATGATTGTTTTTTATATTATGAATTTTTAGTAGTTTTGTAAAATGTCCCCCAAACCTGATAATTGTTTCAATATAAATAATGAATTTCAACAAGTAGAGCTTCAAGCACTGGCTTAGCCTTTTTAGAGTGCGTTAATTCCGATGTCGTTGGTTTGTTCCTTATAATCCTGTAGGGATCCTGTTTCTGAATGCAGTATTGTCAGTTTTGTGTGTATCTTTTGAAATGGCAGATGACCTGCAACTGAAACTGGTCTATTTTATTTTTAGAAATTTGATACAACAGTTAAGATATATACAAAACATATGATCAAGGGTTTTTTTTTGTTTTAGAGTGAGACTTTAGTCTTGATAGAGGTGATTGACACCTCATGGTTTTCACTGTACTGAAACAAAGCAAAGTAATTACGTATCATGCATATCTTTTATAAAAAGCTGTTGAGTAACATTTCACTGCAGGAGCAAGACCAATTTTATATTAACTTAATGTCTTTATTGATCTCTTTTTTCAGATATTTAATTTCTTGGGGAAGATTGGTTGTGAGAGAAAAAATATTTTGTTCCTAATGTGGTAGAACAGTTAAATATGTGCTTATCTTCAGTATTAAGGCAGCGGAGAACATATATAATTGCTTTCATGCATTGAGGATACCATGCCTTTTTTTTGTTGCTTATTTTGCATTTGTTAGAAAGGAAGAACGTTGAGATGTAGTTCTTCACATAAAAACGTAAAGATTTTTAATTAACACCTGATTTATCTAATTATTTTCCCCAATACTCTTTTCCTAGTATTACAAAGCATTGCAAAAAGAATACATCAGTGATGATCATGACAGAGTTCTCTCTGTGACAGCACTCTCAGTTCAGATATTCACAGTACCTACTCTGGTATGTACAGCCTGTCTCTGCTAGAAATGTAAAATACATTTGAAAATTGCTAGGGGTACCGGCTTTGCAGACTGCTGTACTTGGAACAGAGTCTTTGTGTATTACTGAGTTGGAAATGAATGATTTTCAGACTTGTTAAGGTCCATATGAAAGCAGGAGCTTGAAATTGTGTGAAATTCAGTACAGAAGTAAGAGGGAATAGAAATAAGTAGAAGTTTTAGACAATATAATTCTCTGCATTAATTTTCTGTGTTCATTTACTGTTCATATTTACTTGCTTATGTAACTTAAACTTGGGGAAAGGAGGCCAAAGTGGTTAAATACCAGTTTGTGAGAGTGAAATATGTTAAATCCTATGTGGGAGAAATTGTGCCTGTAGGTTTTAAAGTTTCTTGCCTGAAATACTCATGTAATAGTCCTTTTCTACAAGAACTTTCTAGAAAAAGCAGCATGTGTGTTACATTGAAGCTATCAGAGGGAACAAGCATGCCAGGCTGATGGAAATTGTGTTTGTACATAATAAATACTATGGAAGATTTTAGGCTTGGACTCTTTACAAATGTTTGAAATAATTTCTGATAAAAAAGACTGAATTCAAAGGAAAATTATTTTGATGGTCCTTTTCAGCAAAACTGGGAAGAAAAATTTTCAATTTTCTTCTTGTAGGCCCGGCATCTTATAGAAGAGCAAAATGTAATCACCACCATTACAGAGACCCTCCTAGAAGCGCTTCCTGAGTACCTAGACAAAAATGACAAGTTCAACTTCCAAGATTACAGTCAGGACAAAATGAACCGGGTATATGCAGTAATATATGACCTCAGGTAAGTGTAAATCTGAGAAGCTGAAGCAATGCTTAGAAAGCTGTCAGTAGGATGAGGTGTTTCAGTTCACTAATCTGATGATAAAAATACTTTAAAAATAAACCTCTCAAAAAACACACATGAAACTTTATAGTCTTTTCTTTTTCTTTAGAAACATAACATTGAAATACACAAATTTTATTTTATAAAGACAATTTTTTATTTTCACTGGTATCATTCCAATTAACAATTGAATTAAAAATACATCGACTGTAAGACAATATGGGAAATTTAACTTCTATTCATTCGTGTTCTGAGAAAGCTCTATAATCTTAATCTCTAAGAGTGGGTAACACTATGCAGGTCCCAAATTACTCTAATGAACTGAATAATATGAGAGAAAACCACCGCACATATTGTGGATTTAAGAATCTGTTCATTTGAAATGATGGAGCCACACCAAGCAACTCCAGTGTTTGGTGAAAATTTTCAGAGGAGTTTGTGGTGGGGAGCGTTATGTAATCTGATGATGCAGTTGATTATTTTTATACAAAGAACAGGTTAAATACAAGTATAAGCATAAGCGAATTGTGAGAAAAGAATGATAATGTTTTCTTTGGGCACAGGTATGTCTTAGTCAGCAAACCTACATTATGGACAGACCGTCTGAGGGAGCGGTTTTTAGAAGGATTTGTTTCTTTCCTAAGGATTCTAACTTGCATGCAGGTACAAAACATTTAAATAATTTCTTTCTACTGTGCTGTTAAAGACGCTACAGCAATTTTGTTTGCTCATCTCGTTGTTTGTCCATAGCAATATTGTGGATATAAATGTGCAATTAAAGTGGCAAATTCTTCAATTCCTGTTTTGAGTGCATGAAAAAGTAATGTTTACTTAACAGAAGTAATATAGATCAATTTTTCTATACATGTATTTGAACAACCTACATTTTACCCTTTGCTTATGGGATTTTGTGCTGTTTTAAGTCTGAGATCACTGTTTTATCTTGAGTATTTTGTGGCATCTCCATTTCAGGGAATGGAGGAGATAAAAAGGCAGATTGGTCAGCACATTGAGGTGGACCCTGACTGGGAAGCAGCTATTGCTATACAAATGCAGCTCAAGAACATTCTTTTGATGATCCAGGAGTGGTGCGCGTGTGATGTAAGCATATAATTTTTCATGGATTCCTACATGTATGCCTTTTTAAGTGGATATTCCTGAGTGCGTTTAAATAGCAGCTTTAAAAAATGGTCACTATTCAGTACAGATCTCTACAAATAGAAGAATCTGGAACAACTAATATGTGATATGACAAAGAGAGAAGGGATCTCAGAATATAATCTTCCAGCAGACAAAGCTGCAGAGGGTGTCAAGCAAATCATAAAGAGAAAATACTTCTCATAGTCAAGATTATGAGTATTAGGTTCAAGGTTTTGAAGCACATGGTGTTTTTTCACTGCAAAAGTAGACTGCAGAAACTTTAATTACATGATTGCACTGTAGCCAGTGCTGGAGCTCATCCCTGTGTTAGGGGAAGAGAGGAAATTATAAAACGTGTTAACATAAGGATATTTTGAGGTGAATTTCCTTTATTTAGTTTTAAGTAGGGAGAGAAAGGAAGAAGTACAGCAGTTCAGGGATGCAAATATTAAAATGTCACTACTTAAATAATTGCATAGATTTTAGAGCATTGGACTGAGCAGCTTTTTTTGAACAGAAGTTCATTTAGTTTTAGTGGATGCTCCACTGCAGTACTTAACAATATTAAATGAGTACTAATTATATTGTGGCTCCTTAGTAACTGTTTATGCTGATAGAAAAACTATCAGAAGAATTCTATTGCATGTGTATGATTTTTAAATAAAATGCTATGCATTTGTTTTAAATTCTAGGAAGAGCTGTTGCTCAGGGCATACAGGGAATGTCATAAAGCTGTGATGAGGTGCAGCACAAATGTCCGCTCAAGGGAAAAGACAATGTTTCACTTGTGTGGCCATACTTTGGAGAGCAGACCTTACAGAGTATCTGCAGATCCTGTCAGCATACATTTACCACTGTCTAGGACTCTTGCTGGTAAGTAGTGTTTCTTGTTTTGCTTGCTAATTCAGTTATGTTTATCATCCAGCTCTGTTTTGTTACTCTAGAAAGCATTTAGGTTAAGTGCTTCAAAGATCAGTTTCTCTCTGACTGTTTTACATTCTCATCATCAGGCAACCCTATTCCACACATGTCCCACAAAGGGAAAATGTTTTAAAAGAAACATTTGCTCTGGAGGTTGAAGNTTTTTTTTTTTTTTAACAAGAGAGACACAAGTGAGGTAGACAAGAAAGAAGTGTCATGTTTTAATGAGATCTGAGTTTTTCCCTGGACTATTTGAATTTATGTGGTTCTGTTTCTATTTCTACCTGTTTTACCTAAATAAATATTTGTTATTACTGTACCTCAAATCTGTTTTCCAGCCACATTTATCCTAGGGCTGTTAAATTGCTCCTCCAAAAAAGACATATGTTTGCAAGGTGCCAGGACAGATTTCCAGTCAGAATATGAAGGACCACAGCAGTGGGTGATCACCACTTTCTCTAGAATACAGATGAAATCATATGCTATTATTAAGCTGAAGATTCTTTACAACATCATTTGATACCAAGATACCATCTGTTAAGGTCTTTAGTCTTGAAATTCAGCTATTACTGACATAGAATTTAAGTGGGAAATTAAAATTTTGCTAATACTATTCAGCATCTCAAATGTTTTCATTATTTCATTACAGGAAAAGATTTATTAATAAATTAATGAATTGTAAGACTGGTAACTGTTGTGATAATATAATAGCTCTACCTTTAAAAAAAAGTAACAAGTCTTTTGCTAAATGAACTTCTTTTTTCTGTAATTCTCTTAGTTGTAGATGATTTATCTAACACTTAAAATGGATTGGAGGAGAAACTACTGATTTTCATTTATTTTCTATTTTTTCAAATTTGTGGTTTTTTTGTAGGACTTCATGTACGATTAAGCAAGACTGGAGCCATTTCAAGATTGCACGAGTTTGTTTCTCCTGTAAGATTTTTTGTTTTCCTCCCCCTACTCCCCATGCTTCTTGTGGTTTATACTCTGTAAGGGAAAACCCTAACTTTCCTCACACACACACATTCTTTTGCAGCTGTCAAAGTGTCTTTGCTCATTAGCATTTACACATTTAAAATTCCTGACCAATTTATTCTTGCTTTTTTTTTTCTTTCTTTCTTTCTCCTTTTTTAAATTCTAGGAAGAATTTCAAGTGGAGTTGCTAGTAGAATATCCTTTGCGGTGTCTTGTCTTGGTTGCTCAGGTTGCTGCAGAGATGTGGAGAAGGAACGGTCTCTCCCTGATAAGCCAGGTACTCCCTACAATGTTCCATATTGAAGTTGGTCCTAATGGTGTATGAAAGCATTTCTCAGTAATGCTCCCAGTAGTGGTTTTTCATCAGAGGTCATGAGGGTCACTCTTTGAGGGTTTTGAGGTGAGGATTTATATGATTTGGTTTTATTTCCAACTTGATCAAAGACTTTCCTTCCTGTATTGGACAAATTTTATTTTCATCTCTTATGACTGTTTCTGACTCTCTGAAATGGTATTAATATTACTGATGTCTACTGTAAAGTACTTTGAGATTTAATGAAGAAATCACTGCATAAGCGCTGTTAATACTCTTGCTTCTAACATTTAATGTTAGAAGAATCTCTTAGTTTAATCATTATGCAGAAAAACTAATTTAATCTCATACTAAACTTTTGACTGCCATATAACTGGGCATAGCAATTATTTTATGTGTGTGTACTCTTTTACTGCAAGGGTTGGGGTAGGAGTCTAGCCTTAAGTACTTGTATTTTGCCTGCTTTACCTTCGCTTTTTTTTTCTTTAACAGCAGAAATATCCTGTTTACCTTTCACAAGACCCTTTGGTCAAATCAAAGTAAATATTAGTAGCCTCCTGTAGAATTGTGTCTCTGAAAATGGAGGTGGGAGAAGGAGGATGTTTTGACCTTAATCAGTAGCAACAGTTACGTTTATGTTGTCTAGGAAGGAGGTACAGACTAGAGATTGTCTGGATAGATATAAAAACATTTTTCACTTCCATCAAAGTATACATTTGCTTTGAAAGAAACATGGGACTTTCCTTTACACAATGAAGATGCTGTAGGGTTTTAAAAAGCCTCAGACTTTTGGTGCATGTTAATAGTGCGTTACTTAACTTCTCTACTTAAGTTTTGTTTTCTTGTTTCTCAGGTATTCTATTACCAAGATGTTAAATGCAGAGAAGAGATGTATGACAAAGACATCATCATGCTCCAGGTATAGTGTTCTGAATTATCGCTTAACTCATAAAATTTTCATGGAATTAATTTTAATAAAGTTTGTATGATTTTAAATTATTTTATTAGTAGAAGACTACTTTTTGGAATTAGTGAGCAACTGTAATAGTAACTAATGTTCATATTAGTTTGGGTTTTTTGATAGATAGGTGCATCTATTATGGATCCAAACCAGTTTCTCCTGCTGATGCTGCAAAGATATGAGCTTGCTGATGCTTTCAAAAAGATCAAGCCCACCAAAGATCAGGTAAGTGGCAAGTATTTCTGCTGATCAATTTGTTTGCTTTGAGTTTATGGAACATAAATAAGAAAAACTAGCTACTGTTGATAACTACATTTTTGTGACCCCACTAAAAGTCACAGGACCTAGTGGTTAGATAAATGATTTAGTGTTTGGAATTTTTAGAGGCTTACTCAAAATTAGCAAAGAGGTTTTGCTCTCTGCCCTCTATTTCATTGGACATCTACTGAAATCTATGTGAGTGACTTCTCTGTAAGCCATATTATCTGTTCTTATTTTGGCTGGAAATTTCTCATGTTGTTGTGTTCCTTCTTGAGCCCTGAACTTCCATGTAATGCTTCATTTGGGAGGCACTGTTGTTTCTTTAGGTGTATGTGAATTTTGCACTTCAATTGCAGAATAATATCTCATCTACCAGTGTAGGTATTTTTTCCAGCTTCTTAGGTTGGAGGTTTCCCCTTAGAGTCAGTGCTTCAGCAAAGTAGTGCATCTCAATGCTGAGCTGTGTCATTTGATAGATTTTACTGCCAGTTTGTTTTTGTCTTAAACTGGTTTCTCCATTTCTTGTAGGATTTGATAAAACAATGTAATGTACTAATAGAAGAGATGCTACAGATTCTCATCTATGTTGTGGGTAAGTTTAATTTCTCTCTACTATTGTAGTAGTGGATTATTATAGTTTGACAAAACAGGCTCATGACTTTACTTACCATTGTTGACATGGAAAAGATACTGGAGAACAGCTATTTTAAATAGATGGTTCAGTAATATAAGTATTTTTCAACCCGAAGCAATAGGGATTTCATAGTGAAAAAAGTGGTTAGATAACTTCATAATTGACTATTAAAGTAGAACATGAAAAGAAATGCCATCTCATTTTGTTAGGGAACTAGGCTAAAAACTGTTTTTCTTATCAGACTCTTGGGATAGGTTTCTAGCAAGCATGAGCTTACGCTGTGAAATATCCCAGTGATAGCATTCCCTCTGTGAAAAAATCAGAATTGCTTTGTAACTGTCATCTTTGCCATTCTCCTCTTTTATTTCACTCTGGTAGGGGAAAGATATGTGCCTGGACTGAGTAATGTGACAAAAGAAGACGTTATCATGAGAGAAATCATCCATCTGTTGTGTATTGAACCAATGGCTCACAGTGCAATTACCAAGTCCTTGCCTGAAAATGTGAGTCCTGGTTTCTGTAATTTTTTGCTTAATTTACTTTTTCTTGATTTAGGTATTTTTCTTCATTAGCTTCCCTTTCTTCAAGTGGAAGCCTTTTATTTCTGATACAAAGAATTGTAAAATAGTGTAAAAAAGTCTTACATACCTTACTGAATCAAGGTAAATGTCATGAATGCAAGTATGGTCTAATCTGAAAGGTTTGTTACGGGTATTTTGGTTTTTGATGAAGAGGTGGAAGTATTTTAGAATATTCAGCAGAAGTTCTCCTAGATTCAAACCTAAAAGGTTTGAATTGTTTTCTTTTTTGGCTCTGTAGGACTTTGCAGCTGGATTCCCTTCTACCCTGTGTACCACCAATAAATTTGATCCATTGGAAGTCCTCAGTCTTATTTGAAAAGTACTCCAGTCTTATTTGAAAACACAGATTTCCCTGTCATTCTATTCCAACTCTTGACAGTTCAACTAAAGGAGAGGCATGTGGATTAGATTTTATAGCCTGTGCAAGTTTTCAGAGCTGGCAAGCAATTAAAAAATCCCATGTTTTATTATATATTAAATAGCCTGGAATATTATCAGAAACCGTAATGGGTGATCCACGGGCTCTGTTTTAAGAGACTAAAACTCAGGGGTTTTTATTCTCCATTGAGGTTGAATAAGGCACTGCTCTCTTTCTGGAGATCAGATCTGTTATAAACAAAATTTAACATGATTAAGGTATTATCTGTCTTTTGTACTTCCTTGTAACTTGTCAGTATCTGCTTTCTGAATAACAGTAAACAAAATGTATTAATTTATGAATTAGGGAATTGATCTGAATATGTATGTTTACTTTTTTACACTTCACATAATACTTTGGCTATCTGAATTTTTATATATTTTTATTCCAACATTATTTTTTTTTTACCAGGAGAACAATGAGACTGGCTTGGAGAGTGTAATTGATAAAGTGGCTACATTTAAGTAAGCTATTAATACTATTTTATAAGTAGCTGGAATGTGAAATAAGTTGTCTTAAATTTTATTGGTTAAACAATCTGCACTACTGTCTCTGTTCAGCTAATATTTTCCTGTCTTGAGATTTATACACTTTTAAGTATGCATAGGAAATAAAAGTGTAAGGAACGTCCAAAGCTGCTACTGCTGCTTCTCCTTTCTCCCCCTTCATTCTTTGAATTCAGTTTGAGGAGCCTCAGGAGTTTACTAATCTGAAGTCCTAATGGGAAAGCCTTCAAAAGTTCATTTTATTTCAAAGATGGTTGGGAACCTTAACAACTCATTGTACCTTTGACAATCACCCCCTAACCTTTGGTTTAGGTATTTAGCTGCTAACTTGCTGCAACTTTCAGATATTAGTTAATTTAAAATTAATAAATATATATGTAATGTAGAACAATCAATTGTAGCAGTTGAGGAAAAATAAGGTAAAGTGTCTGCTGTTGTTGTCAGAAAAATCTCTTGTAATTATATTAATATAATTGATTTTAAATTTCCTATGGCTTACTTGTTTATGTTTGATCAAGGGCAACTTGATCAAGGTGTATGTAGAAAGTTTGCTTTTCAAATTATATGGGAGGTTCAAAAATATCTCACTGACTGGAAAGTAGCTCCTTATTACTTGTGTCTTGGTTAAAGAAAGTAGTGAATTTTATACAGCAAAATCCAATCTTTGAAATTCTAAGCCATAAAGTTAAAAAAGAATTTATCAGAGGCTCTATGGTGTGCTACAGGTGGTACAGACTAAAGTACTTTTTCTGCTTGATAAGATTTACAGTCGTTAACAGTCTTGAAAACTGAAAAATGATAACTGCACTCCCTCTATGCTCTTTAAGTTAAAGAAGCAATTATCATTATTCTACTTTATATTAGCACCTCCTTAGGAAATGAATTGTGTTTACTGTTTTGTTTGCAATCATATATGTACTGACTATACATTATTAACCGGTATGTAATGAAATATTTCTCTGAAAGGAAACCAGGTGTGTCTGGCCACGGAGTTTACGAACTGAAAGATGAGTGCTTGAAGGAGTTCAATATGTTCTTTTATCACTATACCAAGACCCAGCACAGCAAGGTAAGCACTGGAAGATTGCCTTTCAAAAGTTAAAAGCTAGTACATGGTCTAAAGAATTTTGCAGAATCAAAGGAATTAATGGAATCTGAAGAAATTGATTCATTAAAGAGCATATGTAACTAACATTCAAAACTAGACTTCTGAGAAGTTAAGATCATTAATACAAATTGACATGGTGTAGTTTGTATTGGTGTTTTCCCTATGGTGACTTCTGTATTAAATCTGTTAACTGTTTATGCTAAGAACAAAATATGTCAAGAATTATCTTCAAATTGGAAAACCCCAAACTTTGTTTTCGTTATTCTTATTGAGGAAACAACTATGTCCAATTATTTGTCTACTACAAATTTAAATGCCAAATGCAATATTGTAAAACAGATTTCAGACAAGATCCTATTTACACAACCAAGTATTGACAATGTATCTTGTCACAATTCTATTTCTAAGTTTTCTTATTCTTTCATTGTATACTTCTGTCTGCTGGTATAAACCCACTATCATTTCTGCAGGCTGAACACACACAAAAGAAAAGAAGAAAACAGGAAAACAGAGATGAAGGTAAAACTTTTGAAAATGGCTCAACAACGTGATCATTCAGTTCTGTACGAAGTTGTGCATATAAAATGAGCTTTGGGAGATCTTCTGTCTTAATTATGGATAGTGCATACTACAATTTTTATTTATAGTAATTGCAATCATCACCTAATATCTCTCACTTATTTTTTATGCAAAGATAAGAGTTATGGAATTCTTAGTTTAATTTTATGGAGACAAATAAATGTGGCATGGTACCCACTGAAAAAAATAACAACTTTTGAGTTTTTATAGTGGACTAACTAGGAGCAAAAAGTTTATTTTTGAGAATAGTTTCTCTAGCACAATATTAAGACATGATAATGTCATGTAGAGAACATGGCCCAAGGAACTAGTATTCATATCTGTTCTGTAAGTAGCTTCATATTTAAGTTTTATTAAAAAGATGTTCTTTCTTTGATGCTGCAAATACATATGGCAATAAGATTCCATGTTTCTGTTGTAGTACAAATGTACAAATTTTGAGTTTACTTTTACCCATTCAAGAGTATTGATTGTGGTAATTTGAGGAAGACTTTGCAAACTGAACAAGTAAGTATGAAGATAAATGTAATAAAATCAGCTATCATCTGATAGCAACAGTTAATTATATTTATCTTTCCAGATTGCCCTTTATCTTTCCAGCTGGGAAATAATGAAGAAAAAAAAATAGAAAAATCTTTGATTTCTTGGTCCTCTGTTTATTTNGCCCCCTCCACATTGCCCCTGTCTGTTCACTTCAGCAACTTAAAATGTTAGCAGAGTAGCAGAGGTGTTTATTTTTACAACTTCTTAAAAATGCAAATATTTTTGTCATTTTCAGAAATTGACATTCATGTAATCAGACAGTACAGTTCTAAATCACAAAGATAATTTTTATGTTGATGTATATTCCCCTGAGGACACATATGCTTGGTGCATACACTTTTATGTGGCTGTGTTGTCTGGGCAGTAGCTTTTTATAATACATTCAGACTAAATTGTCAAGAGATTTTTGGTTTCAGAGACTACATTCATAGTTTTCTGAAAATACGCATCCAGGTACCAAAAGAAGACTTAGATCAGGTCTGGACCTGCTTCCAGGTAGGAAAAGGCTGTGGTGAGCTGCTGTTAGTAGGTGCCAGGATACTCGGTGGCTTCTGTGTGAGACACCACATAGCAGTTACAGTGTTAGCTCAGGAAACAGCCATCGCTAGAACCGATCAAAACATCCCGGTAGCAGGAGGAATGCAGAGCTCCAGCCTGATTATGTATGGAACACTGTACTCTGGAAGATCTACTGCTGGCTCTTGTTTAACTATGTGAAATCTTTTATATTTGATGCAAAATACAAACACTATATGTTCATGAAGAAGTGGTACAAAGTATTAAAAATTTCTATTTACAGGTGCAATTAAATATTTGTGCTTGATCATTTAACTTCGTTTGCATGCGTTTTGCATAAGTACATACTAAATGTAGTTAGTTTTGCTAAAGATAAAAGCTGGTTTACGTGAAAAAATGTGTTTGAGCATGGCTTTATTAAGTAGAAGGTACAGCTATTCTTTCACTGGAATTAGTATGTTTTTGCCTGCAATCTTAGGGGTGCCAGTTTGCTAATTTTCCCATCTCCATCTTCTAGCGTTGCCACCACCACCTCCTCCAGACTTCAGCCCTGCATTCAGCAGTGTGGTGAGGATCCTGAACTGTGATGTTATGATGCACATACTGCGGACCATTCTTCAGAGAGCAGTAGAACTGGAAACCCATTTGTGGACTGAAGCTATGATCCAAATGGTATGATTAGCTTGGATCTTCTTCCTGTGGTCATTCCTGTGTCGACCACAGTAACTGCTTATATAATAAGATCAAACTATGTAAAGATAAATTTTAACTTTGAATGCTAACAATTTATTTTTGTCTCCAAAACTGTTTTATAAATCTTACCAGAAACAAAAATACTTCTAATTGTTTATCTCCACTGTAAAGTAGGAATGTGAAATAAAGTTGTATTAAATTTGGAATATCCTTCCATTTTCTATTTTGCTTTCCCCCTTGTGTTGCCTCCCCACCGAAGCTGCTTTTATATGTAATTCTCCTTACCTCATGGTTTTCTTGAAATTTCATGTGCAAATACGTAACCTTTTGATCATTTTAAAGAAACTGAGCTGCTTCATCTTGTAAGCTGTGAAGTCTTCAAACATGTAAATGGCTTTGGGGAGTCTCAGTCTTATATAATATAATTTTGTAAATATTTTAACTTTTCATTTTACCACAGTGACTTTATGCTTAAAAATAAAAAACGAAAAAAGGAATTACTGACATTCAGATCCTGAATGTGCAGACTAGTTTAGTTAATCAGTTTTTTTAATTAGAATGCGTAGATTATTTACCTTTTGCCTTGTTAATTTTACCATTATTATTGTTATTTACCATTGCCTTACCCAGCTGATCTTTGCATTGTGGAATTAACCAAATATTCATAGATTCGTATCAGCAGATTGACAAGATTCTGAAGTTACTAATCTAAAGAATGTGCAAGTTCACTAATTTTACTGCAATTAATAAGCAGGAAAATGATACTGTACTTGTTATTTCACTTCCCATTTACAGTCTCCTCACCTTTTCTCATTTCTTGGTTGGATGTAGCTCTGTACTATATGCTGCTCATGGATATGAGCAGCATATAGTACAGAGCTACATTAAATGTCCTTACTTTCACCTCTGCCAGTGAAAGTGGTGAGTTACTATTTTCCTCTTTTTTTTAGGTGCTTCATCTCCTTTCTTTAGGGTTACTAGAAGAGAAGCAGCAGCTACAGAAGTCCCCAGAAGAAGAAGTAACCTTTGATTTTTATCACAAAGCAACACGTATGTATCATTTTCTTTAAAAGAGCCGAGTAAGGCTAACTAGATTTTCTAAGGAGAAAAATAGAAGAAGTTATTTGGTGATTTTAGTCAGAAATTATTTACTTTTTGCTATAGAATTAAAATCTGATTTTTTTTTTTTTTTTAATTATGAAGAAGTTGGAGATGTACTTCTCTTCCTGGAAAGGAAAGGAAGAGTAATACTTGTGTGAAGTAACTGAAAATTACTCTTCCTTTGCAAGAAGCTAAGAACTCCTTGAAAAATGACAGTGAACTTACATGCTGTCTCCACCTTTTGTACTCCTGAGCTGTGAAATTATTGATTTATCTGCAAGTTAGTGTCTTTTACTATGGCAGTGATAATAGAAGCAAGGCTTATTGGCTATGAAGTGTGATAATATCCTTCACCCTCTCTTTTTATTTTCTTTTCTCAAACCCCTACACAGTACTTCCTAATCTTGCATTCAAGACTAGTGAATGGGAGTTGGAATCTACATTTTTAAAATAATCTTCCATTTTTACTAGAATTGCTGCTTCACAGTGTAAGAATGAATAAGTAAAAATTCTATTATCAAGCTAAATATAATTTTCACTTGGTAGATCAAACTGAGATAAGGATTATGAAGCAAATTATAGAACCATACAATTGAAGTTGGAAAATACGTTTAAGATTCAGTTCAACCAGTAACCTAGCACTGCCAAGTCCACCACTAAACCGTGTCCATAAGCACCACATCTACAGGTCTTTAAATTACCTCCTATATAAATAAATGCATAAGGCTGCTGAACTGCCTTTATTTAGTCTTTTGAAAGTGTTATTTTTTATTTTTTCTGACTGTTGAGCAAGGAGAAGAATTATTATCATGCTGAACACATTTGTTTAAGAAGCTTCATGTCAACTCTAGGAATATATCAGAAGTAATTGCAGTTGAGATGTCTGGCATAACCAGAAAAAACAGATCATTTATACATGAGGGATGCAAAAATAATCATTATTTTTAAAAGAAAACTCTTACTGAGAAGTGGTTAAAAAATTATTTTGTAACATCTTTGTCTCACTTCTAAAATTGTGCAAATTAATTTCAAGTAGACAGTACTGTAAAAGAAATATAATTGAAAGAATGGTCCGTTCAGGTTTTTTTTAAGAGTTTTAAATTTCTTTACAGTGTTAGAGAATATCCTAAAACATGATGAACTGTTACGGAGGTGTGAGGAAGCAAATAATTATTGTAATTTCAGTAGTTTTTGGGATAGAAATAAACTTGTGCTCATAGAGCTATTAGCAAGTTTACATAAGCTATAAGAACTTCACTGCTTCTCTTCTGTTTGTGTCTGTATTTCTGCTCTTAGAAGAAGGAAAAATTATTGATCTACTAGGAGGAAAGATTATACTACATTTAACTGGAATAAACAGATAAAACAGCGTTCTGTTGTGTTCATGTATGTGTGATAGCAGTAGTGATAGAATATCAGTATTTTAAGGCATGTCTGTAGTTGCAAGTATGTTAAAATGTTGAGGCTTTTTTTTTTCCCCTGAGGACCCATGCTTTCTTTTTTTTTCTCTCCTTTGTGAAGGAATGGGAAGCTCAGCTTTGAATGCTGTGAATGTATTAATGCTTCTGGAAAAATTAAAGAGAGTTCCTCAGTTAGAGGCACAGAAGGACACAGTCAATTGGATCCTGCAGGTACCCAGGGCGGGGAGATAAGTATGATTGGATTTCAGTAATTCAGAAAGCATTTATGATAGATGTTAGGATTTCTAAATACAACTCAGTGTTTACAGATGCAAGGATTTACTGAGAAGCTTAATCTGTTGAAATTTTTTTCTCCCAGATTGGATGAGTTTTCTTGAATACTGTGTTAATACAAGTCACACTCGCTACTTTCAAGTATTGGGTCAATTTCTGCTTAGATAACTCTTTCCAGTAATGACATTTTTATGCACAAACTTTCTTCCTTGTATTTCTGTTGCAAAATAACAGCATTCATTTGGAAAGTGTTTTTGAGGCTGTTTGTATTAAGACTTGAGTCATATGGGTTTGACTAGTGGCCACATTATACATTTGACCTGTGGAATTTTTCCATCCAACTCCTTGCCCTTACCCACTAAGAGATGAGAAGAACTTGTAGAAAGGTGCCACCTCCTCTAATGTAAGAGGCTGCCACTTCTGCTCAGTAGGAGGTGTCCTAGCACTACTGCTTAGCACTACTGTCCAGTTCTGCTTTGGGCTTCTTGTTTAGGAGGCTTCTTGGTTTTAGGTGGTGAACACAAAACACGGTGCTATTGGGAAAGAATGTTACGGTTCCAAAATGATGCTCAGCTACTGAAAGTGGACTATTCTGGTGTATTAGGGAGGCAGGTTTGAAGGATTTTTTTCATAAGTTATTCTAAAATTCTAAGGGTAAAAGTAAAAATATACTTTAAAATGTATTAACTTTTTAATTCTGTGTATAGTAAATGTAGAATATTTAATCTCATCAAAACTTCAAGATGCTTATTAGAGACAGCTGGAGAAAGTAATAAGTGAAAATTGAAGGCTCAATTTTAACTAATTGGACATATGCTGGAAAAATTAGATGTTCCAGATCTAGAGGTTTTTGCATTATTTTAATGACTATTTCCATGCCATCACCCACATCTCACCTACTTGAAATAAGCTAGCAGTCTCTGTCATTTCTTCTGACATACCAATGCTTTAATTGCTTAGCAGTGTTAGTGCTAGAAGATGGATAATTTGGAAGATTTTTACTTTCCTTCATACTGAGCAGTGCTTGTGAGTTTTGGGATACAGACATAGCAGTGTTACAGGTGTGTACATCTGGTCTCAGATGGTTTTGTTCTTTAGGAGAATGGCAGCTGGTTTCATCCACTTGGAAATCTCAAAAAATAACATGAAGCTAATTAGCAAGAGGTTTAATCCTGTCTGCATTGAAATAAGAGCCAAGTTGCATTTAATTTTTAACATCTAAGTTTCTATTCTAGATGTTTGACACAGTGAAAAGATTGAGAGAAAAATCTAGTTTGACAACAGGAGCAGCTACATCAGGCTCAGAAGCTACAAAAGGTGATGAGGTAATACAACAAAACTTGAATGGAAGCCTTGTGGTAAATGTTTTGAATGGCTGTTGTCAAAAAAGTACCTGAATTTATTGTTACCTAAAATGATAAATTTTAAAATATCATTTTCTGATGTACAAATAGGATTTATGTTCCAAGATTAATTTATTAAAAATATTAATGCTAAGTGTATTTCATGGAATTAGCAGCAGGGGATGTGGTTTTGGTTGTAAGTTTAGTGAAATGACTGGGGGGGGTGTGAAGAGATAATTTATGTTCATTTCTTCATTTCTCATCTTTATGATTTGATCACCTATTATATTGTCATTATGCAATAATTAGAAATACAAATCCACTTAAAATTCTGTCTTGTGACGTATGTGGCCTACCAAGAAGTTAATCTGCTTTGCCTTGAGTGAGTGAAGACATCAGTCATAAGCGATTATTCTGTTTGTGTATCAGTCTCTGTGCCCTTCCCTCAGAATAACTTTTGAATTCAGTGGCCAATTTGACACAGTTTGTTGTTTTTTTTTTTTTCAAACTGGCAGTTGAATAGAAGGATCCTATTACTCTTAGATTGTGTGCAAAGCCAGTCCAGTTTGCTCTTACACATTCTGTTGAGCAACAGCTTGCTGCCATACAATTTCTTAGCTAGTTATTGCATGCATAGCTGTAAACTTATCACAGCCTATGTTGTGTTACTTTTTTTGAGAAAATTGTCATATGATACCTGGTAAGGTAAGGGAGCAAAGTGCAAAAGCCAGTAACAAATGAGATTCTTACAGCTCCACTACTTGTGGAGTAATTTGTGGATTTGTTTCCTAAAAAAGGAATGGTATCATGAATGAATAGGAATTAAGTTCTATATGTTTTCAACAAGTCAACCTACACTTTTTTGAATTTTGTATTTTCAAAGCATATAAATAATTTATACTTTTTGAAAACATGATAGATGAGGAAATACTGGAAAAAAAATAGTTTTCCAGTCTACGATAAAGAAGAAAGGGAAAATACAATCCTCAGATGCATAAAGTACTGCCACAAAGATGTAGGAACAATCATTTGTTCCTACAAAAACCCTTTTTTTTTCCCTACAAAAAAACCCACTTTTCTGAAGTTCCTTTAAGGGAGATAGAGATTACTCAATAGGGGTTTCTCTGAGGGAGGGAATAACAAATCACTGGAGGAGGCTTGTGAAGTTCACCTCACTAAAATTTCTGAAGAGCAGGCAAGTACCTAAGTAAAATGGATCAGGTATTTATCCTGCCTTTGGGCCAGGGATTGTACCTGGTGACCTTTGATGAAGTCCTCAGAATCTCTTTATCTTCTGACTAGGCTAATGAGCCTAGATTTCAGTTACACATTTTTCAGATAGCACTTATTTTTTTATTTATCATTAAAGTGGTGTTAGTTAAGGAATTTTATGTCAGTGGTAAGAATGCATATAGTTGTGGAAAGATTATTCTCGTTGTTTAATGTTCTCTGTTGCCTGTGATTTCTTTGTTCTCTTCGATTGTAAGACACAGAGCACACAGGATAAAGAGAAAGCTGAGCGAAAGAGGAAGGCAGAAGCAGCTAGGTTGCACCGTCAGAAGATAATGGCACAGATGTCTGCACTGCAGCGGAATTTTATTGAATCCCATAAATTCCTGTATGAAAACACAATGGAGGCACAGGGGAAAGGAGACACTATCATGGAGGAAGAAAGGTAACAAAAAACCAGTTTCCAGAGAGCTGATTGGAAGAGTTCATTACCTGTTACATAAGTTCATTATGCTCTATAAAAATTTGAAAAGCTTGTTCAAGGGACAGATTATGTCATTGTACTCCGCAAACTTGTGACTATGTACTTCAAGGTCATCTTTTACAGAATTGTATGTAGAATAGCAAGTGTGTGCTAATGCAAGAACAGTGAATTCACGTGGTAGAGCAGCATAAGACCAACAGTAAGAAAGTTAATTATTTCTTCAAATGGTAGGTAGTTACATTGCTTAACATTTTTTAAAATTTTATTAGAAAGCAGCTGAATTGACAACACTGGAATTTTGGAGGTGATTACCTACCTTATTTGAAAACTTAAGGATTTAATTTGGAAAGAATCCGAGAGCCAAGTAGTTCAAGTTGGTGGTATTTCTGTTCATTACTTTTTAGAATGAACTCCTTACTGAAGATGTTTGCTTAATACTGGTTGTAGTTTTGTCGGTATCCATTGTTTCTGTTCTAGCGATGCTTCAACAGTATATTATACCTTGCACAACTCCCAATTTTGATCTATTTGGGGCTGCACAAAAGAAATAAGAAACATAGAGGTATCTGCTGAAAGAAAGTACAGAACGCTTCTGTGCTTTGCTCTTTAATAAATTGTGTTCTATACATCATCTCGATCTCTGGAATATGGCATATTAAAAAAAAAAAAAAAAACAACAACATGGAAGCTTATTGTGTTGCTGTTGTGGTTTAACCCCAGCCAGCAACTAAGCACTGTGCAGCTGCTTACTCACGCTGCTTGGTGGGATGAGGAGGAGAATGGAAAAAAGCAGTAAAACCATGTGTTGAGATAAAACAGTTTAGTAGGACAGCAAAGGAAGAGAAATTAATAATAATAGAATATACAAAATGAGCGATGCGTAATGCAGTTGCTCACCATCTGTCCCTGAGCAGTGATTGTGGCATCTCCCCTCCCTGCCAACTTCCATTTGGCAGACTGGGTAAGCTGTCCTGCCTGGGTCCTCTCCCAGCTTCTTGGGCACCTTCTGTGGAAGGCTCATGCCTCCTCGCTGGCAGGGCCTGGGAAGCTGAAAAGTCTATAACTTAATTGTAAGCACTGCTTAATAACACCTAAAACATTAGTGTGTTATCAACGTAATTTTCATCCTAAATCCAAACCAAGGCACTTATACCAGCACCTAGGAAGAAAATTGACTCTCTCCAAGCCAAAATCAGGACACAGCCATTAAGCACCGAATTAAGGTAGTGCCGTTCATTTTCAGTATGTTTTCCTCAAGAATGAGAAACAATTTTAATGTCTTTATAAGATTAAAATACAAGTAATCCAATCTACATTGGATACATCTTACTGAATTTCCTGCTGTCTGAATCAATTTCATTGTGTTATTCTGTTAGCTGGCTTCCACTTTCTATTTTTAAATAATACTGCGTTTTAGTGATAATTGAGGTGTTCCTTCATTCTTTGGTCATCATTTGCTTTTGTAAAGCACTTTGGTATAAAACCAGAAAGGTTAGTAGTATGTGACATTTTTTGATGTTTGGAATAGTGAGTTTGTTTAGAAAAAGCCATCTGATTTTTTTAATCTGTGTCACTTATGGTCTTACAGCATGTCTTCAGCAATTGATTACTCCAAAATTGCTTTGGGTCCCAAAAGAGGTCCATCTGTTGCTGAGAAGGAAGTTCTGACCTGTATTCTTTGCCAGGAGGAGCAGGAAGTAAGGTTGGAAAGTGCCGCCATGGTATTATCCGCCTGTGTCCAGAAATCAACTGCTTTAACTCAGAACAGGCGCAGAATTCTTGAACTCTCAGGGGGTATGTGATTTTTCTTCTTTTAGACTACAAACTGTTCTGTACCTACAGCTCATACCCTTTGAACTTAATTGAACTGTCTATTTAGATTTCTAAATGGCTTACCATACTTAAGAAAAAGAAAGTGAAAACTTTTAAATAGTTCTAAAATCCATTTTTATAGCCCAAAACTAAGAAGTGTATGACAATTTTTATTTGTCCATGAGAAATCAGGAAGTGCTTTGTAGAACTTGGAGATTTAGTAGGAGAGTTCACTCTGGAAAAAATCCAGGAATGTTACCAGTGCCTAGTTATTCAAGTACAGCAGTAAACTTTCCCAATAAGTAACAGTTGTTTAAACACAAGAGATCTTGGTCAGTTCCTTAAGGGAAACAAAATAAATAGAAGAAAAGGGAAAACTTTAGTATTTACTGACTTTTTTGGCTCTGTTTTTGGAAATGAACATTAGTAATAATTCAAGATATGGTACTTGATGGCTTTTAATTTTAACAAGAGAGAAATGCAGTCCAAATTAGGATAGAAACAATGTCTAAATAACTTCCATGTAATCATGTTACCAAATGTTAATATTCAGTAATATTGAAAGTCCTATAAAAATCACTGTATTCAGTATAATCTTCAATTATTTTCTAAAATGCATAGAAGATAGTTGAGATCTCAGCAGACAGAGAATAGCAAACAAATATATGTCTTACAAATCTACCAAAAATGCCAGATGTGGAATGAGAAAGTACTAAAAATTTTAGTATTCCATGCAGCCTGAATGCTCAGAAGTACGCTGCATGATAGTAATTATTATTCATTTATAAGACCACATAAAAAATAAAGACAGACAATAAAGCAGTAAGAAATGCAAAAAAACAAATAAAAAAAAGGATTTGTCAAGGAAGGAACTCAGTAAGTTACCCTAATTCTTTGACCAGGGCAACTGGTTCTGTGGATGAGAAGGTAGGATAGTTTATTCTCAACTTTGTTGGAATTTTTGGCTCCGTCCTGCTAGATACATGGCCTAGGCAAATGTTGTTCAGGTGAAATCATCCCAAGCTGGATATACTTCTGATGGTAAAACTATGCATCTGATTCAAGTAGACCATAATATTACAAAATAATTAAAAGTTAATTTTAATTTTATAAGGAATAAGGTTGCAGTGTTGAAAGATAATAGAACTGGAGGTCTGTAGGTGCTCTTAAGATGTTTTCTAGTTTGTTGCCTTTCCATGGCAATGATATTAAAATTTGTAGTTTACATTTCTACTCATTTTCAAGTGTTGTTTTTTTTTATATAATGTGGTATTGTTGCTTAGAGACCAGCTCATAGAGCAAAATGGACCCTATGTCCTATTTTTTAATCACATTATTGTCTGAATTCTAAATCCAGTGAAAGTTTAGCACTGTATGTCCAGGGTTTTACTCAGTTCTCTATCATACTTTACCAGGTTGTTTCACTGAAGATGTTTTGTGTTTCCTTCTCTGGGTTAATAACAAATACTGAATAGTCTTAGAACCAGGACAGGGTCCTGATTGATCTGTTGTTGTTAACAGTGAGCTACTGATAATGGCGGTCTTTAGCCAGCTAGATACAATTTTGATCTAGGTTATTTAGTAATTGTTGGCTTTTTTTTTTTTTTTTTCTTCTCCTGTGGTGCTCTGAAGTACAAATTAAATCCTGTGCTCTACTAGTCACCCGTACTGCAGCGACAATAATTGATAAAAGAAAGGAATGAAGTTCCTTTTCTTAAAGCCACTTTTGGTTATTATTTATAGTACTTACTCTACTGCGTGGTACTCTGCAGCTTATCAGTTAAAAGATGGCAAGTGAGAGGTTATTTTTCCTTTGAAGATCTAAATAAGTGGAAAAATGCTTGTTCCTGCAGAAGTGCAGATAGCAGCAAATTAGTTTTATATCAAGGTTCTCTTTCGTACTGCAGTCTCTGATTTAGAGCAGCTTCAGTGCAATTTGGGTCCTAGGTTTTCTGTGGTTTGGGGTTTTTTCATTTCTTTTTCATTTTGCCAAATTCAGGTCTGTTCAAAATCATAAATAGTCCACCAGATGAGGTTTGGAGGACTGGTCTTGTCCAGCTGGGTATTACTAAGTATCCTTAAGGGGAAAATGGAATCTCGATTTGTGCGTGTAGAGCACAAAGACATCATTACACTCTCATAATGTTTTTGTTGCTAAGAAGTAGTGAGATTAGTAAAAGATACACCCGACTTCATGTATTCGTGTTGGTGGCTTGGTTTAGTTGGAGAAATGCCTAATAATTCTTGTCCTTATTAGTTTTGTTTTCTTTCATTTAAAAGCACAGTATTAAAAACTAAAATGTTAGTAAATCCAACATAGGACTTTTTTTTTCCTTTTTAAACAAATTTACCTTTTGGATTTTGTTGCCTTTTTCTTCATAATTAGTGGAAATTCTTCGGTAATTTTAGTGGGCTCTGCCTTTGTAATACTTTGCTGGAGTATTGGTCTGGAAAAGCTAGTCAGATGGGTTTTTAATGGGCCTGTGTGAACTATGGGGAAAAAAAATCTGAAGGCTTATGGTTCTATGTATGTACAATGCTCATTTCTTTTCATATTGACAGGAAGGTAAGTTACTGTTCTTTCAGTAATTTCTTTCTGCTGTGTCTTTCTAGATACACAGGATCCTCTCTTCATGCACCCTGACTTACCTTGTGGGACTCACACAGGAAGCTGTGGCCACGTCATGCATGCAGCCTGCTGGCAGAAGTAAGGGTTTGTCTTTCCAGTCTTTCCAGCCTTTTCATGGTGGTTTGTTTTTGTTTTATTTTTATTAATCCAAAATAAAAAAGTAAGTGGATGCTCCATTAAGGAGTCAGAAATTGTTTGTACTCGTCTAAAAATGAAAACTCATCATCAAAAGGTTTTAGTGTCTTCTGCGACCCAAAGAGGAATCTCTAAGAAGTTACTAATTTATGCAAATAAAACCAACACTGAAAAAATTGATCAAGAAAAAGCAATCGGGCTTGTTTTAGCAGTCCGATGAGAACCAGTAGGAATCTTCCAGGTGAGCGTTCTATAGCAACAGCACTTGGACACTGAAAGTCTGTCACTGTGTCAGTACTTAAAGGATGAAGCTGATGTGCTGAGTCTTTAGATGAGAATATGCCACTTGGAATAGAGTGTGAATGGTTAAACCTGCCAATATTTCTTCCCCACTCTCCACCCCATTGCTATTGGTGAACAAACTCTTAATATGAGGGAAGAACTGATACCATGCTTTACTAGAATTCTTTACTAGAGCTTTACTAGATTTCTGTTGTTTATGGGAGCTCATACTTTAGCCTAAATGTGTTTGATTAAAGTGCAACTTGAAATATTAAAAGACCCAGTTACTGAGTTTACAGAGTATAATCATCCTGGTTGCAGCTACATCTGTAGGATTACAGAGAACAAAGCTAATACTCCTTGTGTTTGACTCTGCATAGGTCTGGCAAGTCTACACAAGGTAAATAGTGTGAAATAACAGTAGAAATAGCCCCACTGAAGTATTATCACAGATAATAAATTTAGATTGTATGACATAATCTCTTGAGGTTTATTGTTTATACTTGTATCATTTTACTTTTTAAAAAAAGTGACTAAACTTCTAGTGCTTATTGCTTTTCTGTAGCTCTGTGTACATAAATATATTATACAATAAACATCAGTACAGAATAAACAGGTGCACACACTTAAATGATATGGAGATATGTTCCTTGAGTATAATACATCTGCTCTTGGCAGATCCATCTACATCTGCATAGATCTAAGTAGTGCAAGAGTGGAGCTCAGTTCCCTTGCTCTTTTTAATAAAAGAGGACTTGCTGTATGGGTAAATGGGATTAAAATGGACAACAGGCTCTTCTCATATGGGATGACACGGAAGGTTTGAGTATAGTCTTTTATTTATTACATAACAGATATTCTATCTTACTAATATTCCTCCGAACAATGCCTGCCACACCTTTCTAGAGTATCTGTGCAGCCTAAACGCACTGCAAAATACTCCCTAAAGCAAGAGTTCAAATTAATGCAGTGTCTTTGTTGTTCCCATGTATGAGGAAGAGGAGATATTTGCAAAAACAAAGCTGTTGAATGTGGGAAAATAAATATATATTGTTGTCAATTGTAACAGGATACATTCCTAAGCATTCTGTAATGATTAGAACTGCTGCACGTGGCACCCCTCCCCCCTTATTGCATAAATGGGGTTTTATTTTTTCCCTTAAGATGTATGATTTGAGAAAAAAAGATCTAGTTACTATCTTAGTGTGGAAGCTGGGTAATTTCATATATGTCTTTAGTGTCCTCCATACCTAGTCTGATGTGCAAAACTGAACATTGAATTGAGTTGCTTGTATACAGGCAAGAAGATTTCAATGTTGGATCTATTTGTAATAATACCTCTGAGATATTAATGATATCTGAAGGTTTACTGCATCTGCTGAAAGGGTTGAAATTATAATGAAACCTGTAAAAAAGCTCATAGTTATTTCTCAGTTTCTTTTTGAGTTTAAAATAGCTCAAGTACAATACTGTAATATAAACGAACCTATCTTCCTATTAAAAGAAGGCTACAGTTTCATTGCTTAGTCGTGAGGCTCTGTGATTGTCCTGAATAGCTAATTATTCATTCATTAAATGTTACTGGCAGTTTTTACTAAAATTAAATAAAAATACAAACTTTGTTTCAAACTGACTGTAATGAGCTGCATATGAGGGAGATTAGATTCAAAGTTTCATTGTTTTGAAGATGATGTGAGAAAAGAGTAGCAAAATTAGGGACTGTTTGTCTGTAAACATGTTAATGAAATTTAAAAGCATCTTGAAAGCAAGGAAAAGTTACCATCATTTTTGCATGAGTTCATAGATGTGCTCAAAAATTTAATTTTATTTTCACGTCCAAGCATGTGAGAGTTGTAAATCAAAGGAAAAGATTTGTTGCTTAGATACTTGCTAGAAAATAACACTTTAATTACTTGAACATTTGTTTTATGTCACATTTCAGCCATTTTACTTTCTAGTAATTTTCTTTTTCGATATTGTAGGTATTTTGAAGCCATGCAGCTGAACTTCCGACAACGTGTGCATGTTGAACAAATATTTGACTTGGAGAATGGAGAGTATCTTTGTCCACTTTGCAAATCTCTGTGCAATACTGTGATTCCTGTTGTTCCACTGCAGGCTCAGAAAATAAACAGGTGAATTACATAGCCACTAATTTAAAAAAAAACAAACAGAACCCCCACTTTGGAGCAGGTTGACTCCTCAGATTTTTGGAAGTAAAATTGGGCTGACCTTCCTAACCTGTATAAAAGACTGCACATCTCCTTACTGACTATTCAGCCAAGTCGACTGCTTTTGGCAGTCAGCTTGGGTTTTTTGGTTTAAAAACTTGTTTTGTTTGGCTGTGTTTTGGAGCTAATATCAAACAAGAGAGTACCTAGATGTAGTCTTCAGCCTGACACTTCATGTTGTACAGTTTGCCTAAAATTTATGAAGCCAGAAAAACTGTGCAAATACTGACTGAATATGTTTTGTTCTGAAAGTGTATCCTGTTTTAAAGATACAGTGATTCTTTGAGTGCTAAAGTAAAACCTGCTTTCTATTCCTGTTTTCAGTGAGGATGCAGAGGCAGTAGCTCAAATTCTGACCTTGGCTAAGTGGCTGGAGATTATTGTCGTCAGGATATCGGGCTACAGTGTGAAAAACGCTAAAGGTTTGTTATCTTAATTTTGAAAGCATTCTGTGGGATATCTAATATACCAATGTATGCTTTAATGACAAAAGAAAACTTCAAAGAAAGAATATATTTTGCTGTCAGTCAAGACAGCGTCAAATCAGCCTGGGGATAAAGTCATGGCCCTTTCAGAGCTGATGCCCTGATTGACAGTATAATTTTCTGGTTTCTGTTAAATGCTTTTGATCTGCCCTGTTAGAGGAAAATCATGGACACTTAGAGAAGAGAGCCACCAACTAACACTCAGGTTTAATTAGGTCTGGAAGTATTGGCTGTGAAGTAATAAAAAAGAGAAAAAATAAATCAAAATAAATAAAAACATATATGAGTTTAGAAAACAGAAGGTACAGAGAATCAACATATCCTTGCACTCTTCAAGTGCAGGAAAGAAGTTCTTTTTCCTCACTAGCAAAGCTCTACTTTCAATCCTCTACTTTCAATCCTCATTTATTTCTATGAATAGAAGCAAAGGTTACTTAATGAGAAGGGTTAGAATACAGTCTGGATGGTGAGATCTGCTTCCAATTATTTTCAAAGCAGTTTAAAGTAGAAAGAAGTCTTCTGTTAGACTGCTGTAAGAACTCTGAAAACTCTTTTCTTTTTTTTTTTTAATGTGGATCTAATTTTATTTCTTTTTTTTCCTGGAAGGAGAGAAACAAAATCTTCTATTTTTCGCCAGCGAGGGAATGGGGAACTCTGCTTTGGAATTCCATTCCATCCTTAGTTTTGGAGTTCAGCCCTCGTAAGTGTTACTGGAAGTGCTCTCTGCATTATGTTACTTCTCCCTAAAATAATCTAGGTATACTTCAGGATTTGTATGAAGGAATGACATAAGATTTGTTTGATCTGAATATGGGCTTGCTTATATTTTTCCTTAAGCATTCACTGTATATGAGATCTATACAGAGCTAGATGGACCTCTTGGTCAAATCCAGTCTGGATTGTTAGGAGTCTGGAATCTTCTGATCTACAGTTCAAGGGGTTTGGGTCACTTCCTGTGTCTCTAGGCAAGTTACTTAATGTCTGTTTGCCTTAATTTTCCTGCTATATGTCTGTTTCAGGGATACATTTCACTTGGGTTTGGATGCAGTAATGCAGTATAGATTACTCAGAGGAATAGGCCTGTGTTCTCTGTTGCTCTTCCAATGGGTTATAGCACTTACTATTTACTTACAGCTTTTCAGGTGTACTCAGCTGTTTGTCTTTTGGGTCACACTGTAAGTACTCTGCTTCTGACAGACATTATAGTTATGCAGAGTGCTTATACATATCTGCTGTTTGTAAAAAATGTTGTCAGAAAGTTGAATTAAATTCTGCCTTGATAACTCCTGTCTATGAGAAGGATTCTGTAGTTTGCACTTAAACAATTTGGTATTTAAGTATGAGCCTGGCTAAACCCAGATTTTGTGGTACCGTTGTTTTGGCTGTAGAGATTTTGAGAATTGATATGAATGTCATATATTTATTTTACAAATTCTGGGTAAGACATTGAAATAGACTCCTTCCAGCCTGGGAGCTCTTAATTTCTGAGTTTGTAGAGTCCATTATGTTGAGGTGGTACTTTACTACTGGAATCTAGTAATTTTTTTGCTCTCCTCTGGACCAACAAAGGGCCATTGTATTCAAGGATTCTTTCATAAATAACTGGATTTTGTTAGTGATTGACTGACTGGTAAGTAATAAGCACTATTAATAATTCAGACTGAATTATCTTGGCTTGGTTTTGCAGAGTCAAATACTCAAGCAGTATCAAGGAGATGCTTATTCTGTTTGCCACCACCATTTATAGAGTTGGGCTAAAAGTTGCTCCAAATGAAGCTGATTACCGGATTCCTATGATGACCTGGGGCACATGTGCTTTTACCATCCAGTGTATAGGTAAAGCATAATTTTGATTTATTTCTTCTTGTGTCTTGAAAATCTTACTGTTGTTTGATTGGATAAATAATAATAATAGCTCTACATTAATAAGAGAAATATGTAATAGTATAACAATGTATGTTCTATGTAATTACAAATATAGCAATAGAATGATAATCTGTCATCAAATTTAAATAATAGGAAGTTTTTGTTATGTGGTAATTTATAAAATAAGGTGTGAAATGACAATGTTTAGTTTAGTCTGTTCCACATTTGCGCTTTTTCTGCTTGTAATATTAAGCATGTTCAATGAATGTCTTCAGGCTGCCAAATACCATTGACCTGCAGGCATCCCCTGCACAGCTAAAGATCTAACAGCTATGAAACATTAGTCCCTCTCTCATTATTTATTTTTGTGTCTGTTCTCTAAGATTTCTCATGAACTTTGCAGAAGAAAATACAATTTTTTGCATTCTGAAATTGCTAAGCAGATACCTGGTGGAAAAAACTCCACGCCAAACAACCCAAATATTCTGCAGCATGAATCTCTTTTTGAAGGCAAAATAATTACCATAAAAATGATTGCCATTTTGGGGGTTGGTTTGCCTGTTTAGCAGTCTCATTTCATTTCTGTACTGTGTACACAAAGAAGTTTGCGCAATAAATGTGAAGCTGTGAATCAGTCTGTAGCGGCTTCCCAGCAGGGAAATGGATGCTGATGGAATTGAGAGTGTACATCTCTGTAAATATGAACTGCCAAGTATGCCCTTTTCTCTTGATGAGGCTATTGAGTTACAAGTGTAGTCTGCCTTAAATCTGTAGTAAGCTTGACCCAACTGCAGTATCAAGAGTTTGAAAGGTTTGTAGGAGACTTGGGAATATTCTAGATAAGGGTTTAAGATAATGATCTTAGTGCTGTGGAGGTTGTTTACACTTGATACCTTACGAAAAGCCCTTGATGAGCTTGTCATCAAGTGTATAAACACAATAACTGTTATCACAGATGTAGTATCAAAGGCATATGTCAGAAGGAGGAAAATCAGATGCTGTAACCGCCCAAGATTATAAAACCAGAGGAACTGCTGTGACAGCCAGTCCTCTCCTAGACCGTGCCACTTCCTTGGGTTATGTTTTGTTTACAGATATAAAAATTGAAAAGCAACACTGCTCCGTAGCTTCTAGTATGCTGGTTTTGAATTTAGTCATAGGGTGCTATACTAAAACCATTTAATGAGCATGTAGCCAGGCCACCTAGACAAGGAACCTTGGCTACCTGTGCTAGTGGAGTATGTAGAGGAGGTTCAGAGCATTGTTGACCCAAGGGACTTCAATTACTTTTATTACCTAAAGCCAGAAAGACACTTTCAGAAAAACACAAAAGTGATTTTTCCCATGTTTCCTTGGTAACAGCAGATGTTGTGTGTTAAACTGATGTGTGGAAGCACTGTTAGAACACTTTCATTTTTTGTTAGAGGTAGTAAAAATCTCAAAGCAACCAATTCAAATTTTTTTAAAAAGCTTATTACACTGTTGATCTGTGAAACATGAAGTGTCATTTAAGATAGATTTTTCAAGAGAATTCTCATACCAGAATAAAGTTGAGCTTTAAAAAGAAGTACTTACATTAAGAAGAAATTAATCTTGGATTAAGTGTATTCTAACAGAAATGTTATGTTGGTTCCTGTAGAACAAAGCAACTTTTTTTTTTTGTGTTTAATTTTAAGAAAACCTCTTGGAAACAGAGGGCAAGCCTTTATTTGGATCTCTACAAAACAGACAGGTATGGGCAAGTAAGTTGCGCAACATGTTTTAAACAAAAAGGGGATTTTTTGTAAGTATATACACACATAAAAACCTGACTGTTAAAACTGCTAACATCGAGGTTATTCTGTGCTCCTACACCATTTAGATGATAACATAAAGATAACTCTGAAAGAATTCATATTAAATTCACTTATCAATGTATTTTCTGTATGTAGTTATGTTTTTACAGCTTTATTTGACTATTATATCTTTCCTTTTTCCCTGTCCAACCCTTTTCTCTTGCGCTCTAGCACAGTGGCCTTAAAGCATTAGTGCAGTTTGCAGCGGCTCAGAGAACAACATCACCCCAGGTCCTGATTCAGAAACATCTGATTCGTCTTCTAGGAGGTATTGTATTCTTTTTCTCTAATATCTCTTCGTGTTGCAGAGGTTTCTATTACAGAATCACACACACATTAATACAGCATGGAAGCAAAAGTCGGACTACTGCCAACAGTGCTAACTTCAATTTCTCTAATGCCACCTTAAATCATAGAGCATTGCTTGAACTTAAGTAATCAATAATTCTCTTAACCCAGCCCTTGCATCACCGAAGTCCTCCAAAAATCCTCTATCCCAGATGACCTAGGCCTGGAGTTTTTTGATGAAAACACAGAAACCATAGAGGCTCTGATATCAGATTTCGATACTGCAAAAGAAAAAAATACATATCAAATAATTGATATCTTTATTTTGTAGTTCTTCTACCAAACTTTAAAGTGGAGGATACTCCATCACTCTTAGAAGTAGATATGTTCCACATTTTGGTAAGTAGGTTACTTCTGTTCTTCATATTAATGGTCTTTTTTTGAGCATGGATTTTTGTGTGCTCTGCCCCATGCATTATCCCTGTCCTGCATTATCCCTTCATAATCTGTTGTTGATGTCCTTGCATAAATCAGTGATTATACACGAGCGCTGCATCACAGCAAATGATTACTTATGGCTGCTATATGCAAGCATTCTGGTTCGCTGTTTTTCTGGCTTTCAGTTTTTTGCTGTCTCACTCTGATTAAATTTCACATTTGCAATCTCAGTCATCTTTTTAGCACCTCCGTTGCTGTTAAACCTCAAAAAAACCCATGGGAAATGCACCCTCTCAGCTTGTTTCCCTTTCACTTTGTCTCCAGTCATCTTGCACCTTCTGATTCCTTCACACTGTCCACTTAACTCTTCTTCTTAGCTTCTTCTTTATGTTCTTAAGGCAAATCTCTATTATAGTTTCTTCTACTGTTAAAAAAAATGCAACAAAACCAACAAAAAGCGAACAAACAAAATCCCAAACCCACCAAAAAACAACTCCTCTTGCACTGGTTGCTTTTCTAACTAAGGCTCAGTCTCTCTTCTCACTTTTTTCAATGTGGTTTGTCTGGAAAAACAAAACAAAACAAAAAAAAAAACAGAAAAAAACCAGAAATTAAGCTTTCTATGAACTGGACGAGCTGCTTTGGCATGCCTGTGAACTGGCACCTGCAATGAAACTCTATCTGAGTTTACTAGGTGCTAAAAGGATACAAATGGTTTGCAACATTTTGTGAATTAAAACTAGCAAGATATGCGAACTTAAAGTTATTTTAAATATATGTATAAATATAGTTTTTAATAAAATATTAATAGAAAAATTGATATTAAATAAATGTTTAAACTGACTACAGAAATTAAATTTAAGTGCATAGCGAGAGTATAATTTCTTTACCTATGTAGCTAAACCCAAATTTCTTTTGCTTTGATATTAATTCCTTCCCTTTCACTGTAGGTAGGAGTTGTGTTATCATTTCCATCCTTATACTGGGACGATGCTGTAGACTTGCAACCTTCATCAACAAGTTCAGCCTATAACCACCTCTACCTCTTCCATCTGACAACACTGGCACACATAACACAAATCGTCATTTCTTCAGCAACAGCTAGAGGTCTGTTTGGGTTGGATTATTCTGGCATTTTTACACAATTGTTTAAAAATAATGGATGGACACCATTAGTGTCTTTCAGGTATAAACTCTGACTTTATGACGATAATAAATCACAGTGCTAGGTATTAATCATTGTTTCGTGGTACAAAATAAGTAGCACAACTGTCATTTTCAGAGCATTTTATTGTGTCACTTCTCTGTACTTAGCCCAAGAAAACAAAATAGTTATTGATGTATCTGACTTGATCGAGTCAGTCATTCTAGAGTAGTCCCTCTTCACTCCTTGTAGGGTAAGGAAATTACTGGCGTGATGGCAGCACTCTGAGCTGTACGGTGACTGTGGATTTGGGAAATAAACTTTTCTTTACCTTTCAACCTAGTAAATACCCAGAGCTGAAATACAGAATCCTGTAAACAGATAGGAGGGCTTTTCACTTTTCTCTGTACTTTATACTACAGTTAAAACCTGCCAGAAACCTGAATGCTTCCTAGCTACTGCTTTCCTTTTTCTGCAGCATCATAGAATCACAGAATCGTTAAGGTTGGAAAAGACCCTTAAGATCATCCAGTCCAACCATTAACCTACCGCCACCAAGTCTACCCTTAGACCATGTCCTCAAGCACTCCATCTACCCGTCTTTTAAACATCTCCAGGGATGGGGACTCAACCACCTCCCTGGGTAGACTGTTCCAGTGCTTGATGACTCTTTCAGTAAAGAAGTTCTTCCTAATATCCAACCTAAATTTTCCCTGGCGCAGCTTGAGGCCATTTCCTCTAGTTCTGTCACCTGTTACTGGGGAGAAGAGACCAACCCTCACCTCACTGCAACCTCCTTTCAGGTAGTTGTAGAGAGCAATAAGGTCTCCCCACAGTCTCCTCTTTTCCAAACTAAACACCCCCAGCTCCCTCAGCCGTTCCTCGTAGGGCCTGTTCTCCAGACCCTTCACCATCCTCGTTGCCCGTTTCTGGACATGCTCCAGAACCTCAACATCCTTCTTGAAGTGAGGGGCCCAAAACTGGACACAATACTCGAGGTGAGGCCTCACCAGCGCCGAATACAGGGGGATAATCATTTCCCTGGTCCTGCTGGCCACACCATTCCTGATACAAGCCAGGATGCCATTGGCCCTCTTGGCCACCTGGGCACACTGCTGGCAGCTGTCAACCAACACCCCCAGGTCCCTTTCATGGGAATGAAAAAAAAAGGAAGAAAAAGGAAGGAAGCATTTTTACGTGAGGATAAGCAATGAGACAGTAATCCTGATTCTTCATTACAACATGCAGTTTTAGGAGAACATTTGTTAGGTTAAAACCAGCAAATAGAAAAGAAGTAAGTAAAATAACATGGAAATATATCTATAATGCAACTGGAAAAAAAAAAAGCACTCTCATATGTAAAGGCAGAGAAGTGTGTCACAAGTGATGGCGCATTCATCTTCTCATGTGCAGAATCCCCAACAGCTCGATCGTGTGACAGCAGTGAGGAGGCGCGCTCGGCGCAGTCCTTCTGCAGAGAGGTTTCCCAGTACACCAGCGGGTAAGTAGCAGCTTGGTCACAGCATTGTGTTTTCCTGGATGGATGGCAACCCACAGGGATTGACCTGAACAACACAGAAAATGAGAGAAAACGTACCCGTTTTGTAGGGGGATTAGCACAGTGCCTTGTGCCGTCTTCCCATATTCCTGAACACTGGGGAGAAAACACAGCAAACTGGTCAAAGGGCACTTTTAGTTAAAATAGGGTAAATTTAAAGGATACAAAATATTTTTATCCATTCTGGAGAGAAATTCAGTCACTGACTATACTAGTTATTTTTTTCTTTGCCTTGATTGCATTTTTTTTTAATCTCAAAATTATAGACGGAAGCCAGCAAAAAGGAAGTGGTTCCTTCTTGGAAGGAAGGGGAAAAAGAATAAAGCTAACACTGTTGCTTATTTGTTTGAGTGCTAGTGCCCATCTTTTCAGACTCTTTGGGTAGGAATAGCTGCAAAATCTTTAGTACTTCAGCATCTGTGTGTGAAATAAATAAGCTAATAAGTAGGGACAAACCCTCTACAAATTCTACCTTGATTTATCATCACCAAGGGTAGTTGCAAAGATATGCCAGTGCTACCCATTTGTCCAAAAGCCCAGAGTCTAAATCTGTAAAGATTTAAAATTTGGTGTTTAAATAAAAATAGTAATTTTTTTAAGCCTGAATCAGATTTGCTCTGTGTTTCAGAAGATCAGCTCCCTATACTGAGATGCCCAATTACAGAAGGAAATGCCAAAATCTAGGCAACCCAGCTCGGAGACTTTTAGTGTTTTAATTTCGCTCTATACTTGTCTTCTAACTCTGTCTGAGCTGTGCTTAAACAGCATAATCTGCATAGTAATTTTTCAGTGATCTATGGTGTTATGATACAGGTTATTCCTCCTCATGTCCTGGTCTGAAATTGTCAGTTGAAAATTTTTAGAAAACAGGGATGCTGTAGATAAGTTAAATTCACTATGCAATTGAGACTAGATGTTCATAGAGCATGAGCTATTAGAATAATTACTGAGATTATTATCACTCTGGGTTTTTTTTTGTTGTTGTTGTTTGTTTTTGAATGGATTTGCTAGAGCTTTATGAAAAAAATGAGTTTTATGGTTGGCACTTCCACAATGAAGTACGAAGTACTCATTTTTAAATTCTCTTGGTTTTGTTATTCTTGAAGAATATTTATGTTTGAGGGGCATTTCATTTTTAAATTCCATTCAGAGCACCAAGTGAATGAAAAAACCTGTCACATTGAAGAAAAAAAAAAGCTGGCTTTTGGTAATAAAAACCAAATAGTGTAAGAATGGGTTGATCTCTGTGTGGTGTTATATTGTACAGATTAAACTAGGTTTTCTTGAGTTGCCTAGAGGTGTATTTTTTATTATAATTTTTTATGTATTTATAATTTTAAAAATTCCTTGATGTATTTTTATTTTAATTCTCCAACCTAAAAGTTGAGATAATTTGATGGCTTAATTTAAGTGTTCTACATGAGCCCAGTGCTCACTCCTTAGGGGATGTTGAAAGTTAGGTGCTGGTGGCTGTGTTTCACAGAAGTTGGGATATATAAGTGTTGCCTCATCACAGCTGCCAGCCAATATGTGACTGCTGGAAGGTTTTGCCCTGTGAATTACTGCAGCTGTTTCTCATTTGTGTGTTACAGTTGCTTTAGTCAGGACATTCCAGGCTGGCTTGTGTGGGATTGTGTTAAAAAAGGCATCATGCCTTATCTTCGTTGTGCTGCTTTATTTTTTCATTATTTGTTGGGAGTTTCTCCACCTGAGGAGCTTCTACAAGGTAAATATGAGAAAGCAAATGTATCTATATATTGACATTTACTGTTTTCTTGGGAGTCTGGAGTGTTTCTTTCCAAGTCTTACTTTGATGTATTTACCTATTGTGAACGCCGAAGAGGAAAATCCAATTGTATTGGACAGGGTAGGCATGAGAAGTGGGGTTTTCTGGGCCTTCCTGGCATGGCAAGGAGTTACTACTCAGTATGTCCAAATTGTGAATTATCATGATATATTCCTAGTAAGTATTTGGGGATAGAGAGATTCTGTGGCTTAAGGGTAATTCTGTGGGTGTAGATTACACCTACTAAGAAATACCCTGGAGTACATTTCAAAACAAAACAAAAGATTTTGTGTCATTGTTGGCAAATGCTAAACACAGAGGGATACAGCAAAACAGCTTAGCAGAAACAAAGCACGTTATAAAACCTAAACCTCTTCTGTAAAAGAGGCTAAAAACTGTAATGTACTGACACATTGCAGGTACTAAGCACCAAAATAAGTATTTTTGTCTTGTCAAAAGGAGTGAAAAGCAGAATCGTCAACTCTCTGGAGAGGAGGAACAAAATTGTGTACAGCTGAGACGAAATATAGCACTTTAATTTATATAAACTGTGAGCAAAGCTTGAATTTGGTGAGAATATACAAATACAGCCCTTCAGGATATGCTGTTTCCCTTATTGCTTGTCTGGAACTTTGCACAAGGGGTCGTCTTCCCTGCAGTGTCACTGCCTGCAGCAGATCCAGTAAATGGCTGCCCCACAAATTACTAACTTAGCCCAAATTTATGTGATGTGTTAGTGCTGAGCAGATCATAGCAATGTCCATGGTGATCGTGAGCCAGAGTACGGTGAGAAGCTACAGTGTGTTAAGTGCAGAAATCTGCTGCACTGACGTGTTAAATGGTGTGCAGGGCAATGAAGCTTAAGCAAGAGAATCGGGTTTTACAGCAGCTTATGCATGACTTAAATTATTTAACAAATCTGACATATTTATAGTATTAAACCTACAGTAGATCTTCAGCTAATGAAAATTATTACAACTTTGATAAATCAGTGGAGTTAGTACTAGCTAGGAGCTATGTTGAAGCTTTAAGATGCATATTATTCAATGGAAAAGGGATCGGGAGATTTCAAGTTTTGAGTGAATTATTCAGCAGTGCTGAAACATTGAAGAAGTTGCTCGTGTTTTTTGTTTTTCTTTTGCAGTTTATGAAGAAGGGCAGTTTAAGGCACTTTGTAGTTATCTCTCTCTACCTACCAATTTGTTCCTGCTCTTCCAGGAATATTGGGACACAGTAAATCCACTGCTTCAAAGGTACTAACTGGGAATGGGCAGGCCATGGGTTTTTTTCTGTCATGGTTGGCCTTATTGGAATTATGGATCAAATTTGTTAATAAGTGATTGAGCTCAAATTTATACTAGTGTTCTAACCATTCATTTGATGCACACAGGTATTGTGAATCTCTTAAAGCACTTCAAATCCACAAAAACATTCTGTTTCTTACAGTAATCCAAACACAAAACATTTGTAGTTTAAGGGACTAGCACTTGCAGACCTGCGTGGAATCTTTCGTGTACAGAGAAGTTATAGAGTTATGCTTGCATGGTATGTCACTTACTGTTCATTGGCCTGTTTTTAATCTGTCTGCAGCAAAAGTGCTGATTACATGATGGAAAACTACGTAGCTGGCAGGGCCAGGCTTTGGACTGCTGCTTTTCTGGATTTCCAAAGTAGCTCCATAAATGTAGAGTTTAGCTTAATGGCTGAAAGGTAAAGCTTGAGAGTTTTATGCCCTTCTAGCAGTAGTGACATCATTGGTAAAATTTTCCATTAGAAAATACAAAATAAACACCTCTTCCCCCCAGCTCTGAGAATGATCCTGCCATGCTTACTTGGAGAATGCCTCCATGCACTCAATGTGGACACATGGATACATAATTATTGCTCCTGACTCTTGTCATGGGTTTCTGGCTCACATCAGATTTTTCTGGGGTTTTCTTTGCTGTTTGTTGGTTGGTTTGGTTTTGTTTCTTTTTTTTTCNTTTTTTTTTTTTTTTTTTAAGTATGGATAGAGTTTTTTTTTATTTGTTTTGTTTTGGGTTTTTTCCCCTACTTCTGGTCCGTTTTGTTACTTAGATTCCTTTAATTTAGTTTACATTTTAGCAGTTGAAGCCAATGTACAGTCCATGCAGCTGACCTAAAGAATTCCTTAAATATAATTTGATTATAATTAATTGCATTTACAATTTTTATAATTACCTATATTAATAGCATTTTATAAGTAAATTATTTAATAAGCTTATTTAGTATGTTCCTGTGCTTGCTGAAAGACATCACATGCTTAAATGAGAACACAGGATTTGTGCTTGTATATATTAGAAAACAACCACTGGAAGCAGGGCTGACAAACCCATTATATACTTGCCCAGTCAAAACCAGCGGATTCAGGTGGGAGGCTACAGTGAGTTTAATGTAATAGTAACAGTTGTCAGACCATTGTGCTAGTTCCCATATGTTTTTTGAAACAGCCTTATTTCAGAAGAATAAATTTGATGGTTGTTGAGAAGTGTGTTACATGAAACATACTGGATTGACCATCTGCTGCAGTTCTCTCTCCTAGTCCTCCTCTTCATAGAAATAATTTCAGTGATATCTTAGACATCCCAATTCCTCTGTGCAGTTCCCTGCCAATACCTACCACTGTTTTGCTATTCTAAGCAAGCACCCAGCATGCAGTAAAGCATTGGGTAACCACTGCGTGATGGTTATTAAAGCAGTAAGTATATCCCTAGTAGCATATGTGATGTTTTTGCTGTTACTTTCAGCAAATTCCAAACAGTTGTGTGTTGTAGCTCACTTCTACTCTGAGAACTTCAGTATGTCTGAAGACTGCTTGTGTTTAACTCTGTTAACACTGTGTTTTCTTAGGCATGTTTATAATTTCACTTAGGTTTTTCTCTTGCACACAAATGTAAATTCTTTTCCTGGAATAAAATTGTAAAGAATAGTTATTTGTCCTTGTGGAGTTTTAGCTCAAACTATCAATGTTTGTGTGTTTGCTTATTGCTTATGGGTTCAGTATAGTGATCCTGAATGTATGTTAGTGTCAAACACTAACTTCTCCAAATGTTTATTTGGAACAGGTGGTGTGCTGACCCAGTGGTGTTAAGCTGTTTGAAGGGGAAGAGCAATGCAATAAGGTTAGTTTGTTTAGGGGGTCTTGCTGGTTTTTTCTTCTATTTTTGTCTTAAAATTGTTGAAAGAATGAAGTGCTTGTTGTGGGCAAGTTAGTGAGTGCTTCTGTTTTCTTCCTTTTGCTCTACTACTGAAAATATATTTCTCTCTAAATGGTTTTGTGTTACTCCTCATACAATTGCTGTTCATTGTGAATGTGCAACATTCTGACAAGTTACAGCTTAGTCTAGGAAAAAAAAAGCTAACTGAAACATGAAATGTCTTCGTATGTATGTATGTATGTGTGACATGCAAAATGTAATTTCATCACCTATGTTGTGATACAGAAATGCCAAAACTCTCCCCTATGGAGCCTCTCACTTAAGCTTCTGGTACTGAGAGCTCTTCAGAAGCTTGCAGAATGGATTGAAGGCTGAGCAGTACCATGATTTACAGCTATCTCTTATATTCTTTGTGTGATCCTTATTATTCAGGTAACAGTTCCTTTTCACTCACACAGGTATCCTAGGAAAAGAAATAGTTTAATAGAGCTTCCTGAAGACTACAGCTGCCTTCTAAACCAAGCCTCTCAGTTTAGGTAAGACAGGACATACTTGGCTGTCTCTCTAGGCATTTTGTCACTCTGTATTCTTGTGGTTACTGCAACTGGTGTTAAAACTATGTAGAGAAATTATTTTGCAGAAGTAAAGGCTGGAATTATGGTTATACTGGCCAATACCTGCACATGTTCCTTTTGAATCCGAAACACAACACTTCACTAAATGAAGTCACTTGTGTCTGGTGGTGTAACATAGGAAATTATTAGAGCTTAATCTTCTGGTCATTTTCTGTTGTTGCAATGTGTATTTTGTTGGGCCCTAAGCCTGAAAATGATTTTTGCACTTGTCAGAGCAATCCCAGAAGGTTGGCACTGTTCTGTGCCAGGAGGAGTGAATCATACGATCATTTAGGCTAGAAAGGACTTCAGCAGATCATCTAGTCCAGCCTCCTGCTCAAAGCAGGTATCTTGCAGATAAAACATTTCAGGCTGTGTCCAAACATAGCCAGAGGAGGCAGTGCATGAAATATGGCTATGACATAGTGTGTCTGGTTCTGTCTGTTTGTGGACTGGGGTCTTGACAGGTTTTTTGTTGGTGGTTTTTATGGAATGTTATCCCTAGTTAACATGTTTTTTTAATTCCTGCAATGACTTTCTGGTTACACTTCTAGATGCCCACGTTCTTCTGACGATGAACAGAAACATCCAGTGTTGTGTTTATTCTGCGGGGCTATGTTGTGTTCCCAGAATACTTGTTGTCAGGAACTGGTGAATGGGGAGGAGCTGGGAGCCTGCACTTCTCACGCTCTTCATTGTGGAGCTGGAGTCTGCATGTTTCTCAAGTAAGTAGCTAGCCAGAATTTGTGGTGTTAAAGAGTATTTGAATGTCAACATTCACAACATTATCAAAGCACATGATTCTTTTTGTCTGAGATGATGAAGCATTGCTTTGACTTACAGTAGAGCTCACCAGAAAGTTAAGAACCTGCTGGGAGTTGTCTTGTGTTTTAAATGTAGCTGTTTTTTCCTTAAGAATCAGGGAATGCAAAGTTGTCCTCATTGAAGGTAAAACCCGGGGCTGCTTATATCCTGCTCCCTACTTGGATGAATACGGAGAAACAGATCCAGGTCTGAAGTAAGTAAATGTTTGGCTTGCTTCCTTTCTCCATTTCCATTTTGATATCTCTTTCTTTCTGGTACTCGCTAGACAAGGTGTTCTCCTGATAGCATGTACAGCACTGTCACATGTGTCTTGGCCTAGTGAGCTTGTGCAACTTCAGACTCCTGATGGCAGTTTCCAGTTGTGAGTGGTTCATTTGTAATGGAAAACCATGCTGGTTTTTGGTCCTGTTAAACTCCCTCACTTTTCTGCAGACTGTCTCCTGTACTTTTCCTCAGAAGCGTTATAGCAGCTGCCACTGCCCCGACGGCATCTTTGAAACGGCAGTAGTTGCGTGTGGCACATAGAATTTCTGTCGTTTCCAGTGGTCTTGTATGAACACCAATTCCAACGAGTGTTTAACATTTCCTGGCTGTTGTTACGGACGTTAATGTTAAACTGTTAATGGAACCGTTTGTCAGTTGCTCTTGTGATATGCTCATTGGCTGTTCTCTTTTTTCCTTCCATGAAGAAGAGGCAATCCCCTGCACTTATGTCAGGAGCGTTACCGGAAGCTCCATCTGCTATGGCAGCAACACTGCATCATAGAGCAGATTGCCAGGAGCCAAGAAACGAATCAGATCTTCTTTGGATTCAACTGGCAACTGCTCTGAGTATCTTGAATTTTAGTGAAAACTCTTCCATTTGGCAGTGCTTTGGACAAGGAAAGGAGGGTGGCAGTAAGTAATACACTGTCAGGTGGATTATGGAGTTCAGACACGACTGGTGGATTCTCTCGGTTGGATTTATTTCCGAGACATTTAAACAGAAGCTCACATCATATGTTTTGCTCTTTTGGCTTATTTTTCCCTAAAAAAAGGACATTGTGTAACTATTACTGAACATTCAGGTCTAGAAATATTTTCACTTTCTCTTTTTGAGAAGTTATAATTGTTTCACACGTTTTGATCAGAAGAGCTTTCCAAGTGCTGTGCTTCAAGACACATGCCATGTTTCTGTCTCTTCCATGTGGACTGAATATACCTAAATGGTATATTATATACCATAAATACCTAAATGGTCCTTCACTTTCCTTCTGGGTTTTTCTCACAAGCTTGTGAAGCTGTCACAGAGGTCAAGATTGGAGTGGAAGTGATACCGGGCCTTTAGTAATCTGTAGTAACCGGTACAACAAGCATTAAGTTGCACAGAAAAAGCCTGCATTCATCTATGTTGTGAGATTTAATGAAGAGTTTTTGTTAATATGATCTTTAAAGGAGAAGTCTGGGAGAGAAAGTGCATGGGGGGGTTACCATCTTGCTTGTTGCATTAAAAAAAAAAAAAAAAGTCTGTGCTTTTTGCATTGCCAGAACTGCACTTTAATGAACTTGTCCTCTGTTAGTGTTGTATATCCTCAGAGGTTTAGGGCTACACCATTTGGCTAGGTTGTGGTTAGTTCTACTTTTTTAGTTTGTCTTCTGATATTTTCCCCAAGAACCAAACATGAAATTACTGTTATGTAGTTGTAGTGTAGCTCTGCAAGTTATACAAGTGCCAGAGACTTCAGTAAGGTAGAAGAACGTCAAAACTATCACCGGATTGAAATGGAGGCCCAAAAGCAGCAAGATTTAGAATCAGACCTAAGTTTGTTTGCCCATATTTTAGGAATTTTCCACTCTTCCCACTCTGTCACTATTCTTTGGAGCCCTGCCTGCATAAATGAAACTCTGTTTTGGGGGGTAGTGGGGCGGTGTTTGGTGCCTCAGTGCCAGCTAGAGCAGAAAAGGGGAAAAAAAAAGGTGACTAAATTTGTCTGTCCGTCAGTAGTTTAATGGCACGTTGTGATTGAACTCTGAGTGATGTGTAACTGTGCTTCAGTTCTAAACATTTGTTGTTCTGTTCTCTGAAATTCAGCCATAAATATACGTGAGAGGATTTGTAAAGTGATGGGTAAAAATGCTGTTCTGAGATTTCCCTGCAGTTCCCCACCCTTTGCTGTTTGGGTTCTTTCTGTGTCATTTTAACAAGGCCTGCAGGGGAACGTCTCCAGGCTGGTGTCTGAGTGTGGTTTTGTATGGTTTCTTTCTGGTTTTGTTGCTTAGTTGGCATTTTTTCTTTCTTTCTTTGCTACTGATTGTATGAGAGATAGTAGAATCACAAATATAGATGTAGATTTAAATATTGTTCTAGTTTTTAAAAGTATTTAGAGTATATGAGTGCACTGAACAGCACCATAACTCATCTAAAAATGTAATATCAGTGAACTGAAATATTGCTCTGATTTCAAATACTTTTTTAGAACTTTTGCAATACTCCTTCCCTGGCTTTGGTATATTTTTCAGGTATTCTGTTCCTTGCAGTTGAGACCATTCTCCTTATTTTGCTTCTTGCAGATTTTAAACCCAAGTATGAAACTCTTTTAAGACATACCTTAATTCTGTTGGTCTTCTCTGATGTGTATGTCAAATGTCTATGGAATTGAGAAGAACAATTGTCATGAAAACCTGCATGCACTGATGCTTTCTGAGGTCATCAGAACACTTCTTACCCACCCAAATGTTGGGTTAAGACTATCAAATGTACACCTCATGGGTACCCAAACTGTATTTGCTGTTTCCCTCTGATATTTACCTACTGGTATATCAGAAACTGTAGTTGCCTTGCACTTCACACTTCACCAATACAGAGTTTCCGTTACCGAATCTGCAGCGAGATCAGGTTGGTTTGTCTTCTGTCTGAACTGACGTTTGTGCAGGCAAGGGCTGATCTGAGCCCATCTCCTTGTAGCTGAAGAAGTGGGAGAGGAACGTTGCATCTTTCTGTACGTTTGCACACACACTAATTTAGCAAATGGGCTCCCATATCATTCACTGACTTAGTGTGGTCAGCTTTCATTTCATGAATTACTATGCAGTTCTGTTCACTGTGAGTATACTCTGTATTTAGTGATCGCAAGACGCTTACGCCACTGATTTCTGTTCCATCCCAGCTGACAGAAGAAGTGATTTGATAATGCACATATTGGTATCTTTAATTGCAAAAATGTAAATTTCAAACTTGTAAAATGTTCTTGTGCTTTTGAAATAAAATATCTTGTATATGTATATTTAAAAGATAATAAAGTAACTTCTCATAGATTATTCATCTTTTATTTGGAGGCGCTTTGACACTTAACGGCCCATTGCACTAGAACATTAGAGCAGCATCTCTCGGTATGGAAAAGGGGAAGAGTTTAGTAAGCGCTGGGTAACCACTACCAGTTATTCCTGTGGTCCATATCGTCACTGTAGCCACTAGTAATGCTGGCACAGTTTTTCTTATTTAAACAAATATTCCACTTGAACCTTGTGCCAGTGTTTTCTAGATGCAGATTTCTGGAGTGTCTGCCTCCATCTGTAAAGGAAGTCATAAGTACAGCATTCCGTACCTACATGTCCTCAGACTGGTTGTTGGAGTGATTCTGATTTTGTGGATTCTCAGAGAAGAACTGGCTGTATGCTGTGCCAGGTATTTAACCTCTAGAAAGGGAAAGTGGTGTTGGTCTCATGTCCTGTGTGATACTTAGTCAAAAAAAAAAAAAAAAAGTGGTTTATTGCAGAGCAAAGAGCCAAGAAATCTTTGACATAGGAACAGCCAGTACTTCTTACCCCTTTTCGTGTGTCAGGCTGCTGGCTGTCATCGCTTCCTATCATCGCTGCTTTGCTGTAGCTTTGGGCACCGTTAAGCTCTCGGCGTTTGGGTGCTGCTGGTGTTGCTCTCTATGCTTATTGTTGGTAAAGCAAACGTTGTTACACAAATAATTCCTGAAAAGGAAAGAGGGTGGATAGATGAAAGTCTGTTAGCAGAAACGTTCTGAAAAGCATACAGACGAGAAGCCCACTCATTTTAGCAGAAGGGGTAAAAGCCAGAGTACCACTTCTTGCTATTCAGAATCTCCAGGCCAATGTACAGATGCACAAAACCACCCGCAGGAGGATTTTGGCCATCACATGCTTTGCTTCGTGGTTGAAATCCATTTTAGTTTCTAGACAATGCCCTTGTATAGTCACTGCAATCCTGTCAGATTTATGATACATCCAAGTTTATTATTTCAAGTCTTTTAACATCTTACTTGACAAGATCTTCAGAGATATTTTCTTCAGAAATGAAAGTTGTTTCCTTGCTGTGGCACAGTCTTGTTTATTTGTTTTTATCTGTTTTGCAAGTGGGCTGAATTGGGGGAGGCAATACAGAAAAAAAATGACAATCCACTCCTGTGCAAGGGTCTCAAAGCCAGTTATTTGTAACCTTAGCTCTGTTCTCTGAACTGCCATTCAGTATGTCGAAAGCATTTGGGAAAGAGAAGGTGAGTAAAGGGTATGTGTTGAAGGATTCTGAGCTGAGATTCCAAGGGACTATATATGTTATGTCATGTAATGGTGAGTTAGAGGAGGCCAGGTATAAAGTTTAACATGAGACATTAAAACTGAACCTATTATTTTGATTTCTGTGTGACTGTTCACTATATCAGTGTCAAAAACAGGAGTAGAGTTTGTGTTGTTTAACTACAGGTTGTCAAACAATGTGGAATCCATCAGACTTAATTTTAGGAGGTTTCTAGGCTGCTGGTTCAACTTACCACCTTTACCGTTCTTTGCTAGACTAGAGAGTACTGGGTAGGCGGAGAGTCTAAAGCACTCCCATAGAGGGGAACATTTATAAAGCACCTGGGTACAGAATAGTTTGTAGGAGTTTAAATATCACAAATCTCGTGTTGTAGAGAACCGAGCAATTTTATGCAAGTTGGAAAAATCAGGTTGCAGTAGGGACGTTTCCAGCCTCTAAGGAATGTGCTGTGCTCATTTTTTTTTAAATAGAAATGTGCTGGATTTGTATATTATTATTTTCCTTTGTGGTCAGTGTAGAGCAAATGTCCCCAGTAGTCATCAGAAAGATTAAAGGAACAACACTGTAGCTGCAATTTCTATAGGAACTTCCCTAGTGTCTTCCCCAGAAACAGAACCTTAAAATATTCCAGTGTTTTTTAGGAAGGGCTTCGTAAAGGTTTATGCATAGGTGAGTTCCTCATTCTGGAAGCAGCTGTTGCACAAATGTATTGTTATTCATTCTGATTGGGTTAAGCATTAATAACAAATAGGATAAGAAGTGTCCCCCAAATCGTATTTATTTCTGTATCTGAGCAGATGCTCCGGCTTAAAGGCTTGGCTGGCTAATGCCATCCTTGGCTTTATAAATTACAGAGAATTAAAGAGGAGCCTGTGCTGCTCCCTGGCTTCGTTTTCTTGATCCAGTGGCTGTACTCCAGGAAACCCAAACTGGCATGATGGGTGCTGTGATGCAATCTAGACACATGGGGAGCGCTTCCACTGGCTGAGGAGACTCAGACACAAAACCATGGGGAAAAGGGTTTATCTAGTGAAGTTAAATTGATATTGCTCCCTGTGAAATGAGTGGTCATTTTTGTTGGGGGGTGTGTGTCAGTGGGGACTCTTGAGCACCTGTGCAGGATAGAAACGAACAGTCTAATCACAGAATGTTGATTAACTACTGGTAGTAGTCAAGACACCGACTGCTCCTGATAATCAGCTCATTTCACAAGTGATATCGGTGCATTGGATTTCCTTCGTTGGAAAGCCAGCGAGCTGTGTGAGGGATGGGGAAAGTGTGGCCAGTCAGTCACACGTCTGTTCTGCAGCCTGTTACAGCAACCACTGGGTGAAACTTCGGTGTTGTTACCGAGAGGCTCAGGCTGAGCGATCCGTTCAGTTCACTCTGCCTTCCAAAGCTACTTTTTCAGAGCAGATTCTTGGCAAATCTGTCCCACAGGGACCTCAACTGGAGAGTTACCAAAAGAGAAACCTCACGGCCCTTGGCATTCTGCAGTAGGTGACCTGTAGAGATTTTTAAATGGTGGAAGATGTCAGGTTTTGTCTGCTGCTACAGTTAAATTGCTATTGGGACACATTTTCTACAGTAGAGAGGAAGATTCCCTTCCTACCCCCTTTTTACTGGTTTTTGAGGTTTTTTTAAGTTATGGTTTTTATTCCTGCTTTACAACCATTTCCATCAGGCTGAACCATTCCTCACTTTTTCTTTTTTTTTTAAAGCATTTTATTTGTTAAAATTGCAATGTTCTTAGTCCTCTTGATTCCGTTTTCCCTAATAAAACAAATCCATGGAGATAATGTCTGTTTTTCTGAGTTACTTCTGATTATCTTACACCTTCTGGCTGTTGAGCAATCTAGAACTGTTTTTCCCAACCACAGATGGAATAGAGTTAGGGAGGTAATCGCTGTTGACTGATACGTACGGTACCATGTGTACTCATCTGAACAAAGCAGACAAAAGGCATTTTAAAACATCATGCTCTGGTGCAAAGCCTGATAGATTGCACCTCCTTCGCCTCCTCCTCAGGAAGCTGTACAGCGTGATGAGGTTGTCCCTCAGCCTCCCTTTCTCCAAACGGGACAAGCCCAAAGCTCTCAGCTGCTCCTCACAGGACAGACATGTCTTGCAGCTCCTTCATCAGCTTCGTTCCCCTCCTCTGGAAGTGTTCAAGGACTTTCACATCCTTCTTAAATGATGGGGCCCAGAACTGTGCACAGTACTCAAGGTGAGGCCGCACCAATGCTGAACACAGCAGGGTAATCACCTCTCTTGAGGTTACGCTGTGTTTGGTGCACCCCGGGGTGTGGTTTGCCTCAGGGCTCACAGCTGGCTCCATATTGAGCTTCTGTCGACCAGCCGAAATACTCATATCCAAGATTTTCTTAATATTTTTATGGCTAGTTCTGTGAAAATGCTTAGAAAGGGCAAAAGGGCAAGCGATGATATGAATTCTTAGGGAAAGGAGAGAAAACCTGATTCATTCATGGTGTCTTCAGCTCTGCCTGATGTGAAATGGAGAAGAGTAATGAAACTTGTCAAAGGTATGAAACAACTTCCACAGGTGAAGAGGTTAAATAGCAACTTCTTCAACTTCAAAAGCCAGGACCAAGAGAGATTATAATAGCAGACTGTAACGTCGGGAATGACCGTTGGGTATGTCTTGCAGCAAGAATTAGGGGATATCGGAGTCAGTTGTCAGGGAGGCAACACCAAAGAGTTGTTTTTCAAACAAAGCAGAAGTGAACTGTGAGAAATTAAAATCTGAAGCTCATTGTAAATGTTCTGGAAATCAAAACCATGAATGGGCTTAAAGAAATACAATACAAATTCACAGGAAAACCCCCCACTACTGAGATTCATTAAAGCACAGCAATACAAATTCCCTCTTTGTCATACGAAGCCCCAGTAAAGAGGTCTTTTCTAATGATCTGGCCTCTTAGGTGCCTTTTGCAGAGCCTCTTCTACAGGCTGCTATTGCAGACAGACCCCTTCTGCCCTTTTATATTTTTAGCACACTCAAGTAGAAGCCTAAAACTGTAAGTAGCAAAGCAATTGCATTTGAAATCACAGTCATGCATATAGCCTGCTTGAGTTGCAGTATAGACTTCCACACCACATACTTTATTTACAAGATGTTCTTACAGCATAAAGTTTGCTTATTCTAGTTTCATGGGGGAAAAACGGTGTTTAAATGGGTAAAGGAATTTTCACTGTTACTTTTGCACAATTTCAAGAGCAGGAATAGTTCTGATTTGAATATCCCAGTGATAGTGAGGCCTACTTGATTGCACACAAAGAATGAACGTGTCATCCACAGTTATATTCAGGCCAAATATTATTCACAACAGCAATAAGCAAAATATTTGGTCTTTTTTGCTCTGTTTTGGATCAGTATGTTTGTCCTGCTTACTGCTAACAATGACTTAGTCATAGGGCATCCTATAGCTACAGGTGTCTTGGGTGTAGGTGGCCTGCACTCCATGCATTAACAAAGCTCCTAAGCACTATGCTAGGAACGTGGTGGGAGATCTGCCAGCCTGTCTTTGTCTTCACTGGCTCCAAATAACCCCTTATCTTCCAGCCCTTATGTGGATCTATGAAAGTCTTTCTGAAGTTAGGAGCTCTTAAACATCTGGGATCATCAATATTTGGTTCACAGGAAGTATCTGATTACTTCTAAACTGGTGCTTTCACATCTTACTTGGAATTTTAACTGTCCCAGCAGGAGCTGTTGATTGGTTTTCTTCAGCAGCAAACTCCTCTTCGCAGTCCCTGCTTTCAGGGAGGTGCAGCCCCTGGCTTCCTCTCAACTATGGAGTCGTGGGAAATGAAGAGGTATTGTGGGCTGCTTCAAGGAGGGGAAAAAAAAAGGTGAACTACATAATGCTAACTCTCATTGCCTTCAACTTAAGTTCAGCTACCTAGCTAGGAGGTTCTGTTAGCAGGACTGCAATATGTGTAATAATAATTGGCTAAAATTTCCCCAATCCTAACTTAGAATTACAGAGTTTCCATTTCAGAGTTACTGTCTTCTTTTAATAATGTTTTTCTCCAGCATAATAATTTCTTTGGGGATTTCCCTGCAGCTGGGATTCCTGTAGATGTAAGGACATAGCAGACCAAGCTGCATGTGAGTAGAGGTAGACCCATCCTGTCTGGAATGTTTGCTTATGTGTAGTGGTGTGTGCTCTGATGTATTCAGACCATGACAGAAGAGTATAAATGATGGAGAGAAAGTGAGAAAAATTTCTGACAGTTTGGTTTATGCAATGCTAAAAATCAGGGATTTCACAAGAATGAATAAAAATACATCCAGCCGAAGGGAGATCAGCATTTTTGGAGCCTTCTCCAGTCTGTGGTTTGTTCAATTGTCTCCCTAGTTTTCCCACCTTTTTTTCCCCCACCAATGAAAAATCTGGTAAGTCTAAGACTGTAATCTGTCAAAGCTATGCTTAGATGTCACTTCTTTGAAGACTTGCCTAGCTACCTGCTGGGATAGATTTTGTTGTAACATTGGTTTTGCCACAGTTTGTGTTTTCAACATTAATGTTGGGGTCGTTCATGCTTGAGACAGTGGAGATCTGATTGGCTTTGCCAAGGTTCTTAATGATGTTGATGTTGTATTTGGCGGTTTCCACAAAGCTGTTCTCCAGTAACCAGCCATCTGACTCCCCCTCCAGATCTCCTAGCAGCAGAACATTCTTCATTGCTGTTTGGAGGTACCGGACACCAATAAGTACAGAGAGCTGTAAGAAATGGTTAATGGTTAAACAGAGTTTAAATACAGCCTCATTCCTACAGCTCAGTTGGCTTTTTGACTTGTGTGTTTCCAGGCATAATTATTAATATTGAGTAAATCAGATTGTTTTCCCCAGCTATATATTTAACCACTGTCCCAATTAATGACATTTTTAGAACGAAAAATACTATGGAGAAATTTACTCTTTCTCCTTTCTTCAGGTAGCATTCCCGATTGAGTGTTACTGGCACATATATACCTAGAATTCCTTGGGAACACCAAATCCTTGGAGACTACAACTACCATATCTAGAATGGATGATCAGTTAATGGGCCCTCAGTCACTGGGAAAAGAAAATGAAGTTGTGGTCTGTTAGTTTCTGAAGACTTTTTTTTCCCCTGACCTTGATGAACTGTTTCCTCTGAGGAGCTGAGTTAGTAAGCCGTGTGTGTCCTGCCACACTACAGCTCGACAGGACAGCGTTCAGTAGCGGCTCAAGCGGCAGTTAAGGAAAAAGCTCCGTTTGTAGTTCTGTTGGCATGGAGATCAGTGTGCCCAGCTTGCCAACGTTTAAGGCAGCACCGAGAGCTGGCTCACAGCTCTTCCACGTGCTGCCAGAGGCCTCCGGTTCCTGGCACCCTTCCTCCATGTGGCACTGCTGGAGGGCCTTTGTGAACCCTCTTAATTACAGGGCTAATGTACAGTAGAGAAGCTCATACAGCAGAGGAGTAATGGAACACGGAGTTAGGAGGGAGGAAAGCTGCTGTTTAGCCTACACCACTGGGGGGTCCTTTACCTGCGGATGTCACCTTTCCCTACAGACTGGCAGAAGGGCTGTGTCTCTGCCAGGACACATGCTTGCCTGTGATATGCTTTTTGCTTGCATAAGCAGCAGGCTAAGCTACATCTAAGAAGGTCTGCTGGGCTTGCAATAACTGTCTATAGGGTAAGGCTATATAACGTAAAAGGAAGCTTTCAGATAGTAATGCTTATGGCCAACTTTTACTGTAAATGAAACTAATGTATTCAGCCAAAGGCCTGCTTACATTGTGTACATTCTTTGTTACAACTCACTTAAAACAACCCTTACATGTTTTTACCTCGCTCTGTGGTTGTCTCTGCGTGCATCATCCTGTACCCAACCCTAGAAACCTTTCACAGAAGGGGACGTGAAAAAGCTCTGTAAATACACAGAATTATGTACACAGATAATTTCCCACAGTTCTCACCTCCAGTGAGCTTTGCTTCTGCTCTGGGGCTTGAGCAAAGTTGCCTGCACTAAAGGAAACCCTGAAACATTCCTGAAGTGCTTGTGGACTTTTTTAGATACCAAGATGCTTCTTGTATCCTACCCTGTAGCTGTTTCCCACTCTAGAGAGCAGTAAGTCTGATCTGATGCAGACACTTTATATGAGACTTACCTCAAATAACCAAATGAGCAACGCCGCGATACCAATGGACCTCATAATGGCCGTGTAGTGATCCAGCAGGGCCTCTCTGCACCCCCTCACCCAGATATTGAGCTCTTCAGTCAGGAAATCGTAGTTGTAGTGGGCGCTGTTGTTTGTGAGCTGGTGCTGGATGCAGGGCCGCGGGGAGCTGGGGTTGCAGCAGCTGAAGGGCACGCCATCCACCAAGAACTTCCCATCAACGTTGCTCTTTAGACGGCTGGAACAGGACAGAGAGTTAAGGCAAATCTGGGATCAGCAGCAGACGGTGCCTGTGATTTTTATAAAGGGGTATAATGCAAGTCTGCTGGGATGCAGGCCTCTCCCAAGGAAACAAAAGGGAAATGGGAATACACTTCCAACTGGAAAAGATTCCTACTACAGGAAAACTGAATCTTTCATTTGGTGTATTTCTTAAATGTGGTATGAGTACAGCATCTCCATGGGGTTCTTGGTACTGTGTGTGCAAGATGGGGATTCAGTGTTCACAGAGAAGTTCCTTCCTAGGTATCTTTGCACTGAAAATACTAAACACAGTTCCTGCACTTCTTTATCTTGGTGTAACTCTAACGGAAGTTATGGCCCTAGAGATCCCAAGTTTCACTACTTCTGGACTGATTTTCAACACAGGTATCCCTAAGAGAAGACCAGCCTTGCATACCTGAGGAACCACTGGAGATTGGCCGCTGGCATTTCATCATTGTACCCTGGCTAGTTTGGCACATTTGAGACTAATTCACAAAGGAGTTTTTACTTTGTGTAAATATACTTTTGTAACTTTGGAAACTGCATTTATTGCTAAAAATTAATCCTTTCCCTCCACTGTAAGACCAAGAGAAAAAAACGGGGAAAGAAGAAAGATTAAATAGGAGAGAAAAAAAGAGAAAAAAAAAAAAAGATGGAAAGAGAACACAGTCTCAGATTTGATTAATCAGGAGCTTCTGGGAGGGTTAAATGAATCCTTTACATCCATTTTCCTTGTACTGCCTGCTCTTCAGCTAGCACATCCTTGTGAGGGCTTCTGTCTTCAAGCAGGCTCTTCAGAGAAATAGATTTTCCAGTAATTGGAGAGCATATTAGAGGTGCTCTCAAACTTTGGGGAAGTAGCCTCTAAGCATGTACTGATCCAGTCATACTGATTGGAAAAGGCTTATTTCCTGAGACAGCCCTGCAGGCAAGAACCACAGCCTGTATTAAGGAAGCCTGTGCCCTTCTTTAGGGAGCCAGAACACACAAAAGACAGCTCTCTCTTAGATATCCAGCTTTCACCATTTGCCAGGAGTAGAATTTTCATTATCTTCCAAAGCTTACCCTCAACTTATTAATGTTTACAAATCATATTTGCCTATCCTACTACAGATGATTTAAATTAAAGGGAAGGAAGTCATACAAGAAGCTCATCAGGTGAAGGGGAGGAAACAGAAGCTCTACTATCCAAGGTACTTTTAGCATTTTGGGACTAAAGGTATCCTTCAAAAGAACCACAAGCTGCTGGGAAGCTCGGTATTTCTGGCAGTGCTGGGATGGCAGAATAATTGCCTTCACGTTGTTGCTGTGAGATGCTAAACACAACTTCCTTCCTTTGTCATTTTTTTAGGGAGTGGTGGTGGGTTTGGTTTTGCTTAACATTCCGTCAAACGTATCTCCCTCAAAGATCCTTTCAAGTTCATCTGCCATTTCCCACCTAGCAGCGGGTAAGGTTGCATTGCTCTCCATTTGAAAGCCCAGCTCATTGCCCTGTGACCATCATGGTCCTGGTGATGGCAACAGAACAAAACCAATGCAGAAGAACCCAAATATTCCACTGAAACCAAAATGAATCGTGCAAGCGGTCTAATGGGCATGGGCAAAACCACTCTCAGGGAGGGCAGAAAGGGCAAGGAGAAAAGAAATCTCACAGAGGGAAGAGAGGAAGGCTGGCACATTGTGAAAGGGAGGCTTTTACCTGGGCTGGCAAAATGCCAGAGGGGAGCAAAGAGGACCCGAAGAAAGGGGTTCAGTTTTGCAAAGTTTACACGTGAGTTGATGTTATGTCAGTTCTCATATACCATGTCTACTTCTCCATCTACCCAGTACTAATACAGTACAAGATGAATCCAAGAAAAAGATGTTTTTCCTTTCTGAACATTACCAGCATCTAGTGATTTCACACCAAATGCTTCACCACCAGATTTTGGAAACCCTAGTCGAAACAGGTTACACAGCACCAACTTGTACTCCAGCAGCCAATATTAGAATTATCCAACTGACATACAGCAGCAGAAATTCTGCAGTGTAGTTCCCTCCCTCACACACTTTCAGTGGCATTTTCTGCCTCCCTGGGGCAAAAATTAATGGTCAGCATGTGGCAGAGCACTGGCAGACACTGCAGAAGGCAACAGAGTTGAGATAAGACCCAGGGTATAACATTACGGTTTCTGCATGTCTCTCAGAAATAAAAGTAGTGTATTTTCCTTCTGTTCTCACAATGAGACACCACTCTTCTGTTTCTGTGGACCATATTTGTTTGCATGTCACTTTATGGTGCAGAACCAGGATTTAAAGTACCTCTCAGGTCACGTCTGCTTTGTGTCATTGCTGCTTTCCAACTTCTCTCTTGAGGACACTTGTCCTGAAGCTTGCTTTGTTTCCTCAGCCAACTGCCTTACCTATGCTGATGCCCTCTCATCCATACTCTCTCAGGTCCTATCCTCTGCTTTATCTGTAGCTTGGTACATACACTTCACTCTAATAGCAGCTCCAGGTTGCAAATTCTGTGAAAATAAGATGTTTGGCCTCCCTTCCACCTGGCTTTATTGTCACTGATTTCTGAGTACAGGAAGACAGAATGCTTGACATACACCAGTCAGGCTTTTTGTGTTTTCTTTCCCAGTGCCATAGAGCTCCTTTGCTCTTGTTGGTGAAGACTTTCTTTCAGCTTTAGAAGAATTATTACATAGTGGATTATCTTTTTCTAGGGGTATCTTACTGTTACATTTTCTATTGTGTATAAGAATTACCATACTTTCTGATCTTCACAATTGCTACATCACGTGAAGCCCCACAAACAAACCCCTAAGCCAAGTTTCATGGGTTTTTCTCCTCCTTTTTTAAGCAGTGTATGTGGTGTTGGCAGTTCACATGTGAATATATAGATCTGAACCTCAGTTTGCAAAATCTAACATTGTGAAGGAGAAAGATCTGTCAGGGTTTAGCTTTGACAGTACAACGTATTGACAGTACAATCCTTTTTACTTTCCATCATCAGCTCACTATAATTGAAATTTTGAAGTAGCTAAATCACACATTAAACAAGGAAAGATGCATCTTTGCGTTGCAAAAACATCCATAAGTTAGCAAAAGGCAACTTTTTTCACAGAGTTGGCATATTTTGTGAGTATTGTGGTTATTTGACAGTTTTTTGATTGAGATTCCAGCAGAAATTAGGATCTACTTGGCCTTGTGAGGTGTATGCTGGAACCTCATGATTAAATGTAAACAGAAGGATGCTTTTTGGCTTGAGTACTTAAGTATTTTTTGTTTTAGAGGGAGCATATGGCTTAGGCAAAGTGTTGTTGCATCAGGTTTACTATGTGAGTTAAACTACAAAGGTATTTGTGAACATGCCTATAACCAAGGAAATGTTACCTCTTTCCAAATTAGACACATTATTAGAGTTATTTAGCATGACCTTTGGGAGAAGCCTTCTAGTCAGAAGGTGTTGCTTTAATAAGGAGGAAAAACATTGTCAGAATTTTTGGCTGATGGCAGAGAACAAATGGTTTTGCCATATTCTCTCTAATTTCAATGCATCTCAAGATCTTTTGATGTTACTGTCTCAAAGAAATTCGTCTTGAAGAAGCCTTTTCCACAGAATATTTTGTTATGACTAGTGAATACTTACTCCAGAACTTCCTTGGAAGCCATATTCAGATAACGAGCAGATACCCACTGAATTTCAAACCAGTCTCTAAAGCCATTATTTCCACAGCATTGGAATCCAATTTGTAACATATCCACTGTTTTTTTTAAGAAACATCGTCCAGGTATGTCGGTGTCCTTGTAGAACTTAATAGCATCCCTCAATCCCAGATAGAGAGACTCTTCCAGCTCATTCCTCATGGTGTAGCACATGAGAGCACCCACCAGGATGCAGAAGGTAAAACAAAAGGTACACACGATGTATGGGAGCATAACTAGTTTCCATCGCGAGAACTTGTTAGCGTCTGAGCAGTCATAGCAGATTTTGCCACCCAAGAAGTTGATGATACATGCTATGACTCCTACAGAGATCAGCATGTTGGGAACAGAGTTAATGTCCCCTTTTGCCATCACTTCGTTGCGCTTCTTGATCTCTATTTTCAGGAAGAGGCCAAGACTGAAGAGAATGATCCCACTTACTACGGAAATCCAGTTGAGGATCCATAAGATCTGAGCCAATTTGTCCCGCTTAGTTTTGGTGAATTTTACTTTGAGAACGGCCATGGTCAGATCAGCATTAGGAAGAGATGCGTAGGTAAAGGAAAGCTGGTAAGCTGATCAGGAGCATGTATCCCAGGCATGCAGCAGACATCTGAGGAAGAGAGAGAAGTTACTGTCTGCTTGACTGGCTATTTATAGAGACAACAGAAAGCTTCCTGTACAGCCTCACGCACTCCAAGACCTGCCACGGGAATGTCCCACTTAGATTCACTGCTTGAATTTCATACAATATGAATCACTCCAGAAATTAATTCCAAGGACCAACTATTAAAAATAAAAATAAGTAAACAGTACAATCAAGGAACTCTGGAACTTGGTACAGATTTTTGTCTTAAAAGCAATTCTCTGAGCAGATTTTCTGATGTGTGGAAGTGAGCTGATCTGCTGTCTTTCCCTCCATGAGACTCATGGTGCCTTTCCCTTTTACTCATTGCTCATATTTTCTTGATGATTCTAGGAATTTATAATTCTTAAGATTACTGTGTCATGGTCATATTTGCATTCAAAAGTTGCTAACAACCATGAAATAGCACCAGAAACACAGTATCCTATAGGTGTGTTTAGGCAGTTAAGTGATTATGTAGCATAAACCATGATTTTGCTAGCCAAAAGCAATCTTATTCCTACACTTACACTATGAAGATATGATCACTCTGGCAAAAACTGAAGGGGGAAGTGACTGGTTATCCACACAAAAAGTGTTCAACAAATAGTTAAACTGTTAATGGCTGTGTTGGTTTTCTTGAAAGTACTAACAACATTTTATTGGATCTTAAGTGTTATGACTTGAATATATTGCTGCTGAGAATTCTTCCATTTGGCTTGGCATAAAAGTACAATCATTTTTATGTGAAGTAACATAACACCCTACCAAAGAAAAAAGGAGAGAGTAGAATATTTTCAGACCTTAAGAAAAATATCAGTGGTTTAAGATGCTCTATTTCCTTCCCTACCTAGTTGCCCTTCCTTCCTTTCTGAAAGTTCTTATTAAAAAATAGGTTTTGAAATAGCATGATGTATTAAACAATTCCTAGGGAATCACTGTTACTTGCTTAACATCTACTCCTGGAGCTGAAGTTGCTTGTTCTTTCCCTTTGTCCTGAGAACTGTGATGGTCTTATTTTATTCCAAAACTCCCACCACCTGCTGACTACTTTCCTTTCCGAGACCCCCATATTCCAGTAAGAATCCTAAACTTAATTCCTGGTTGCACTTTCTGCAATAACCTTGAATTCTTCACTGCCCACTAGAACTGTTTCCATTTTCCCCTCTGAAGAAGGCTCTGTAGTCCCGAGGGGCCCCCACAGTAGTGTTTTGAAGGAGAACTATAAGAAAAATGGCAGAAAACTCCTCATGTGTTAAGTAATTTTTATCTTGTATATTTGTTAGCTTGCTTTTCATACACCTGCTCATATACTGCTAACAGGCCTTTAAAATGACTGATGTTTTTCTCTCCAAAGATCATAATAATGGGTATAAAATATATTGAGAGATACTTCCACTCCACTCGAGTTTCAAATCTGATATTTCAGACTTTCACAACTGAAGGAAGACTTTTGTGTTTCAAGGTCTGTCTTCTTTTCCCCAGCTCTTAGTGGATCTAAGAAAAGATAGCATCTTTCCCAGAACTTTTAACCTTGCTACTCTGCAACACTACTAGTATTTTCTCTGCACCTCTCCAGTTACATCACAATTACAGGCAGAGAGCAGTTAATGACATCCAAGAGCTAAAACCTGTTAGAGCTGGAGACAGTGTGTTTTCTGTGTAGGTGATGTGGATGTTGAACTATGCTGCAGTACCTCAGGATCAAACCTTTTACCCTCCTTCAGTGCTTCCAGTGCTTTGTGACTGCCTTTCCTCAACATGTGCAAGATACATGGAGCTGTTCTTCCCTCCCTCCCCATGAAACCTGTTCTCAGCATGGTCTGCTACTAATTCATCAATTTCCATCAGAGTGCTTGTATACTATATTTATACTATTAAACAGTCATCTAATTCCACTAATACAATGGTAAAACATAATCCTGTGAATTTGGGGAAATAGAAAAGTATAAGCAGTTTTATTGATGTATAATTGTTCTTAAACTAGTGGGCTCTACTACTTAACTTCATTGGAAGAAAACTGGTGTCCTGAAAGCTACCCACAGACAAGCTGTATAGAAGTAGGGCTACACCTACCTACTGCAGGATCTACAGCTGCAATGAAGCTTAACATTGGGTAAGTAGATTGTTATACAGTACAGTTTAAAAAGGTCATGGTCTTTTGGTGTCTTCATTTCTACATGTTGTAAGGAATCATTTCTATTTGTACAAGCAAGCAATGTTTTAGACATCTTCATTAATTTGAATAGTGAAGCATTTTAATGCCTGTAAGATCTAACTAATTCATGTTGCTTGTAAAAGTATATATATATATTTATATTATTTATTCTCTTGCATTTAAGAGAGGAAACTAATTCCCCTCTGAACTACTAATCTCTGTCTATCTTTTGTACAATACACAGAATACTGTGCAAAAACACAGTAATTTTCCTTACTGGTCTTATTTCCAAAGGTATTGAGGCCAGTGCCTCTCTGACTTTTAAAACAGGGTCCTAATTTTGATTGATGATTCATTATCATTTATGGCTGACTACTGATTGAGATCATATTGTGATAAACATATCTATTATCTAGATTAAATGATTACTGATAGAAACCTCTCCACAAACAAGTCCAGCAAATAGTCATTTATAAAATGAGAACACTTTCTTCAGAGCATTCTTCTATGGTTTCCTTCAGACCTGATTTAGAAGGATCATTCTCTGCTGGCACAGAATTAAGCCTCTATATAAATTCAGCTGGCAGCCTGTCTACTAAGCCCGGAGACAGTATCTCTGATTGCCTTACCAGTTAAGCAGTTAATGGCTTGAACTTAAATAGCTGTAGATGGCTGCTGCAAATAGGTTTATTTGTCCCCGATATTGAGGTCTCAGAGCTCACGATGGAGAGAATTGGTTGTGAGGTCTCCTAGCCACTGATAAGCAGTTCATGTTCAATGGCCAGTGTATATGAGTCCAACACTCACTGCTCATTTCTGTGAAATACATGTACGTATTTGCAAAGTACCTCTAAATTGTTAGGCACACATAGTGACAGTGTCACTGTCACCCTACGTCCCAAACATATTTTGTTTCAACATTTGAACAAGAGCTGTAAACAGTTCTACCTTTACTTAAAATTCATCTGTTCAGGAGGCATTGTGTATTCTGGAAGATGTAAATTTAAGAATTTCTGTCATATTCTTGCTGTAAAGAAATTTGAAAGTTGAATTCCATAAGCTGGGATAAAATCAGAGTCATGTAGCTACTCTGATACAGCTCCCTCTCCCATTTTCAGGGAGAAATTTCATTTCAAGTTAAAAACATAAAAAAGAAAAATTTAAGTGCAAGAGCAACTCTCCTAATAATTCCTTGTCTCCAGTAATTCTCATATAGTATTTCCAGTTTCTTTGGTGAAATTTTATTATTGCTATAAGACCAGACTTCATGGAATATTTACACTGGGCTAACAGAAGTACCCATGCCATGGTCCTCCAGCAGTATAAAATCTGCACTTTCATATGAGCCATACTGCCAAAGGGGGTCATTGACTGGTTGGTGTAGTGCAGTGACCACCTGTTGACTGACCCTCTAATGTCACTGATATACCTGAGACTGCACAAGGATCTTGTAAGGGACAAGTGTGCTTGAGGGCATCAAGTCTGGGAGAGAACAGCTTACCTACTCTGTCCCTGACAAATTAGTCTGTGGGAAACACTAGGCAGAAGGTCCAGCGTTCCCACATTCTACAAGGATATTTCTCTTGAAACTATTTTCTCTTATGCTTAAAGTTTACTGAATTTACTTTTGTAACAAGAAAGGCCTCTTCCCATCACATTGAATTTTTTAAGTACACCTTACGGTCCTTAACTGTTACATAAAGTATTGACTGCATTTATTAACATAAGATGTATTGCAATATACATACTGACCCATAGTAACACTTGTTTTCACCCTCTTTCATCTTTCCAGCTGAAAGAACTGAAGTGCAGTTATGAGCTAAAAAGGTCATTGTCTTGCTCTGTAATATGTATCTTTTCTTCTCAAAGTTATATTTGCCAGTGAGCTACTGTAAAACCACAATCACTCCTAGTAGTTCAGAGGAAGTAACACCTCTATCAAAGTTCTTAGCAACACACCTCACCATTACACATAGGCCACTCTAGTTATGAAGCATATACACTAAGATATATTTTCCCCAGCTATGGGAGAGGAAGCCGAATTTTATTCTGTAATGCAAGAACTATTTCTTTCAACAGAAGAAGGACAATATCTGTGGAAATCTCTTCCACATTATCAGTACTGTTCTGAAGCTTTCCTTGTCTAATTCAATTCAAACACAACTTCCTTCAGCATACTGTAACTTTTTGTTTTCAAGATGCCACTTACCTGAGCCTTTGTTCCCAAACTTCCCTAAGTATATAGAACAAGACACTGTATGGCTATTTATTTGTTTATAAAATTTACTTAGTAGATGCAAAGTGTCCAAAGAAATTTTACTTGCATTTTTTTCATAAACAAACCACTTCTTATCTCACCAATGTCACTAAAATCTGACATTTTAACTAAAAGTACATTCTTGCCTGTGACTTACTGTAAAAGAAGGCACTGACCTGCTTCAGAGGACTGAACAACATCTCAAAACCAGGAACTTGATGAGTATAGAGGAAAAAATAGCTGGATGGAGCATCCTGAGGAAGAATGAAGTATGATGATTCCTGATGTCTGTGTAGTTCTTCTGTCTTTACACTGACTCACCAATTAAGACAGAGAAGACTTCAACTCTCCTGGCTGTGCTAATCTTTCAACTCTAATCGTAGCTAAGCGATTTATTTCAAGGTTCTTATGCCACCGGGTTGAATCCTGCAAAACAGACCAATTATCTGTGTGTGAACTGAGAACTTGCTAACAAAATGGATTTATAATATAACTTATATTATATATATATATATATAATATAACTTATTTTACCTTTCTACCCCCTCCCCCTCAGTCGTTTGGGCTAGTGAGCAACAGACATCTTCAACATCTGCTAATGTCTTCATTAGTTCTTAATTTCTTCTTAACAATAAATATGGATTCAAGAGAGATAAACATGAAAATAACAAAGCTTTGCACTTCTGTGAGAAGGGAAAATCTATCTTAAGCAATTATCGTTTACATTCACTGTTATGCACCTAACCCACCATTCCATACTATGTTGCTTTGAATGGAATTGTCTGTCCTTTGTGTATTGACTGTGACTGTGTCCAAGAAAGGAATTCAAGCAACCAAGAGCAATTGGATCACCCTGTATGAGTCATGGTAGATTCTGGTTTGGGAAGCTTTCCAGGTTCAAGAACAATCTACTAGACCCCTCTGTCCTAGACTCTTAAAAGCTTTATCTGAAGCCAGAAACAAATGCACCTTGTTCTTTGGCATTTCTGAGCCCAGCATATAGCAATCTGTGGGATGGACATGGCTGAGCTGAACTAGCAACAGTAGCAGCTAAGTTTGCAGCAATGCTTGATCAAGTTAGTGGTGATGTTAGTACCAGAACTGAGTTACTAAGCAGGACCAGGTTTGCTCTATGGGGTCTGTAATAAGTCAGCACAGCAGAAAAAAAGAGCTCAGTGAGCACACGAGTGACTGATTGCAAGGGACCTGCACCAATTAATGCATATGAATATTCTCCAAAGCATAAACCCTCCTTGCACAACTAAAGATGAGCAATAAACTGATACCATGATATTACCGGGATTCTGTGTGTTCTAGTAATATGCCTGCTCACCTTGTTTATGGAATCATGCTTTTGTGAAGACAGACATCCCACTGCACACATCAACATTACCACACATTATCAGAAAATACAGAAGGTTAGTTACCAGTGCAACTCAGTCTTTCAGAGTCTTGGGTAAAGCAGAGACTGGAATATCTAACTACAATATTCTAAGAAGAAAAAATAATTCAAACTTGCTCACTTGCCAGGAGTAATTTCATACATTACTGTGCAGAAAAGGGAGGCTCCCTGCTGCCATTGTCACTCTGTGTCTTCCTGGGGTGAAAAATCCCACAGACATGTCTCAACAGAATGAAGTCATAAAGAGAAATTATCTCACTTTTCAGTTTTTCTGATATGATTGAACTCATAACTAATGTTTATGCTGAAAGCTGTATCCAACAATGCATTGTCTAGTACTATATGGCAAACTTACAGAGCTGCTTTTTTGACATGGGAAGTCCCTGGAGCTATACAGGCTCAATGTGCCTTTTGCTGGCAACTTCAGTTCAGAAAAAATATTATTTACTCTATCTTCACCTTCACCTTTTTAAAGAAAATACCTGAAATAGGGCTTTCAGCTTTCTGTATTGCTTATGTGCTGATATACCGCAAATCCAGGAAATGTCAGATCAAAACCATATGTGATACATCTGGGACCTGTTGGGCTTTCTGCATATAGACCACAAAAATGCTTGTGTATGAGGAAATATACCCCAACTGCACTGACTTTGCCCTATGCGCACGGATCATTCAGGCCCTGGTCCTGCCGTACTTCTGCACCACAAGGAATAGGTTGAACCTGTACAAATGTTTGTCAAATGATCCACAGGTATACAGTATTCCTTGTGGACAGCAGAGGTACAAACATTTACACCTTCACCTGGCATTTCTGAGCTACTGCTCCGATGTGATATATTAGGAATCCCAGACAAATGTCTGAAGTCCTTCCCTATGCCCTGGAAAGGTTCATGTGTGAAAGCCATGCACATCTGTGGAACTCCAGACACGTTATCCCTGAGTATTAGGAAATTTTACTGCCACAGATACCTACTAGTAGAAGAATGCACCTTCCCTGTTGCTTTGCAATATAAACCCAGTACTTGGATGCATGAAAGAAAGTAAGCAGAAGATGGCACTGCTGCTGTATGTAGATTTTTTTTCTACAGTGTAAAGTAAGAAGTTTTTGTTTGTGTTGGGAGATTAGAGGCCACTTACAAAGTTAATGGAAGCTCAGGAACCAATCATTGTAAGAAATAACTTAAATCCAGTCTTAATGCAATTAGAAGCCAATGCTACCTGTATTTTTTTGTTTCATCCCATACTGGGAAATGGTTTAAGCTGCAAAGTTAATATCAGAAGTTGAATTATTCAGAAATTAGTTTTGGTTTATGGCAATCTATAACTAAACATGATGCACTTTCTTACAGACCTACTGGGAAGCCTGGACACCAGGACCATAATGATAGAGTAGCATTTTGTAACTCAGCAGGAGTGGTTGCACATGTCAGTCTGCCATCTATCATCCAGCGGTGTAGAAAGAAAACACTTTCCTACTAGCAGTAGAGATTGCTGTGCTGTAGCTTTAGATTTGAAAGAGGTAAATTTAATAAATGTGTGGCCAATAATTTACCTGTTTAGTACTACTTAGTACCATTCCTATGTAAGTCCACAGCTGAGGACAGATGTGTAATGAATTAGCCTAATTAAACAGCTTGTTGGGATGCTGCATGCTGCAAAATTAATTTTTACATCTAGTTTCCAAAATAATGTTTCATTTTTATATCTGGATGGCTTTCCATTTCAGCTTGTATTTAATGCAAATGATAACTAATGGTAAGAGATTGTGGAATAATGGACTAAAAATCGAGGCACTCATTAAGTCTGACCTAAGCAGGTACTATATAACCTTCCTTCAACATGTTGGTGCTTCAGAGAGAGAGTTCATCTTCAGGAAGAGACTCTCAGTGATATGTGTTGGCACACAGAGGGTATGAAAAAGGGAATTCAGACCATCTGCTTTTTTATTTTTGTTTTTGTAATGTTGTGAACCACATGGGAAATACTGAGAGGCATAAGTTAGTAGCCAAATAGAAGCAGCCAAATGGGTCTTTGCAGAATATTAATCTCTCAACTACATTTTGTATCTTTTAGAAAGGAAGTATAGTGGTATCTAGAAGATTATGGCTGGTTTAGTTAGATGAAGATACCTACGTTAAATCACATTTGAAATTCTTATGAATTGCAGCTGGCAGAGGGAATGTCTCAAAGGCAAAAGGCAATGGGGACAGACAGTAATCCAAAAGAACCCAGTTTGAACATTAAAATACCAAAAGCTTATTGCAAAGTAAGACAATTATGTTTTCACAACTACAGCTATATCCATTTACTACAGTTGTATCAGAAGACCTGCTGTACTACATTCCATGAAAAATACAAATACTGCAGCTCATTTAATTGCCTGAAGAATGTCACAGATTAAACAAATCAGAAAAAGAAGTATTATAACAATATGGATGCTGGAGCCACTCTTGGGAAAAAGGTAAATGACAGTAGACCTGCAAATGTACTGCTCTTCTGGGCTCCTATATATTCCGGGAAATGCTATGCAGGCACCTATCAAGCTGGCTCAGATTTCAATCCATAGGAGCTGTACTGTCCATTACCTCTGAGTCATTACAAACGGAAAACTAAGGCACAGAAATAGTGTAGTCAGCTTAAAATCAAACCAGCAGCCTATGGTAATGCTGGAAAATGAACCTGTACTTAAAATTGGTAAATGAAAACTTCCATCTTCATTGTAACTTTTTTTCTGGAGACTAGAATCCATTTTTATGCCTAGCCCATGCAGCACTCCTGCTTTTCACCCTCACAATTTGTTCACTTTCAATCACAAAAAGTCATCAGGAAGCTTTTAGTGGAATGGAATTATACACATATTATGAGGGTTACCAACAAACTTTCCCCCTCATATAATGAGGTAGTATCTCCTATTCCTATTCTACAGCATCAGTACTTAGGTGCACTGCATTGCCAATTGATTCTTCTTCCCCTAGCAAAGCAGTGAGACGTACACTGTCACATTTCTCCTCAGAGACCTCCTATACTAATTTGGAAGTCTCCCTCTTCTTACCTCGTTATATAAACCTGATGTTGATGTTGGTTTTGTTCTCCAGACACCACTTGAACTGCACAGTATTGCTCAGGACATCTTGTAGGGAATCTGAGATTCTTTTAGAAAGGAAAGAAAACAAATTGATAAAAAGCCCAACTTAACAAAACAAAATGTCTTAAATCTCTTCTGTCAAATAGACAAAACCCAGCACCTAGATACAATGCTCTTAGAGTTCTTCTGAAGAAGACCCCAGATCAATCTGTACCTACGGCAATGACTTCATGCTTATTGACACTCTGTGTCTAGAAATCATGATCTATTAAAAAAGATTGAAGAAACTTGGTTTTCTTAGAGATGTGTTTACCTTTCCCTCTTCAGTGAGAGCATTGTTTCCACCTCCACTTATATATTTATTTTTAATTACAATTTTCAACAAATTCTAGGATTTGGTGGATGTTTATTGACTATCCAAACCTATTAATTTTCCATCTATTGGGAATGAATACTTATGAAGTCTGTTGAGCTCGTTCCTCTTTATTTTTTATCTTTATCTCCCCTCTCTTTTCTGATAATAATTTGATTTCTGACTCTCTGAAAAACTTCCCGTAGCTTTGTCTCCTATTTCTGTAGTCAACTAAGCAGAAACATTATTCAGAACTTCTGACTCATACAGAAATAAATAAATAACCCAAATACCCTGATGTCTAGGCAAAGAAGTTCCAATGGAAGTATTTGAAACCAAGGCATCTGTACTTCACAGGATGAATCATCTACTCCCATTTATTTGAAGAAAAATAACAGTGGAGTTCAGTCTTACACGTTGTTAATCATGTCACCCTTCTTTATCAGTAGATATATGCATATGTTGTGCACAGGTATGGGTATTGATTTTTAAGGATTCCTTGCGCGAAACATTAGCTCATTCCTTTCAGACAAAAAAAAAATCTCCCTCATCCCAAAAGGAAGAAGAATTTTCAGAAAAACAAACTTATTTTTCCGTGATTATCCATTAAGAAGCCCGAGAAAGAAGAAGTTAGTGTTCCACATATAGAAAATACTGGAAGTTATGTTCTACTTCTTCAATCAATCAAGAAAGATACCAGGGGTTTATATGTGGCATATTCTCCGTTCTTTTTTTAATAATAAAATCGTAAACGCTGGAGCTGTGTCCAGTTGTGTCCTGAATTAGTTTGATGTTACTTCAATCTTTACAGGCTTGTTTCTCCATGTTTTAAAATTCAGACCACGCCTATTATTGCCTCATTAGGTGATTTAATACTTATTATTAAATACTGAAGCTATATTGGACATGTAAGAACGTATTTACAGAACTATTTTTTGTACAAACTTACCAGCAAATTGTATTGCCATGCACATACCAACACAGCTGAATTTGTATCTCATTTTTTTCCTCACAGTTTTCCACAGGAGTTACTTGGTTACAATAAAGGTTGGTCAGGCAAGCCTTTGAAATTTGGAGTAATTTCTGACAGGAATCCTCCCGCTCTCCCACTTCAGAGTTCTGCTCTGCAGTACTTTTGTCTCCTTTCAGTCTACATCCAAGTCAGACATTTAGGATTGAACTAAGACAAGAAAGCTTGCTTTATTGATTTATTTTGCACTGTGTGAAATATACAAAGATTTTAAAACAAATGCCGAGGTATCCATTTGCTGCTGTTTACAGCTGTTGACTGGTTTTGCCAGAGTAACTTACTTTTCCCTCTGTTTTGGAAATATCAAGCTAAAACTACTGTTGATATAATCATTCCAACTTCAGAAAAGTTAAATCAGCAGACAATTGCTTCCTGTACTTGTTCTTCTCCTTCCCAAGGTGAAATTCTCCCCCTGGCAAGATCTGAACCTTTGCTGATGCAAATAATGATTTTTCCAATCCTGTCAGTTTCAGAATTTATTTATAAAAGTAATGCTCTGGTAGGATTTATGACAAAAATGTTAACTTAATTTCAGCATGTTTCTTCAGGAATGATGAATGTGTAATTTTAAGAGATATTTAGGCATGCTATTTACATGTATGGACAAGTAAAATGTACCTGTAAAATTCACTTTCCAGAGACTGTTCATAGGAATAGAGTGAGAGATCTGCAACAGGTGGGTTAGAAGCTCCTCTTCTTTTCCCTTTTCTTTCTACTTGTAAACTAAAATGACCAGATTAATTCACACATGGGTTAGAAGCTCCTCTTCTTTTCCCTTTTCTTTCTACTTGTAAACTAAAATGGCCAGATTAATTCACAGATGCATTAGTTAGATATGCTGGGCTATGACACTTGAATATGCTTGCAAGAGGAGGGCCTAGGATGCTCATTATCATTCCATGCAGTCAGGGATGACCTTTCACTCACATTTGTTTGATATATTGATTCAAAAGCTGTGTGATAAACTGGTATAAAAAATATGGTTACATCAGAACTTCTGAAATACCGTACAGGGTCAGACCAGTTATCCACCTGGCACTCTAGTCTGTCTCTAACAGTAGCAAGAGCAGACACTATTCAGAGGCACTTTTTACGGTTACTTCCCCTTTTACTCCCCCTACAGCAAAACTGTTGTTAATGTGGTCATGGAATTTCAGATAATTATCTCACAAAGCTAGATACAGAAACAAAGTACACTTGGTTAAAGGTAAGAACAAGATTATAGTTACATTGCAAAAAGGGGCACATTTTTACAGAGCTAGCCAATTAGAAGTAACTATTTAAAACCCAAATGAAGAGCATAGAACAGTTTTTGCCTCAGGGTAATTTTTTCCAGGTGGAATCAACATGGTGCATCTAAGCTTAACTGCCTGAAGAAAAGAAAAGAAAAGAAAAGAAAAGAAAAGAAAAGAAAAGAAAAGAAAAGAAAAGAAAAGAAAAGAAAAGAAAAGAAAAGAAAAGAAAAGAAAAGAAAAGAAAATTAGAGTAGCTTGATTCTATCTACATAGAGAAGTTGGCTTTTTTTTTTTTGAGATGTTAATTTTGTTTGGTTTTGTTTTGTTTGTTTGTTTTTGGTGAAGATATTCTGCAAGCTTGCACTGACAGAGGAAATGCTGGTATCTGTTTCATTTACCATCATCTTTGAACAAAAATAGTAGAACAGAAAGCCTTGAAGAACCTCTTGGTATTTTCTGGAGCAGCAAATTAAAAAAGATTAGATTTTTTCTGTAAAAACCTCCTGTACTTAACTGGAAACAGATTTTCCTTTTGAGAAGACTAAGTTGCAGCTTATGTTCTTTCCCTTTTGAGAAGACTCAGTTTTAGATTGGGGGTTTTTTCTTTAATTTTAATGTTTTTTTTTAATTTTTTTTCCTGTGCTTGATTTTTATTTGAACCATTCAGATTTTGTCTACTTATGAGGAGTCTGTTCTAGTTTGAAAACTATCAAACTGCTATAGCTTTAAAATTAATTGATGTCAAAGGAAAAGGCTGTTAGGTCTTTTAAAGCTTGTAGCATGCATGCTGACATGTATTCATAATGTGATTTCCATGGTGTTGTGCACAACAATGTGGTTATATTAGATAATGAATTAACTCCGGAAGTTTCAAAGTGATGAGAGAAACTATGCCCCCTGGTTTAGCAATGATAAACAGGTAAACAGACAAACCAGATAAACAAGTTTGATAAAGCCTTCCCATTCTCTTTAACCAAATCAGAAAATTCTCCTTAAGAAGTGTACACCTCAGGCAATACATCAATTATTTAGGGAACAATAAAGTCATCATCACAGATTAATTCATATTACATTACAAAAACAAGTTTTTTTTTAAATTCTTAAAATAAGAGGTAGTTAGGGTCTTCATCTACCCTCAATTATAATTTGAGAGGAAAAGTACCATCTTTACAGGGAACGTGAAAGCTATTTGTTTAGTGCATAAGAAGAATAGGTATAGGGAGCAGGTCTGTCCTAGAATAACTGTCACCTTTACAATACCTTTGAGGCAGGTTTAGAAGAATATGTAGCTCCAGTAGAGTATTTTCAAAGCTCCTAACTCCATCTTCAACAGGGGAAAAGAGGTACTTTCTGAAAAAAGGAACAAAAAAAATCACCCCAACTCTTTATGCCTATTTGAATTGAGGCTGGTTCATTTCCCCTCACAAAATGAACATTTCTTCACAGTAACCAACTTTCTTATTAACCACTTCAATTGTATATAATTTGTCCTAACATGTTCTCTCTATACAGTGGAATATAAAGCATCACCAGTGCTTATCTACACCACTACAACTGGTGGCCCACTGCTCCAGACAATTCACTTTGTGAATGGAGATGTATCTGCCTCAAGCTGAGACTGAGCAAGTAACAACCGTTTGGGCTCACTGTGAGGTTAGGTTCACAGCTCCCACTGCTGGGTAACTCATTTGTAAATGACAACCATTAACCTTTTTCCTACTCATAAAGCAGCAGTAGGAAACATTGTTTTCTAACCTTATCCTTAGACTGCCATTGCCTTGTGACAAATGAAGAAAGAGCTTGAATTATTGACATTATCTTATTGACCTGACAGAAATAATTTTTTTAAAGGAAACGTCACACAGTGGGGAGACTGCAGCGTGTTTACTCATTTTATATAAGCTGCTCTGAGCGCAACAAATCTGTCCTTTCCCCATCCCACTGAACAGGTCTCTCCTGGCTGCTGGTCTGACAGATGGATCCAGCCTCTAGGTTGACACCGTGGCCTACAAACGCATCCTGTCAGCTGTAGTGTGATGGCATGCCAGCACCCATGGAAGGGCACACAATCCATTGCCTCGCGAGGCTGGAGTCTTGCCCGCAACAGGGAGTCACTTGTGAGAGCTGAAGCCTTCCCTTCAAAGGGTGCACTGGCCTGTGCGTGGGATAAGGATACGTCGAGCATTTCCTATTTCCACTGCGTGGAACCCACAAGTGACAGCCCGGCTGTGTCATCAGGGCAGCGCTGGCCCCGCGGAGGACAGAGGCGCCTGAGGTGGCGCGAGGGCTCGCTCTCCACTCCCGCTCAAGCCCTTCTTTCCTCAGCCCTCTCGCCCCATCGCAGCATGGCGGAGGCAGGGCAGCTGACCGAACGCCGACAGGCCCCGGGTTACTCGCTATTTGCGGGCAGCTTCGCAGATGAGGCCCGGGAACGGCTAAGCCCGAACTGCTGAGGCTGGTACCGCAGCGAGGACGCAACTCCCTGCTCGGGGGAGGGAGGGAGGGGAGGCTCCTCGGCCCAGAGCGGGCATTG
>VXBZ01011316.1:1906739-2003304 GCA_013399135.1 Heliornis fulica | reverse complement strand
CCTCGGCGGGGCGCGGCCCGCGAGCTCTGGCGGCCGAGCCCACACAGCCGGCCCGGCCGCAGCGACTGCTGCGTAGGAGCCGCGTCGCGGTTTCTCTCCCCGCGGGAGAGGGAGTTTGCCGGGCGCGGGAGCTCCGCGGGCTCCACGTCCCGCCCCGAGAGGGGCTCACCGCAGCGCGGGGTGCGCAGGCGGGCCTGGGCCACCCTTCTCGCGGAGCTAAGGTCAGCAGGTCCGGCGGGCTCCCAGCAGCAGCCATCGCCGCCCCGGCCTCTACGGAGCGTTCGGATATGTAGGTACGAGATTTTCTTGTGTCCCTCCCGCTTGCTGCAAGGAGGCAAACGGCACAGGTATTTACGTGTTCTGGTGGCGAAACGTCCCCTTTTTAACGGAGCTGCAGCTGTATTCCCGGTTTGGAATTGTGGTACGTGTGTGTAGCGGATGCGTATGTGGGCAAGGCTGGATGGGGAATCGGTCTGTCTGGCGCTTTAAGTGCCATTAACAGCAGTTGCATCAATATATGAATACAGATATGCCTGGCTAGGCCGCAGATGCACTCACTACGGTGATAATAGTAAACACAAAAACTGCATATGGAAGAAGTTTTTTTAAAAAAAAAAGTTTTAGCTTTAGGAAAAACAACAACAACAAAAAAATGGGGAAATACCTTGTTCCTAAGGCTACAGTCGATATCTGGAGCTGCAACTGCATCCTTGTACTTCTGTTGTCACTGTAGAGCAAAAGCAGTGAGAGGACAAAGATCGCTACGAGGTTGCTAATCTATGTTGTGAGCCGAAGAGCTGCAGGGTGAACGGGGCTGGATATGCAAATATCATTAATGCATAATAATGTATGCATATTAGTAATTATATTTTGTGAGGGGGCTAGAGGGCCGAGGTGTACACAAAGGGTAGACCCCAGCCTTCTGAAAGCCGTCTGCTGTATTTATAGTTAAGCTGGAAAGGCCTGTAGAAAGTAAGCTATAAAATAGGTTGTAATGCCTTTCTTAGTTAGACTGTATGTGTAGGACCAGTTGAATTTTCAGCTTAAATGTTCAGAATTAGTAAGCTATATTGACAGTGATGTTCAGAGCCCTAAAGTAGAAGATAATTTATTTTAAAATCGCATCACTTGTAAAGTGAGTGATTAGTTTCCATGTTGTGGTTCTGGAAAAAAATGAGTAGAATCTTTGCATGTTCTGTGTAGTTTATGCCATGCTTCTGTGAACACATGCTATGCTTGCAGAAAAAACCCAAAATATTAGACCTCGTTTTGCTGCTCTTGTTTGACTTTGGAATTTTTTTTTTTGTCTTAATAATGTGTACTCATGGTACAAAGATACCCAATATTTTTATTCTGTGTGAAAATGCACAGGATAATTGATGATGGCTCCTTTGTTTTATGATGTGAATTACATTTAACAAGTATTAAAAATTTCTTAACTTGTTAAACTAGAAGTGTGCCTGTTAGCATTTTTTTTTACTTGTCAAAATCACATATAGAAAAGTTTGACTACAGTAGTATATATATTCATCGGTCAAAAGTTTGAATGTGAAGTCATCCCTGACAAATATTTTGTTGTTCTCTGTTTTTCTGATGATGTACCATTGCTTTTGAAGTTCAGCATCTTTTTAGACTTCCTGTTTTGGAAATGGTGTGGGTTAGAATGAGAAAAGCAAATTGAGAGACTGGAGTATTGTGCTGTTGGTTGGATTTAGTGCAGTACCGTACTGCTGCTGCATGCTGCAGGCTGTTACCTGTGTTACCATTACAAATTCCAAAGAGAGGCTTTTCCAACATGACTGGTTACATCAAGATTTTTGAAAATGATGGAAGAGAGTAGAGTGGTGTGGTCCCACTGATTTCTAAATGATTTCTAAACAATCAGCTTCTATCAGTTCTAGATATATATGTGTACAGCAGAAGGTTAAACATTTGCCTAGTGTGTAAAGTTGCACTATATGGTGTATTAATATACTACTGTGTTTTCTGGGTTAGCTAAGACTTGTTTATCTAGTGGGAATGAATTGGTACTCTACTACAGGAGATTGACAGTTTCTGTGTATTCCTGTGTGTTGGCTTGTCTCTTTCTCCTGCTCTGGGGACACTACACAAAGCCTTTGTGTGTGGCTAGTGGGGAGGAGAAGCAGCTGCCTTTTCAGTACAAGGAGCAAGGGTTTGTAGTGGTCTCACAGGGATGTGTCGTCGTAAGTGGACCAGCCACTGTCCTTCCTCCCTCATTCTGTTAAAGCACTTTGTCCCTACTGCAGAGGGACCCGAGCATTGTTGGATTGATCACAAGGCCAGTTGTTAAAGCCTAGGTGGGCAAGAATTAAAATGTGCAACATTGAGTAAATGCAAGGTGTATGTTAAGGAATCCAAGAGCTACAGGTCTTGTTGTGTTTAAAAATTACTTAATATTGACTTGATTTCCATGATTGGAATGAAACAAACTTGGACAATCTTTTATTTTCCTTTTGTTTAACAGTTTAGTATCCAGGCTACTGGAATGGGAATTAAACATGTAACTTTTAATTTCCTCCCCTTAAAGTTATTTCAGTTGGATGAGAGAGTACAATTAAACAGAGCAGTTTTGTTTCTCTGCTTTCCATCCACTGATGGTGTGCTTTATTGGTTGTACTGGGCTCTGTGTTAAATTAGCTCCCTGTTGGAAACACTGAATATGATATAGCATGGCTTTTAGTAATGTGTCTTGTGTGTTCTTTAAAATTGCTTCTTTGAAAATTGAAACCTGTGATTTACTTGTACTTTACAATGTCATTATATTTATTAAATTTTAGAGGGTTATGCTTTTTTTTCTTGTGTCACTCTTCCCCTCATCCTGCTACTCTTCCCTGACCCCCTGCCCCAGTGCTACATGTGGAGTAGTGTGCTTTTGAGGGACTCCGTTAATTCAGATTTTATTTAATTATTTTTTAATCTGCTTATGAAATTGAGGTGCCATTCTTGGCATTTTAAATTTATAGTCTATTTCTTTTCCTGTATTAGTTCATAGTTCATTAATCTTGAAATTTAAGAAGTGGAAAATTCAGGTAGTAAAATCTGACCTTTTGATGCTTCACCTCTTGGGCTACTTGAGTATCTTGTTATTTTTTAAAAACCTCTAGGAATTTTTTTTAGGGAGATGAGAAAGATTGAATTTGAGATGAGGGAGAGGAAAGGAGGGCCAACTGTGAAACTGGAGGAGTCTGGTATTTTCAACAAAACTGTATTGTGTTAAGAATTCACAAATGTGCACGTTAAATTCAAATGTTTTTCTGTGATTCTGGTACTGTGTAGTTGAGAGCAATTCTGTGGTGAAAAGCACTGCTCAGATGCTATTTCATGCTTTCACTCTGTCTCTGAAGAGATTAATCAGTTATTGAGAATTAGGTTACTTGCACTGATGAGGAACTCCATCCAGTAATTCTTTCTTTTGGAAGAATGTGTATATGCCACTTAGCCTTGCATTTGAGTCTAGGAGAGGATTTTCTGAGGAGTTCAAAGAGTTGAAGGCTGTCTGGATTTTCATGAAGTTCAGTCTCACTGGTGGTATTGGTGAGGAAAATAATCTTTACCAATAATATGTCTGACATTTAAAAAAAAAAGCATTTATTATATTATTTAAATAGTTGCTGGTCACAGTGGTACCTTGTTTGGTCATGTGGTTCTGTTATGTAAAATCCTTACTTGCTGTACATATTCCCTGTGTACACTGTTACCACCTTTGTGAGAGGAATCGGGATTCTCCTTTGGCTGCACTGCGTAGTACTGACTTAGGATAACTTCACTGGTCGTGAGGTTAAACTGGTATTTGTATGTGTCATTGCTGTCATGATTGTGCCTTGGACAGCATCCCTTGGCATTTGTTAATAATCATGCCCAATCTGTGGAGAAGACAAACATAGCAGGTATATCCCCACCAACTAGCAAAAATGGGACTCAAGCTTTCTTAGGTGCTGTGGGTGTATGGAGGATGTATATTCCAGATAATAGTCTGGTTGCAAGCCCACTCTGTCGGGTGGCCCAGTAGAATGATTTCAAACAGGGCCCTGAACAATGACAAGTCTTAGAACAAATTAAACAGGAAATCATCCATGCAGTAGCCTTTGGGCCAATCTGAGCAGGACCAGATGTTAAAAGCATACTTTACACCATAGCCAAGGAGAATGGACCTACCTGGATTCTTAGGCAGAGAGCACCAGGGGAGATTTGAGGTCAACCCCTGGGGTTTTGGAGTTGGGTATACCGAGGATCTGAGGCCTGCTGCACTCCAGCTGAAAAAGAGAAGTGGTTTGATCTGCTTTGGTGGTTAGTACCGAAGCCCAGCTCCTTCTGGCACCCTGACCACTGGTGCTGGGAGGGCTATTCAAAGGGAGGGTCCCTTCTGCACATCATGCCACTGATGCTATGTGGACCAAGTGGGTAATGCTCATCACACAGCAGGGTCTAATAGGAAAACATAATTGCCCATAAATTCGTGGATTGTCCAGAAGACAAAGACTTCAGAATATTTCCAGAGGAGGAAGTGATGTGTGCTGAAGAGGCCACACTGTACAATAAGCTGCTAGAAAATGAGAAGCAATGTGCCCTGTTCACTGACAGGTCCTGTCACATTGTGGGAAAGCGTCAGAGGTGGAAGGCTGGTGTGTGGAGTCCTTTATGACATGCTACAGAAATTTCTGAAGGAGATGAATTAAGCCACTTTGTGGAAGTGAAAGCCATCCAGCTGGCTTTAGACATTGCAGATTGAGAAAAGCAGCTGATGCTTTACTGACTCTTGTGTGGTGGCAAATCCCCTGTGGGGGTGGTTACAGCAGTGGGAACAAAGTAATTAGCCAGCACAGAGGCAAACCCATCTGGACTGTCCCGCTATGGCAAGATACTGCTAACCAGCTAGAGAAGCTGGTTGTAAAAATATGCCACTTATAAGCCCACATACCCAGGAGTTGGGTCGCTGAGGAATATCAAACAACCAGAAGGTGGATCAGGCTGCTAAGATTGAATTGGTTTTATAGCTCACAGGGTCCACAACACCTTAAGACTACTAAGGAAGAGATGCAACATATAGATGGGCTCATGGGTAGGGGGTAGATGACCACAGACACTATGACACAAGTTATCCGTGTGTGTGTGTGTGTATGTATGTATCTATCAAAGACAGAAAGAGTGTGATGCTAAATTGCAAAGTGTAGGATTGGGGCATGATGTAGATGATAAGGAATGAAGGGTGGATAAAGGTTGTTTTCAGAGTTAATTTTGATAAGAAGCTAGGTGGGGACACATCAAGGACAGCAGACCCAAAGTAGCCAAAAGGTTATTCTATACCATATGATGTCATGCTTGGTATATAAAGGGGGACCTGGCTGGGGAGGAGTCACTCCTTGGAGACAGGTTGAGCATCAGCTTCCAAGAGGTGGGCAAATTGCGTTGTGTGTTACCTGCTTTGTATAGTCTTTTATAAGTATTGGTGTTATTATCCTCTTTGCTCTCCTACCCAGGAGTGTTACCTCTTTCTTCTGATGCTTGTCCCCATCTCATGGGGAGAGGAAGGAGTGAGTTGTCGCATGGTGCTTAGCTGATGGCTGGGGCTAAACCACAACATCCTTTCTTTCCATTTGTCAGCATTATGAGTTAAATAGATCCAGAATGGGCCTTATAGACTGGTTCAAATTGCATTAGATCAGGAAAGACCATGCTACTCCTTGAGTTTCATTGAATGCTCCACCTGTGTATGTGACACTTTGATTTCGCATTTTCAGTAGTCTGTGAAATCGAAGTAGAGTTCCCCAGGTTGTCAGCCTAAAAAAAAGTCATGCAGACCCTGCAAGCTGAAGGAGAATTGATGTTGTATCACAGATCTTTTTCTGCATAAAGTTTATCTGTTCTTTTGTCAAGACCGAGAGATTGTGATAATCATGACAATTTGGGTGAAATTGTAGCTTTACAGTTTTGAGCAAGTTGCTGTTTCCAGTGGGAAAGCCTCCTGAACTTTCCTGTCTGGATAGAGAAAAGTCATGACAGAATCACAAGATAGGTTAGTGTGAAGGAAGTATTTATTGAGGTTGTGGGAGAAATATGCTAACTAACCCAGTCAGTTCTTTGCTTGATGGGGCAAGAAGTAAGAAACAGATGCTGAAGCTGAGGAGCAAGCTTCATCAGGAAAGAAACTCGATTATTGACTATCTGATGCTGGTTGTCATTTGTTTGTAGATATACATATAATCATATTTTTCATGTCTTATCTCCTGCAGATGAAATTGCACATTATTGTTGAACCACCCTAAACAGTTGGCTGTTATTTGTAAGTGACGATGATGCCCTGTGCCTTTTTAATGAGCATTGATCTCTGAGCTGTGCATATTCTAAGTGCCAATTGACAGAGCACAGTTCTAAGAAGGAAGTTGTTTGTTTATATTGCTTTTTTTGCTGAGATGTGTTTGTAACTCCAGCAAGGTTGTACTGTTATGTGCAGCTTCACTCTGAATGTCTGGCTGAGATAGTAGTCCAAACCAGATTGTTTCAATTACTGTAGCCTGGGTGCTTGGCTGGTAGGTCTTTCTCTTGCTTCCTCCCTGAGCTGACAATAAGCAGAAAGAGAAATGTTTTATCCAAAAGGCTGCTTTGAGGTAATGCTAGACTCCCTTCTCTCTGATTAGAAGGAAATTTAAGCTGGATGCTAAATTCAGACTGGACAGTTCTCTCTGTTGTCCATATTGTCATTATATATTTCATTAGTGTTGAGCCTGGAATACCTCAGACATGTGGCTGTGCTTCTTTATACATCTCCGAAGACTGGGCTAACCTCTTCTTGATTAGTCAATTTTCCCTTGAAATGTGAACACCAGAACAGGATGCAGTACTCAGGCAGCTATCTTACAACGAGCAGATAGCGAGGTATTACGAGCTCCCTTAGTACTTATTTGCTTACTCGTCTGTAGCTGTCATAGCCTTAACGCTGCAGCAGATGCATTTATGTAAAGTGACTGATTATCTTTACCATGTCAGGCGATTTTTCCATTTATTCTTTGCTACCTGATGTATAAATGTAGTCTTTTATCTGAGTTGGTACATGTGTAGTTTTTGATTGCAGTCTATTAAACTACTGATGTAGCATGTTCTATATCACTTTTTGATCTCTGTATCAACTATAAACTATCTTTTTTAAATTATTATTTATTTCCCCTAGTAAAAATGTTTCAATGTAAAATCAGCAATTGATTCTTACGGGGCTAACTAGACAAATGCTATTTCAGTTAACTTACAGTTGTATTATGAGACCTGTTATTTGTGCTCCATTGATTTTTCTGCCATTTAGTTTCTTTAAAACAGACTCTGCTGTGTGGTGCAAACTTAGATGTCTTACAGAAGTGTGTCACCATAACTAATATCTTTATAGGCCAAGCTTGAAATGTCATCGTAAAAAGTTAGTTTGATGAGAAGGGGGACACAGGCAGTGGAATTACCACCACCGAGCTTCCTTTTAATAGCCAAGTCCTCTACTTTGCCTGGAATTGATACCAAGCTGGTGGCCCATCGTTACCGAAGTAATTTTGTTTATCCATTCCAGTCACATGAACTGTCCTCCGGAGTTTTTGATGTCTCAGGAATCCGTTGGACTCCGCGGCGGTAAATCAGACATCGCCTTACAAATAGCACAAGCTGTTCATACGCGTTCTTCTCAGCCTGCCTCAGCAGCACTGACTCGTACTTGGTGATAGGTCTCGGTGACCTCTCTCGGTGCCCGGTCCGTCGCTGCCGTGCCGCTGAGCTGGCCAGGGTGCTGACCCGCCTGGGGGCCGCCCGAGGGCGAGACGAGCAGAGCCCGTGTCAGAGCCGCCGGCCGGGGAGCTAATGGCCTCGTTAGCAGCGGACCCTTGCGCTGGCTCTAGCGTCTCGTTTTCACCCGTCGTGGCATCCCGGGCTTGCGCGGAGTTTGCACGCGTTTGCTGCCTGTACCGGAAGAAAGCTACTGTGGAAGGAGTTGTTCCAGAACCAGATCTTGCTGTCTCCATTCACCAGGTACTTCAGTTGAACAAGCTTCAGGGACAGGTTGTCCTTTTGTCAGAATTGGCAAGAGATGATGAGAAATGAATTAAAAAATGTAGTTTTAGGTTGGTTTTTTTTCCTTATGCTGTAGGGTCTTGTAGGATTTTAAATATTTAATAATGTGGTAAAAGCCTAGTCCTCCTGGGGGAGAAAGCTCTGTGTCAGCAAAAGCGTGAGATCATTTCTCTAGCAAACCATCTAGAAATCTTCGTATCATTCCTGTATTTGGGGGATGTCAGACCAAAACTAGGTGCATGTTGAATGTAATTTGGGAAAAAAAGTCTCAATCCAGTGGTAAGAATTGACAAAAAAAGCCTTCATGGTATGGGATATAATCAGTATTTGCCTCTTTAGTGTGTTTCCCGTGTTGAAAGGCATCAAAGATTGGAATTTAGCTAACATTCAGAGATTCCTTAGGAACGCATGTTATATATCTATGAGATATGAACGCATGAGATATATCCAACCAAAACCATTTAGAAAAGTGAAAAGGATGTTAAGAGCTGTGAATATCATACGAAGAGGATACAGAGTTATAGGACTTCTTGCCCCTTTTTTTCATCAGTTTTACATTGTAACTTATTTGTGCAAGGACAGTCATGTGTTTTCCCAGTTGTGTGACAGCAGTTGTCACTGTTCATGACAGATTTATCCTCCTTCCCACACCTCCACCCCCCAAATTAAACACAATATTGGAAGTTTGCTGAAGTAACCAAAATTAGGTATGAAAATCAGTTGTGGCTGCCTATACCCTTGCTTCTCTTGATGCTCAGACCTTTAGCAGCCTAAAATCTTTGTCCTGTCATCTGTTGAATGTTTTGCTGCTGCCAGCTGTAGCAACCAATTTTTAAATAAGAGGTTTTTGTATTCAAACAGTAGTGTTGCTGTACCTGAGTATTGGTGAATTCAAATGCATTCTGTGAATTTTATTGTTAAAAATTACCCTGGATGCTTGAACCAGCTTTGTGAAGAGAAACATAGGTTTGAGATTAGGAGGTGTGTGTATTAACGTGTTGGTTCTGTACATCCAAGCAATAGAATTATTTTAGTGTAACGATTAGAGGCATTTCCAGGTCCATTCTGAAGCCAGATACAGGGAGGAAAGCTCATCCCTTGTCTATTCAGTATCGTTGATCAGTCACCTGTAGTATTTTTTGATCAAGTTGTGTAATAAAGTGACAAGGCAACATAAGAGATAATGGAGTTGACTTTTTAGAGTTGGTATGGAGGCACTTGGAATGGCTTTTTTGCATCCATAGGATAATGTATGAAGTCATGAGATTCTTACTGCTCTTGAGTTTCACACACCCATGATCAACACTACTGAATCATGTCATGCTTTAAAGTTCTACTAGTTCAGTTCTGTGTTTGCATGACTCTGGCTGAGGAGTGTTTAGATCTATTGAGAAAAATCATTGGGTGGGTGAGAAGTAGGAGAGGCATTAAAAAATAAAATGAATTTAAAAAAAGACTTATTTGTGATTATTATTTATCAGAGGACTAAGCCTGTATGATTTTTGAGTGTCTTTGAATTAAAATTCTTTTGCAGATTCCACAAGTTCTTCTTGTTATTAAGGTGGTTCCAAGTAATTTAAATAACAGTATTTTGGTGTAACTTCTGTCCCTGTGACAAACCTCCCCACTCCCTCGCCACCCCCCCAAAGAAACCCCAAACAAACAACCCAAAAATTAGTGTGGCATAACTACCAGAAGTCATAATGTCCAGCTAAGCTAATGCAGGCTCTGCTTTACGTGTACTGCAAACTAGTACTGCTGCCTCAAAAGCAGTTCTATCCATTCACTCTGTCTCCTGCTAGAAGGGTTTGCATTCCCACTCAGTGACTGGAACTGAGCCAGACTAAACCTAAACTTTTTTGAAAGTGTTAGCATTCTATGTTTCTTTGTCCAGTCTGGAGTATTAAGGACAAGTTTTTGATATGCTGGATAAATGTGTTTGGGGTAGTGCACTGCTGGACCTGTTACTCAGGAATAACAAAGAACTGGTTGTGCATGTGAAGGATGATGGTGGCCTTGGCTGCAGTTGTTGTGAGACACGGGGTTAAGGCCAAGGGAGTGAGGAAAGGAGCACAATATGGCCATTAGACTTGAGAAGACTTTGGCTTATTCAAGGAATGAATGTTAAAACTCCAGTTTTCGAAAGAAAAGCTGCGTGTCTGCTGCCAAAATTTGAATAAGAACCTCCCTGTCATGTGGAATAAATTGCAAGTGCAACATAAATTGGAAAAAAATCTAAAAGTACTTTCTGAATGGATTCTGTGTTTTTTTTTTTAATAGCTGTTGTAATTCAGGCTGAGGAACTTAGCTGTGATATTATTTGAATATGATTATATGATGTTAAGTGGCTGTGAGAACTCTGCATTGTAATATTTGAAATACTTACTGTAGCACATTTCGTGAATAGCCTAGTTTATTTTTCTATGGCAGTAGGTATAATTTAAAACTTTATATTATCACCACACAGAATTTTAGCAAAAGCAGTATTGTAAGAAACTATCTGATATTTATGTAAGAATATAAATGTGGTCATAACCATTAAAACATAATGAACACTAATGAATTATCATCCAAAGTGAAATGTATTTAATAGCTTATGAATATATAGATCTCTGCTAGTTAAAACTGCTTCAAAACCCACACTACCCTGTGACTCCATCAAGTCATGTTTCATTTTTTTTAATGTAAGTTAACAATTTTGTAAAAGATACATGGAAACTCATTTTAGAAGGGTTAATATTCTGTATTTTTAAATATATGTATGGTAATAGACTTTGATGCTTGAACTAGGGAGTATGTTTCTCATTTTACCGGTTGACAGAATCACAAATTTTCTCTGTGTAATGCTATCAAACTTAAAGGTAAGTGAATATGGAAGTTGATTGATGAAGTAGCAGGCCTGTAGTATAGCTGAAAGTTATTAAATAAAATTTCACTGCTGTTCACAGAGTGGCTTGATGCAACTTTATATGAGGTAGAATTCAAGCTTTTAATATTAGTCATTAGCATTAGTTTTTAATGTGCATGTGAAAATCAGCATTTAAATTAGAAGCCTGGTGCTGGAGGGAATGGGAAATATGGCAGGTGATGGAAAGAGTACTTAGAAATAGAGACACTGAGAGTAGAGACTAAACACAGCATAAAATATAGGGGACAGCATGTGGAATGGAACAAACTGTACTTGAAAATCCAGGGTATTTCTTTCATACAAGGTGGTTCTTTTGTGTGGCCTCTTTTAACCCCAAAAGACTGTCACAGAAGTGCCAGAATAAGATGTTTACTTCAGTTGAAATTGCTTGCTTTCTCTTGTCATTCCCATGACAGTCTTAGGGTTGGAAATACTTTTAAAGTAACTGATAAAAGATTATGCAAAAGAATTCAAATTGCAACTGATCAATTAAATCATTTGAATGTGTGGTGTTACAGGGAGCAGAATTTCTGTCCTCTGTCTTCCCAAATGTAATGTATCAGTGCACAATACTGGAGCAGAGCAAAGGTCTGTATTCAACCCTAGTCATGAGTGGATGCCTAAGGAAAAATACAAGAACAGAGAAAATGTGATACTTACCTCTAGTGCTTTTCCATTTTCTATTAAGGGACTTCCTGAGCTGACTAGGCTTAATGTGTATTTTCAGTAACCCGTAAGGTTTTCTTTTCCATGTAGTTGTTGAATGTTCTCTTGAACCATTGCAAACCTTTATCATTCAGAGAGTGGATTGGCAAGAAGTTGTGCAGGTTAGCTGCTAACTGTTAACTGCTAGCTGTTAACTACTTTCTCATGTTTGTTCTGAGCGTGGCTCTTGCTGACCTCTTTTCAGACTTTCAATTTTTTTTTAGCTCCTTTATTGAATTGCACAATGAATAGTTGATTTCTAGCCAACCCTAATGGATTTGTAGACCTCTGTTAAATACCCCTCTCTACTTTGTATCATCTTTTGGAAAAAAAAAAAAGGTAATTTGTTACTTCATCTGGAAATTGGTCTGCAAGACTGATTATCTTGTTTCATTTTCTGGATATTTTATTTTTTTCTGTTTTTCCCCAATGTCAACAAAGATGTGGGGGAAAAAAAAAATCACTGAGCTCCTATCTTGCAGTCTTACCGTCTCTGAATACTTCTCCTATAGCCTGACCATTTATTCTTCATACATATTCTCTGACAAGCTGTGTATTCACATTTGTCTGAAGAATTATTTATTAGTTGTTTTAATGTATTTTGTCGTCTTTATTCTATTTTGCTTTGTCCCTGTTGTACTTTTCTATGAGCTGTAATTAATTCTTTTTTCTTCTGTCTAGAAATGATCTTAACTTGCAGGTCATTCATGCTGGCTTTCTTTTGACTGTTTTCAAGTTTTTCTTAACTGATATTTTACTTTTTGCTTCTTACTTGGTCTATGTTATAGAGACTTCTTGGATTTGATTGCAAGACCAAAACAGAGGAGAAATGGGAGATAGCTCTAAAAAATGTGACTGTGACTTATGTCACATGCCAAGTAATGATCCTTTGGAGAAGAATTATATTTAGATATCTAAGGAATCCATTCCAAATTTGCAAGCAGAGCCATTAATGATCCAGATAGATCATGAGTCACATACATTTTCTATGTGCAAATAATTTGGGCAAAAATATTTTTTTTTAATGGAGCCTGAATTAAAAATGTAATCTTGAGCTTGATAAACAGTAGTTTGTCAGCCTAACAAGTAGAGTGCTCTGTGCTATAGTGTGTATTGCAGATGATCTAGAAAAGCTGCAAATACCAAGGTTACAAGGTATTAATACTGAAGTGATACAAAGGTATTAAAATTAGTAAAAATGAAGGCAGACAGGGAAAAGTTGGAGAAAGACCTTGTAACTCCGAGGTAATGATAGATGAAAATCATCATAAACGAATTAATTTAGAGAAAAATAATTTTAAAATTTGCAGTGATGTACTTACTTCTCCGGAATGGGGTGTTGCAGGTTCTCTAATAGCAGGTCAGTGTCTAGTAACAATGCTGGTCTCTTCAGGATGTAGTAGAATTGCAAAAAGCACACAGGTGGTGATCAAAATCAGCGAACGACTGAGTTAAATGGTGGGGCATGTGGTAGCAGTGTATTCCCTTTGTAGGACTAGGTGACAAACAAGGAGCACCTGTAAACTCTTCCTTCCAAAAAAGGATCAGTGAACCTGCAACATAACTAGCAGTAGGCAAACTGAAAGCAAAGATGTGATTCTTCCCACAATGTGGAATTAACTTATAGTTTACTTGCAGTAGAGACTTATGGATGCTAAAAGCTTTAATGGGTTCAGAAAAAATATGATGATCTTAGATATAAAATATATCTTAAATACTCTCTTTGGTTCAGAAAGGGTTTTGCGTCTCAGCTTACTGTATCTTTAGAAAATATTCTGGGAAAGTGTGATTATAGACTTTCTGTGTCCTTGTATTCCTCCTAGATGTATGCTTCTGGCAACGGTCAGAGGCAGAAGATTGGGCTAGGTGGATCTTTTATCTCATGTGGCCTGTTTGCTCTTGTGATTAGCTGTCCATGCTATCTTCTTTACTACTGTCTAACCTAATTTTTTCTGCTGCAAATTAAGTTGGCATTTTTGGATTTGTCCCAACTTTAAATGCCTTTACCAAAGTCCCATTTCAGTTTTTTATTACCTGCCTGCCATGTCAAAATTTGAAGGACCTCCAGTTAGGAGCAACAGTTTCAGTCATGTCTGCAAAGCAAGTGTATGCTCTGTTGTTGACTCTAATCTCTGTACCTGGGAAGTTCCCAGCACAGATGTTTATTAAGGGAAGACTGGTCAGGGGGTCCTGCTTTTGTTTTTATGGATTGTGCCTCTAGATTTGATATTGCCTGAGGCTGTGTAGTCATTGTGGAACATCCTGTGAGCAAGAGACACTCTGTGGGACCGTACAGAGCTCCTCTGAATTGAAGAGCTCCTCAGACTGAAGATCAAGTAATAGTTTGTGCTGTTCTGCTGGCAATAGCTTGTGTGTTTATTTTAGCTGCCTTAGCATCACCTTTCTTCAGCATAGCCAAGCCCCAAGCTATTTCCCACCTTTCATGTCAGTTCATAAGGACCTACTTAATGTGGCTGTCTCCAATTTGCTGGTGCTAGGGATGTTGACATTGGTGCTGAGTTGGTCTTGGTATGAGGGTCAGCACCAAGTCTCTGTGGCTTTTCATCTTCTCTTTGTGCCTGACTTCTCTAGTGCTGTTGACCAATTCCTTGAATATACTCAGGTTCTTTCTGCATAAACTAGAAAGTGATGGTGTGTCTTTCCTCCTTAACTATTTCAGGGATTGCTGCATTGTGTAGCAGGATGGGTGTGCATTCCCTTTATTGAGAAGGCAAAAACCTATCAGAGCTCAGTAGACTTGCATTGCATGGGATCAATTCTGTCTTACTGTTGTCTAGGCTCTTTTGGAGCCTCATCTCACACTTTGGCAAAAAGGAGAGCTGCTGCCTTCGGGTATTTAAGAAGGTGGGGTACCTGCGTTTGCATGGCCGGTGCCTTCTCTCTGTCACGGTACTGTTGCGGGTTTAGAGGTGAGGATGCCAGGTCACTAGACGTCACAGATTTTTATTTTTTTTAACAATTAAAGAATCATTCCTCTGTGTTACTTCTGACTAGCAAGCTCTCAAGCCTTCACCATGCTTTTGTGACATGCTGTACCAACGGATATATCAAAGGGAATTCTCAGCTTTTGTTAGTGAGTTCCAGATCGCTTCTTGTGTGGTGCCGCAGCCTGGGCACAAAACAGGGCACATAGTCTTGTGGTCTGCCAGCTAGGCTGCTTGCCTGCCACCAACAGCCTTGTTGATCATCTGAACAGTGCAGACAGCATTTTGCCTGTCATCTATTTGATAATCTCACCAAAATTCCCTTGCTGACTCCTTTTGCATTTTCAAAAAAGTTAAGTATTCCCATTTTTATGTAGTTTACCATGAACTTTATTTGGTTGGATTAATCATTCAGAACTTAATAGCAGTTAGTTGTATATCTGTCCTTACATCATTTCTTATCAGCAGCTTTTCTACCATCTAAATTGCTAAGTGTTTACTACCAAAAGTTGCATAGACTTTGGAAGAAATTCTTCAGAGCACTGTGTTGTTTGCCTCTCTGTCTTCTGTAGTTGTGTGTTGTATGCCTGGGTTGTGTGTTTGCGTTTTTCCTTCCTGAGAAAATTGATTTATGAAATAATAGTAGTAGTGGAAAGAGCAATAGTTTGGATTGTCTGAAAGGATCAATTTATCTGATTCCTTGGTATACAAAGTTAGTGATGTTGATGCTAATCTATTCATATTATAAGTGATATCTAAGAAGATATCTGACTATTCCAACATTAAAAAAAATAGGAAAACATACTTTATTTTTCTGATTAAATCAGCCTGTAGTTTTCTATTGCTATGTCACTATTTAAAATAGTGTAGTTGTTTGACATCAAGCTGTCTTTTTTCAGTGTTCACACTTCACTATCACTTAACTCTTTTGCAATGAAAATTTTATAATGGTCTCAGAAATAATTATTGTAATGCTGCATAATTTAGGCAATTGTAGAACTGACTTTTCATTCCATGTTTAAAAATATTTTCTCTTAAGGTAAGCGATCAGAGAACTAGTTTCTTTGAAGAAGACTTTTATGACAGTTAAAACAAATTCTTATAATAATGAAAACCCCTACTTCCAATTCCGCTTAGGTTTGTGGTAAATACCACAACAGTTACAGTGGATCTAAGACAGAGGAATACAGACCCTTTTCTTTTTATTTTTTTTTAAACAAAAGACACTTTTAGGCTTTTAAAATTAATTTGTGAGTAATTAATAAGGTTTGACAAGCCTCTTTCTTTCTGATTTGGAACTCACTCTGAATCATGGTGGAAAAATAAATGAGAATAATTTAGAGAATAATAAAAACAGTGTTATTTGAAATGAAGGTAACCCTCTCCAAAGGGCTAGGTTTCCACATTGGGATTAAAGGCTCTGCACCTGAAGTTGAAGTACAACAACTGCTTTGGGTTGAAAGCAACACAATAGTTCATCCCTCCCCTGGTCCCCTCGGCGAACATCAGTTCTTTCTCTTGTTTGGACATAGGTCTTCCTGCAACTGCAAATTAGGAAGTTAACTCGTTCAGCTGAAAAATATCATGGGTTAAATAGAGTTTTTGTTTAATAATTCTAATTTTCCCTGTCCAAAAATTATGATTATCTGTAGGTAATAAATTACATGATGTCTTTCTCATAGGAGCCACAACGTTACAATCTCTCCTTCTCGTGCACATATCCAAGTGCTTCCCTTCCTTTTTGGAAAGGTATCGAGTACTTCATATCTCAGTTGCTCTAATAAGAAACACAGTGAAGTTTACTTCAGTTCAATTACTTTCAAGTTCAATTTAATTTTAACCTTACTCCTTCTGTTTTGTGTAGCTAAAATCTGCAGGGTTTTGCCACATGTATCAGATGTTTTAGCAAAAGGTGATATACTCCTTCCGTAAGCTTTGCCTTCCTTGGATTTTTGTGCAATTTTGGTGCTGAATTCTCTTGCAAACTGGAAATAGTATGGTGGCTTGAAATATGTGTTTTTAAAATAACACTGTTATCTTGGAACTAAATGTTATATTTTTAACTCTGTCTTCAGGCTGAGAAAATATTGCCACTTCTGTAATAACAACATAGCTGTAGGTGCAGAAGTTGCCAGAAGGAAATACAGGCTCTTTGGCAATAGCACACGAGACAGTTGGGAGCTTTTCACACCTGGAATCTGCAAATGGTGATGAGTATTTTAGCACCCAAGAGCTTGATATAGGAAAACCCAAAATTGCATTGGGTATATGTTGAATTTACAATAAAAAATTTCTTCACAACCAGTACAGTTGGAAATTTAGGTCAAGGTCTTAAATTCATTTTTTTCATTGATGTGCTGAATGATGATTTTCAGGACCCCAGCTTCTAATGAATCTATTTAGAAAATATTCAGGTTTTAAGTGTAGGATAGCTTTACTAGTTTGCGTGTTCAAATAGACATACTTAAATAATTTCTGGCCTTAGATTTTACAATTTGAACATGCTTCTTAGCCTAAGAAAATTAACTATACCATAAATCCAGTGGAATTAGGACCTCTGAACAAGTCTTGCACTTATTTTCTCTTTATGCTGACTAGTTAAACTTTTCTTTGTTCCTTTCAGTTCTCCTGCTCAAAAGAAGAAAGTACAGAATTGGAAGGCAACTTTGACAGATTCCAGTTTACTTACTAGTGTCTAAATGAACTGATGGCAGGCAGATATAGAGCTCCTAATAGCAAAAAGATTTCTATGATTCCCTAGGGGAGACCACAGGACATATTTTTCCTTTCTGTATAACAGAAGTCACCTTCTGTCCTTACTTGCTTTGTCCTGAAACTTTCAATACCTCCATTCAGCCAAAATCCTGTGCTACTTTCTCAACCTTAGATCTGATTTAAACACCTGCAAAGGATAGTAAGTAGTGATTGGCTTCAGGTTAGGGCCATCTCTAAAGAAATTATATTCATACATACAGATGACATAAAATGATGAATCAGCTTTTATAAAATTGACTTTTTTTTTTTCCTGTAAGTTTTACACATAGTCTTCTAGTGTACTTGGGGAAAATTAAAGAAGCCTTTTGCAAGCGTGATACGTAGTTCACCTGTTAAGTAGGTAGAAAAGTTTTTAAAAATATGCTGTTTGTACAATATTAAATTCTGGATATAAGCACTAACCCCTCTTTACCTGTGATTAGTTAATGGGCAGAGGTTTACATTACAAAGTCTGTTCTCAATTCTGTTGTCCCAGTTACTCCACGACGTGTCACCTGGAAATAAATTTGACAGAGGGCTAAATGCCTCTAACTCTGACAATTCTGTTGTCTTACACATTTTCTTTGATCTGATAAACTGGTTTGATAAGGAAACCATTGAGTTAATAAACACTAAATTTTATGAGAGATACTACAATTAAAATGACTCACTTTTTAAAGGAGAATTATAAAGAATTGTTCATTGTATAGAAAATAACTGCACTGTAACCTATAAAACTACACTGCTAAAGGATTCATTGAATGAATAGGGGAAAGCTTGCATCTTAACTGTATGTCACTAACTGTCCATCTCCTTCAGTGGGATACAGAACATTCTGGAGCTTTCTTAAATTGTTTAACAGCATTGTAGACAGTTAAACAGCAACATATGGCTGTATTTCAGTAATGCACATGGGACTGTATGTACTGTTATGAGTCTTATGTTCATCTGTGGAAGTTAGAATGGGCCAAACAATCAGAGTTCAGATCATTAAAAATTCAGAGAAGTTCTGGTTTTGTCCAGAGCACTGCCTCCTAAGAACACATATTTATGTCTGTCCAAAAGTACTTTAAATATAGTCTTCTCCAAAAATGTCTTTTTTTCTGCCCACATGTAGTTGGAGTATATGATAATAACCTAAATTGCACCTACCAATATATGTGTTTTTGTTAAGAGGTGGAGATTTTAAAGATGTTTTCTCCACTGCAGTACATTACAGTACAATAACTAACAGATTTTCAGTTACACAGTGTTAAGATCATTGGAGAACATACCAGAGCAGTAAAACCCAGTCTAGATTAGATTGTGAATAAAGGCTTGTGAAAAACATTCTTGCAGTAGTGCCCAATTCTAAGCATGGAGGTGCATAAGCATCTGATGGTTGTGATTTAGCAAAAGTAGGAACATGTTCAGACTTAAATTAGGGAAATAAGACTGCTATCACAAGGAAATAATTAAAAACATTTTTCTATAGTAGATATTGGTATGGTTGAGTCCAATTCACTGTTGGTGTCTTACTCAGTATTACTGCCCATACTACTAGAACGTCAAGAAAGGAGAGGATTTTTGAAGGAGGTCCACATAAAAGACTCATGAGGTAGAAAGGAAGGCTTATAGCTTAATTTATTAATTTAGAGGAGGTTAAAAATGTATCTAGATGCTTAAATGAGATTAAATCACTGGGAATAGAACTTGGTTTTCAAAGCAATAACAAAGTAAATGGTAAACTAGGAGAACTAAAATAAGGCAGATTAAACTTTGAAACAAAGCAAATCATACCTCTTGTGATGCAAGTGGGATTCTGAAACATGTTACCAGTGAAGACCAGTGACTCTCTGTCCTCTGGAGCATGTGGTAATTCACTGAAGGGGGATGAAATTATGCAACCTGATCAGATTGGACTAATTTCAAGGCTTTCTGGACCTGAAATTGGTGACTAAATCATCCTGGTACTTAGTGGTCTTGAAGAAAACAGGATTCTTCAAATTAACCTTAACATATTTGTAAAACTCATTTTTTTTTCAAGTAAAATAGTACTTGCAGTTGATTATGAAGCTTCAGGATGTGTTTAGCACCTTGCCTTCAGGGGCTTACTAGAGAACTTTTGCCTTCTGTGCATGACAGTTTAATGGCCCCTGGGTTTTTTGTGCTTTGAATACCAGTGGCTCATGTTACAGAATAGAATTTATTGCTTTGTAATCATATAGGTTAATAACAGATTTAACAAAGAATTAGTGTATTTGAATAGAATCAAGGAATTGGATATAAATAAAGATTTTTTTGTTACCATGGCCTTGCAGGTGTTATATACGTTAATATGGTGGTACTTTGATGAATCTTAAAGTATGGGATAGTTCTGTGGATAAATGTGTTCTATCACTGAGTTCTGAGCCAATTATTGAAGCTCTTCTAGTATGTCCAAGGATCCATGAATAACTATTTCTTGGATATTTGTCTGAACCGTGACTATAATTTTTAATTTGAAATGTATTTTAAAAACAGGTTATCAGTTCAAGGCTGATAGCAGTATTAATAGAAATATTTCAACCCACTGTTTCCATGTCTTTGCTTTAAAGTATCTACTTTTCCTGCAGGTAATAAAATTTGTTCATGTTTGAAAGCTTTAGCAAAAATCATACTTGTCAATTTTAGATTATGCTCTGGTGAAATGAATGCTTTCTCCATTACACTTTTTAGAAGGTGTCAGGAAAAAAAATCCCACCCCTTGAAGTCCTAATATAAGATTAAATATATTAGTAGTGAAGACTACCACTTACTTTTGATGTAGCTGGTGAGTGGTAAAGGAATCAAAGATTTGAGCAAATGAAAAAAATCACTGTATGTGCTGTAGGCTTGTAACTTTGAAAATAGACATTTTTTCCCTTTATTAGTGCCACTTAATTTTCTTTTTGATTTATTTAGTTCCTATGTTATGATAATTCTGTTAGAAAGGCCAGTAATTATAGTCAGTGGTTAGTAACGTTAAGGGTGTTCACGTAAATGACTACAGTGTTCTTCAGAATTTTGACCTTATCTGCAGGGGAGAATTTACCAGCACCGGTAGAATTTAAATTGGTTTAGTTCAACTTGATTAAATTTCTGGGTGGATGTTGTTACTCAGAATATGCAATTTTAATTTGTTTCGCTTTCATTTATTTGAATTAAACCAGTTCTGTCTATGTATACTGAATGAACACTCTTTTACAAGGATGTAATCCCCTCTAATTTGATATAAATTTAGATCTTCAACTAATCCAGATTAATTTTTCTACAGAAGGTGTCTGTTTTGTTTGGAGTTGGTGTGTCAGAATCTGTAATTGAAACAACAAAGGCATAAATGAAATAAGAGTGAAATAAATATGAGAGTGTGAAAAAAATTCCACACCTACTGGCATGTCAAGCAAATGTCTACCCTTAAAGCCAAGTTGTTTAAGCAGCAGGTTGTTTTTTAAGCATCATTTAGTCCCACTGCTAAACTTGGCACTTATTTACATGGAAGGGTGTACTATTAATTTACATCAGAATGGTTGTACCAATTTTGCATACCATTTGTGTGTTAATTCAGGGAGAAATGAATGTTTCACATTATTTTGGAAGTGATAGAAATAAATTGAAAGCAAATAGACTTTTGAAGAGTCTTGGCATTGGATAAGGGAGTTGGTACAAAGTTATGCTCATGATTATACTAGTGTAACAAATAAATAAACACAATTCTAGAAAAGCTTCAAACAGTTGAAATAAGCTTTTAATTGGCAGTAGTAGTTGCTGATGGGAGCCATTATGAATGGGCTAATCTCTAAAAGACAAATTTTTATATTGCTGTATAAAATTAGTTTTAGAGATGATTGCCCAAAGCCAGAAAAGTAAGAAATTAAAATGGTAGAAATACCCAAGATAAGTTTTGGGTTTTCTTCCTTTAGCTATTTATACCCAGACATAAACCAACAAAATTGGGCTTAAGGCATTTGTTATCATAAGTAATCTTAGCTATGTGAAACACATTTTAAAATGTGTAATAAGTTAAATTATGATTCAAACTTAAGTACATATTGTTATTTTTTATTTCTTAATTAATATTAATATCTTAATTAATATTACTTTAACAGTATTATTCTAAACAAATATTAACTAATTCATTAGTAAATTATTGAGATTTTAAAAGTTGTTATTTAAATGTAATTATGATTTACAGCAATTTGAAACTGCCTGCAGAATGTAACTGAAAATGTTTATTTTTTGAGTACTATTTTGAGATTTGACTTGGAGGGTTGAGAGAGAGCAGGTTAAAAAAATAGAGAAAATTATAATTGAGTTTATTTCTTTATTGGAATATATTTGGCTGGAATTCATTATGGGATATGGAAACCAGTTAATATGTTAGGTGAAAAACATAACTTGCTTGTATATCATGTTATTTTGTTAATCATTGAGATTCCATGTTTTGCTCTGTTTCTGCAGCCACTGGTTAAATGGAAGCCACTCCTAGGATCTGGATGGTTTCTGCTGACATAGACTTCGCATAGCAGCTCCATCACGCCAGGAGGTTGAAATGAGTGGAGGAGGCGAGCAGCCTGACATCCTCAGCGTGGGAATCTTGGTCAAAGAAAGATGGAAGGTGGTGAGTACTGCCTTCTGGCATTTTTTTTCTTTAAAACATTATTTAAAATAGTAGTATTTTGTACTTGGAAATATTTTTAAAAATTCTTGTGATGTATTTTTCTTAAAAGTGTTAAAATAGTTTTAAACCATTTGTTTCTCTTATCTAAGTTTAATATGTGGGATTTTTTTTTTTCTGGTAAGGACTCAGGGAGGCTTTTCTGTCTTGACTTAGAGACTGTTCAGAGCACAACTAGAAGAGGTCTGTTAATATGCTGAATCTAAACAGTCAGTGATTATGTCAGTCCACTCTGGAAATCAATCATGCACGCTCTTGAAACTAGTGGGATTGTGAGACTTATTATTTCTTATATGAAAGTCTTTTAGGACCTTGCTGCTCTCTCACTTAGAAATTATTTTCTCACTCTTGTATGGACCATCTTTGCTTTATATTACTCCCATATTTAATAGTTTTAAAATTAAAACTCAGACTTAATGCAGAAGATACTTTATTTTCTCTATACAAATTTGAAACGAATGGTAAATCTGTATCTTATACCCTATCCTTCATCTAAAAATGCAGGAAACTGATATTAGCATTGAGTAGGAAACATTTCTGTTTCCTTTTATGTAAACAGAATCTAAAAGACTATCTTTAGAGTGTTTTTATAACTTATAAGGTAATTTTTAAATTGCCTTCTTATGGTGCATCTCACTAATGCAGTGAAGTAAAAACTGAAAGCATAGTCCTGAATCAGATCAAATAGAATAAAATAGCTTTATAAATAGATAACTATACTTATCTATCTTATACTTATATATCACTATCCATGAAACTTATTCAGTTGTCTGTGTGCAGCAGTAGTCCTGTTCCTTTCAGGTTTATTTTCTTTCTTATATAATGAATAATGATGATTAGGTGGGTGTCTTTTGGAAAGTCTTGAGAGTGGGTGTTGAGGCATTGTTGTCTCAAGTAATTATACATTTTAACTTGCATGTTTTCCAAATGAAGTATTGCAGGTAGATGAGTGCCAAATATTGTCTGTGGATAACTCTTCAAAACTTCTGTAGCAAACATTAAGGACTCCTTGGCATCTAAGGTGATACACTTCTTTCTGAATTCAGGATTTCACAGAATCACAGGATAGTCTGCCATAGGGTAGTCTGCCATAGTGCTTGACATATTTTAACATATAATTAATACTATTCTGTCAGGTTATGGAAGTATTTGAGTTTTTGAAGCACTATAGTACTTAAAAGTTCTTTTGTGAAAAGATGAGGTGGTACAAACCAGTTGACTCAAGTTTTGGTGACAATGAGTCCTGTCCTTAATTATCAGCAGTACTTCTGATTGTTCTTTGTGGAACTCTGCTAGTATCCTGCTTTCTTCCAACCATGGAAGAATGGTAGATCTGTAGTATGATTGCATGAGGTTATTTTGTTGTAACAGTTAAAGGTAACTAAAAAAACCCCAAACATAAAACTGCACATTCGTGAAGTTAGGTAAAAATTTGCATCTAAACCACAGCTTTTCTTGTTGCTCAAGACCATGGTCTTTTTGGTTGAGCAACATACCTGGAATTTGTGGACACAAGCATTTTTAAAAACTATGCTCAATTACGTTTAATTTTAACCTAGGCTTTCTTTAAGGTGACTGAAAAGTAAGTATTTTGATTAGTAAGCATAGGAAAAAATAATGGTTTCTCTCTCTACTGGTCTCTGTATCTGGTATTAGCTTTGGCTTTTATCCTTTGTCAGTTCATGTTCTTGTATCTCTCTTTTGCCTTTGAAATTTTTATTACAGTCTTGATTTGGAGAGACTTGATTGTATAATGACAATTGGTTTTAGGTAGTTTTTAGGAATGTCATTCAGTATGCGGTGTAAGCAAAAGTGCCACTATTAAACATGTTGGAAATTATATGCTTTAGACCTGAAGTATACAAAGAGGTAGGAGTGGAAGAGAGAATGGAGAGGATGACTTTGGGGTGTAAAATGCTGAATGCAAAGAAGATGCCTGAAAGTAATGTACGAAATGGGAGAAAATGGTGCATGTGTAAATGAGGGCAAACTGATCCTTGTCAAGGTAAAAGATGTTGAGCAGATGTGGCAGGAGGCCGGTATGAATGAACAGTCAGCTCCTGCCTGAACTCAAGAGCAAAACGCAAGTGAACAAAAGGTGGAAGTAGGGGTGGGCTCACCAAGATGGATAGAGACATTGGCTGTGTATTAGGATGAATGTAGACAGAAGCCAGAGCTTAGCTGGCAGTTGAAGCTGGAGCAGGGCATGAAAAACCATGGGAGAGGTTTGTACAGGTACATTGGCAGTAAAAGCAACCAAGGAAAATGTGGGTTCATGGTTGGATGTGGTGTGTGACCCAGTGACAAAGGGTGTGGAAAATGTTTTTTGTTTATTTTTGGTGTTTTTTTGTGCAATTAGAGAGGTTCATTTGTGCCTGGAGTTATTGACTGATGTCATTATTGGATGTATGTTAATGATTCTGGTGTACTCCTGTCTGAGAATAGAAATTGATCTGTTTATTAGTAGTGCTGGTGTGATTGGTGGGTTTTGGGGTTGTTTGTTTTAAAGATTTTTAAGCACACAAGCAGAAAAAATCACACCTTTCAGAGGCAGCCTTTTTCAGTCTGGCTGTTTCTCAAAACTGGTAAATGAAATTATATGATAAACTTATATATAAATATATATATAAAATATATAATTTTGTATAGTGGCAAGAACGGCTGTATTGCCTCTTTCCTTTTCGCCATCACCTTTTTTACCATGCATTCTCACTCTCTTTGTGTTTATACTAAACTGAAAATTTATGCTGAAAACTACAGTCAGATCAATGTTTTCTGTTCAACTGTTGGAATCCTGTTAACAATAGCTCAGAGCTCAGACAAGATAATGACATTACCAGACCAAGAGTGGAATGGAAAAATGCAGACTTAAAATGGCCAAATTAGTCATGAAACTGCATCTTTGGGAGATATACGTAAATACATGCATATTTTAAAATTAAACAAACCAACACAACACCTAGCATATATAAACCTTTTAAAATTTGCTATTTTTTCCCAGTATTTAAATGACAGATTTCTTTCCTTTCTGTAGAGATTAGCACTCTGTATATATTAAATACTGGAGTAACTTGGTGGCGTTCAGATATATTTGATCAGACTTGAAAGGTTTCTATTTTGAATGGTTTGACATTACTTCAGAGTTAACTCTAGATTCTGACCTGAGCAGTACCTTAAACTAGTCATGGCCAAAGATGCAAACTTCTTAATCAGGATCTGTGATACTCTGTACTTGAACTTGTTAAGTTCTTGAAATGTGTAGGTTGAAAAGTAACAGGCTTAAGCCAGTGATAGTATGCATATGATGCTGCTTAAGAGACAGTACATAGTCTTTGGAGGTGATTGCATTTGCTAATGGCTGGTGTGGTTGTAACAACTAAATGAACATGTGAATTTGCAGTCTTGCTGTAGAAACAGGTATTTAGGTGTGTTAGCTCTCTAGGTCTCAAAGCGTGGTGTGCTGTCTTTAAAACTGGCAAAGAATTGGCCAGAAGTGAGTAATGTAGGTAATTCTACATTAATAATGCTTGGATGATGCTCTCATCTTAAGAGTATTGAAATAGCAGTAAAAGTTCATCAGGACAGAAAATGCATGATAAAATATGAAGTGTTATTGTAACTGTACGGAATTAAAATTTCACGTAATAAGGAAAGTAAATGAGTATTTTATCTGTTGCTTTCTTCCTTATTAGGGGTCTAGGCTTCCTTCTCAGTCAGATGGCTGATTGTCTGCGTTAGACGTCAGCAGATGTATTTCCAGATTCTGAAGATAGGTCAGCATATTGCTACTATTGATCCCTGAAGTATTTAGATGATACATAAAACCGTGTAGTCATATAATCTTAGCAACTGTATGTTTTCAAAGGACATTTAGAAAAACATGTAAGGTAAAATATAGTAAAAGTACGATATTGTGCATTTTTTAGGGTAAGTTGGTTTTGTCTCCTTTTCTTTCGTGATCTTTAGAATGGTAGTTACAGGGGAGATCACCATATGAAGGCATTACATAAAATAACATTGAAATTTTTGATACTGAAAACCAAGGAAGTCTCTATTCCCTGTGAACACTTAAAGCAGAGTGAAATTGCAGCTATTTAATATTTGCTCTGAATGTAGTGCGAACTAATTAATACCCCAAGAACCTTTTTCTTTTTTACCTCCTCCTAACACCGGTGAAACTCAGTGGTGCAAGTTTCTTTACTATGTTTGTTAATAAAACCAGTACCTATGGATCGTAAGTAAATGTGAGTAACATCTAAGGTAAATGTTTGTCATGGTTTTATCCCATCTAGCAACTAGGCACCACCTAGCCGTTTGCTCACTCCTCCCCTAGTGGGATAGGGGAAAGAATCAAAAGACTAAAAGTGAGAAGTCTCGTGAGTTGAGATGAAGACAATAGGTAAAGCAGAAGCTGCAACTGTAGGCAAAGCAAACCAAGGAACTCATTCACCACTTCCCAAGGGCAGGCAGGTGTTTGACTGTCACAGGAAAGCAGGGCGCCAGCATGTGTAACAGTTACCTGGGAAGACAAAGGCAGAATGTCCTGCCTTCCCTCTTCCCCCAGCTTCATAAGCTGAGCAGGACATAGTATGGTACGGGACATCCCATTGGTCAGTTGGGGTCAGCTGTCCCGGCTGTGTCTCCTCTCAACGCCTTGTGCCCCCCCCAGCTGACTCACTGGTGGGATGGGGTTGAGGAACAGCAGAGGCCTGAGCTTGGTGTAAGCTCTTCTCAGCAGTAACTGGACCCCCCCTGTGTTGTCAGCAGTGTTTTCTGCACAAATCCAAACCACAGGCCTGTGCTAGTTCCTATGAAGAAAATTTGCCCTCTCCCAGCCAAAACCAGCTCAACAATCAAAGCTCATCTTAGCCATTTCTTACACATAACAGCTACATCATAAATTGTAAGTCCCTGCAAATAATAAAAGTGCTGTCTCTTCAGTAAGTCTGAGGATTTTTATACCTTTAGTATTCCTGAAAAAAACAGAAAGCTGTCATATTTTTATAATGTCACTGTGACATACTTGTTATTTTAAGATCTCTGGGCAGTATGTGTCTGTTTGAGGAAAGACATTATTCAGCATGCTGAATAGCATGCTGGTCAGATTCATGCTGGGAAAGCTAGTGTGCTCTTCTCTTGTGTTAAATACCAGAAGCTCAATGCAAACGGGTATCATTGTATTAACTCTTTTTTTTTCCTAGATTCTCTTCCAAACTGTGGTTAATGATACCTTTGTCAATTATTCAGTAGCTCTTTTACATACAGAAGGACATATATGTTATTTTAAAATATCTAATAGTAATACAACATTGTCTGCAATACGGCAGGTAGTACATATTGATGTTTCCTTTCTTTTCGTCTCCCCTGTCTTAAATCTGGTTTTGTTCTTTTATCCCTCAATGTAGCTGAGGAAAATAGGAGGCGGAGGATTTGGAGAAATTTACGATGCACTGGATTTGCTTACTCGGGAAAATGTTGCACTGAAGGTCGAATCAGCTCAGCAGCCAAAGCAAGTTCTGAAAATGGAAGTAGCTGTGTTGAAGAAATTACAAGGTAGGGCTCTACCCTAGATATGCCAGAGTTAGAGCATCAGTGTATATTCTTTAAAAAAATCACTGAAATCTCTGTTTAGTCAGAATTTGAGCAAATATTCATAGAGTCATATCACAGATGGTTTGGGTTGGAAGGGAATCTAAACACCTAGTCTTGTGCAGTGGCACTCTCCACTACTCCCTATATGCAGATAATTGCTAACTGGATATTTAAAAGTGGAATAGAAGCTCTTTTAACTTTTTAAAGTTTTGCTACAGTGAAGCTTTGTTTTTTGAAACAGGATGACATGAAAATAAAAAACGAAGTTTAAATTGTTGAAAAACTTATGCTCAGCTGTAGTTTATTCTAGATCCATATTGTCTTAGCTTTTTATTTCCCCTTCTAAGGTGGTCTCCTCTTAATGGACTATCTAGCATTAAGTATTTGTGAGTCCTTCCTAGAGCATCCTGAGTAAGAATGTATTTCATTCCCTTTGCAAATATTGCTAAGACTAATTCTGATGTTGAAATAGAAAACATATGTCATACCCATATGGCTAAGCCCCCTCTCCCACCCCCCATGGACAGAAAACCCCTGAGATTTAAAAATACTGTAACCTGTAGAAAAATTATTCTTGTCATGTGGAGTCCTGAAATGCTTTTAGGGTTCAGGTCCTTGACCACTTACAATCACAGCTTTGAATAGTCACTTTTTAACAGATCTTTAAATACTTTACTGCCCAAAGCGATCAGTACACGGAAAAATAGATTAACTTCTCTTCATTGCTTTTCACAACATAAGGTTATAAAAGAAAGCTTTAAATGGTGATATTTTTTTTCCTTTGGAAAGTATTTTGGACTAGTATCACTGTCCCTGTCAGCAGCGCAATTTCCCCAGAATCTAAGTTTGAATAAAACCAAATCAGCGTAACGTATGGTGCTGCCTAATCTGATGTAAAGGTCACATTGCAGCAGGAATTGACAGCCTCTATAGATTTAAGAGGGCAAGCATGTCACATGTTACAGTGTTAAAAACCTGTTTCTATGTTTGTATCTTTTAAAATAATTTCATTAAAACATCTATTATTAAATAGTCAAGCAAGCAGATTCAGGAACCACGTATTAGCTGTCTTTGGACTAGAAGCTAAAATTCAGAGATGAATAATAAATTTCAGTATTAACAATCTTAAGTTTAGAAAGTATTTGACAGGTTTCTTAACAAAAATTGTCTTAAAGGTAGTAAGTTTTAAAAAAACCTAAATGTCTTGTAATGACTTTTTTTTTAAATACTCAGAATTATTTTTTCAATAACTTTTTTTTTCTGCACATATGAGCTTGATGCTGTTTTTAACATAAAACTAAGGTCCTAAAAATGGGATACGTGAGGCAGCTAAAATGACATTGAAAATAATAATAATTGAAATATTGGAATTTTAGTACTGCACTGCCAATGTATTTGTGAATACACAGTCCTGTATATGAAGTGTAACTGAGGTGCTTTGTATCTTTCTATGGTGATTTTAGTATAGTGAAATTGAAGATGTTACAAATTTTTTTTTCCTAGTATGAACTTTTATCTTTTACAATATTTTTTGAAAACCAAAAATGTTTGTTGAACTAATTAATTTTTTTTAAATAATTGCCATAGGGCCTTACAGAAGGTATAATTTTCTTATCAGTCTTCCTTTAAGAATATAATTCTTCTAACAACCCAAGTCTTCCTGCAAGAGAATCTCTGGTTCTGCTGGATCATGGGAAATGCTGTCTAGATGAAAAGAACAGAACAATGAAACACCTGGGGCAAATAATCCAAATAATATATAATCCAAATAAAGATCTTTTGGCTACTTATCTTCTCCATATTGATTTTCTGAGAAATCAATAAATAGAATTTTCAGTGTAACTGAAACCCTGATTTATTATTTTTTACATCTTTAAAAGGAGCTTTCTTGACATCTTTGCTTACTAGGAAGCAATCTGAATGTTATTCCTTAATTTTTATCTTGTATTAATATATTGCACAGTTTTTAAGAAAAAAAAAACAAACCAAAAAACCCCAACCCAAACCCCAAGTTAAAATATTTGGTGACTCCATGATAGTAACACTAGAGGTGCTTTAGTCACTGCTGTGCAAGTTGTGCTTTACAATGTAACTGCACTGGTTTTAAATTCCCAGTGTTGTGGATGATGGGTAAAGTGGCTGCAGTAAAGAGATGGGTCAAGAGTAAACCTTTTGCGTATATTGAGATTGAGTTTGCACAAATGAACAATGTTATTTTTATGTGCATATATTATTCATACTTATAAAAATTTTATTAAATAAGATTATGGTTGAGACTATTTTATGTTTTACATAAATGCCTCCTAGGAGCCAAGATTTTATGCTACCTTCTCAAGTTTTCATTATGCAAGAGCTAAAAATTTAAAGCAGAGAGAAAAAAATCAAGAAAAATGGACAAAAAATGAGCGTAGAGGAGAACTTTATTGAAGATTTTTTGAAGATTTTTTTTTTACTAAATGCTTCACTTGCCATGTAGAAATCTTTTTCTTAATTTTTACAAGTTTCATTTCATGAAGATTTAGAGCAGGTGAAATTGTAAACAGTTATTTTAGGATATTTTTGTAAAAACCTTATAATAGCATACATCCTCTGAGACCAACTTTTATCTTCTTCTTGTATCCCATTTTTGACGTGTGTGTGTATATATATATCTATAAGTATGTATATAGTTACTGTCCTTTTCGCAAAGGGCTTCTGTTCTCTTACTTTCAAGGTGTTCTAGTTACCTTGGACATAAATCAGAAGAAGGAATGTAATTGTCATGAAAATCCTTGTTCTTGCAAATATTTGGGAAGTTTAGTCTGTGAATATTATGCACTGAGAGACAATCAGCTGACAGTATCATTCAGAATTCTCTTGATGTGTGGATTTATTTTTTAAATAAAAATACCTATTGTCATGTACAATTTCTGGGAAAATGATGAAGAGACAGGCTTTGAGGAAAGAAATAAATGCCTCAATCCAGAAGAACAGCTCTTCCAGTCGTTACTAGAACTAGGCACAATGTCATAGTTCTAAACACGCTTTTGAGTGTTGCTGAATTAGAACCTTATTTCACAGAAGTGATAATAGCTGTTGGCAGAAGTGCAGGGATGTACTAGTTTTTATTATTTTTGCTTTGAGAAATTTTGAAAACTAAAACAGTGTGGTCATTTATTGTGCGGTTTAAATGAGTCACAACTGTAAGTATGCAGTACAGTAAATAATGAAGGACTTCAAAGTTTGAAGCTCTTTCAAGACCCTGATCTAGCAAAACATGCTTAAATATGTGAGCAGTTGTATGATTTCTCTCTTGATTATGGAGGAGGAATATGTTCACTGATATGGCCATTTATTAAAGCTTAATCATTAATTGCATCTTTGACTTTTTCTTGCTGCCAATGATGCTTTATCCTAATTATTGTTGTCAGAATACTCTTTAACTCTGAGCTCTGTTTTTGTTTTGGTTTGTCTTTTTTTTTTCCTTTTTTTTAAAAAATCTGCTGCAACAGATGGTTGTTTTACTTAATCATGTTAGTCCATCTGTTCCCACAGTCAGATGGGAGAAGACAGATTTATCACATCTCGCATTGTGAGAGTGAGACTCACTCAGTTGGTTTCTGTCTCACACAACCTTACAGACTTGCCCTCACTCATTTACAGCTCTCTAGCATAATTTAGTGATGGGCTGTGTCTGGTGAAGGCTGAAAAGCTAGCTGTAGTGATACGCTGCAGCTGGGGGATGTCACGTAGGCTTGGTACCCTCCCTGAAAAGCTTTCCAAGAGCATAGTTGTGCACTGAAGCCTACTGCCATCTTCTCCTCCCTGCTCCCCAGCCATGTGCCTCATAAGTGTGAAGAAATTGTGTTCCTGCAATGGAAAAGGTACTGAAGGTAAAGGTGTAGTAGATGCACACTGGAGTGGTGGAACATCATGCTGTTCAAATAAGATGTGCAAGCTGTAGTTCTGTCTGTTACCATTTCCTTGTTTTTTTTTTATAAAAGTTAGTTTCAAGAGAATTTTCCACACAACTGAAGCTAAAACGTGGTTTCTCTGACCAAGCTGAATTTTGGACACTTACTGAATTTGTCAGATGAAATCTGACTAATACACGCTTCTCTGAAGATATTCCTTTAGCATACCCAAAGCAGCTGTAAAATGAATAATAAATATTTGAGATGAGACTTCATTAACTGGAAACTGCAGCAATGAATATCTAAAACTTTATCTTGACAAATCTGGTAAAAATCCTTTTTCTTCATAAAATTATTCTGTCTGTAACATTGACCATTTTACTTAAAGGAAAGGGTGTAAGGAAAAGGTGGAGGAAAAACAGTGGTACTTACAGCTTAACATTTATATTCAGAAGCTGTAAAGCCAAGTTTAGACTTTTGATGGAGCCACGTGTATGTGACCCACAGGCAACTACTACTGTTTTCTTTCATGGCATCAGCTGCAGCTGATAGGAAAAGAGGAATGGTGGCTAGGAATAAGCCATCAGCTTCACAAGAAGGTATCTTTTTCCAATCCAAATTTGTGAACATTTAGGCACGTTGCTGTACATGTTGTCTTATAAAAGAGTGATAGCTGAGGTAGGGCTGCATATTTTATGGTAGAAAACTTCTGTTTAATTGAGGGTTGAACTGGCATTGGTTTTACAGCTGTTGAGTGGCTTAGTTGCTGAAACAGCTCTAAATAATATCATAGAATCATCGAATCACTGGGGTTGGAAAAGACTTTTAAGATCAAGTCCAACCCCAGCCTGCCCCTGCCCAGTCCCCCTCTAGATCATGTCCTGCAGCACCTCATCTATTCCCCTTTGAAACAAACCCCTTCAGGGATGGGGACTCAACCACTGCCCTGGGCAGCCTGTTCCAACACCTGACAACCCTTTCAGGACAGAAATTCTGATGTCCAACCTCAATCTCCCCTGGGACATATTTAAAGGAATAAAACACAGAATTTTATTATTTACTAATTTGCTGCTTTTTCTCTCAGGAGAAGATCATATCTGTAGATTCATTGGATGTGGAAGGAATGACAGATTTAACTATGTGGTCATGCAGTTGCAGGTCAGTGTATCAGAGCTCAAGTTTGCTTGTGTTTGCTTTAGTTTATTAACAAAATACTAATGAAATTGGTATTTCTACAAATATGAAAAAACAACCTAAAGACTTTAAATGCACAGTAGTGAGCAAATGGAGAGTATATCTTTATCCCTTGGTATCATTTACATAATTCTCTCAGAAGGGAGAAAGCTTGTACTCTCAGAAAGATCTTACTATTGAAAGAGTGAACTCTGATGTTTTCTGATATAATTCATGTTCATTTGAAGTCTTCTCATGTAGACAATCTAAAATAGAATATTTAGTATTTTGTGCATTTTGTTGGCTTTTTTGATGAAAGTGAAAAAATACCTTTTGCAAGCAAAAGAAAACCATTTACTGAAAGATGTGTTCCTGTGAAAATATTCCTGTGGGATAAAATGGGTGATTAGCACTTACAGGATTATTGCCCTTTTATCATCTTGGTGAATATGAATCACTGAAAAAGAAGTGTATATAGTATTGTATACTGTAGAATTAAATGAAATACATCCTTTTCCTTAAAGAGGTGTAAAGAAGTCTTAGTGATCATTTTCTCAGTAGCCTTTTTACAGGTGTGACACAGATACAATGTGAACTAATAGTGTATGTAGTAATCTAATGAAGATGAATTTGCTCTGTGTTTCTCTGGAATAGAAAGATACTAAGATTCACATTTTCAAAAATAGATTCTAAATTTAATGTTGGTGATACTTGGGGGCATATGCTTGTTATACTTAAGTGAGATGTGTTGTCCTTGAGTATGAAAATGAGAGTATTCTGTGGTTAGCCTTAAACAGCTAAAGAAGAATTAGGAAGACTATGCTATATGTGAATCTTCCTATTTTTTTTTTTTTAACGAAAATGTCCTTTAATTTGATCAGGGTCGGAACTTGGCAGACCTGCGTCGGAGCCAGTCTCGAGGAACATTCACTATTAGTACCACTCTGCGGCTTGGGAAGCAGATTTTGGAATCTATTGAAAGTATTCATTCGGTGGGATTCCTGCACAGGGACATAAAACCGGTATGTCTGCCCATTAAATCAAAATAAGCAAGTAATATGTGGCCATGACATGGCTGCATAAATAAGAATAGTTTCCACATTGTATGTTAAAATGAAAAAATTAGAAGGGACAGAAAATAGCATGTTTATTCGTCAGATAAGTCAGACCTTTTCTGTTAATTAATATTGGACTGCAACAACAGTTTTCCACGGTTAAAACTTCCAACTCTTACCTGTAGCATCATGCAATCAAGAGTATTTGCCGTGAGTCTTCCAGTACCTCAAGGGGGCCTACAAGAAAGATGGTGAGAGGCTGTTCAGTAGGGACTGTTGTGACAGGACAAGGGGTAATGGTTTCAAAATAGAGGAAGGTAGATTTAGTTTGGGTATTAGAAAAAAGTTCTTTACTGTAAGAGTGGTGGAGTCTGGAACAGGTTGCCCAGGGAGGTGGTGGCTTCCCCATCCCTGGAGATGTTCAGGGCCAGGTTGGATGAGGCTGTGAGCAACCTGATCTAGTTGGGGGTGTCCCTGCTTCTTGCAGGGGGATTGGACTAGATGACCTCTGGGAATCCCTTCCAACTCTAGCCATTCTATGATTCTATGATAATGAGTTTGGTTATTAACAATTAATGTCTTTGCATAGTAAATCTAGGAGAATATATAGAAACTGTAGGGTGTATTTATAAACTCTTCAATAGCATTTTTTAAATAAAATATGTTTATAACAAGGGAAAAAAAGACAGACTGTAAAGCAAAAATTTCTCTTTTATTTTTATTGTGCAATTCTAATAAAAGAAGTGTCAATATGTCATGGGGACAGTGTCTTCCTGATAGCATCACACTCTTGTTCTTAGTATTCTTTTTCTGATTTTATTTGGATTTATTTCTGAAATTGTATTAGCTATTGTTAATACCATTCATATTAGAAATCCTTAGAATTCGTAATTTATAAATGAGAAAAAAAATGAGTATATCTTATGTTTCCTAATAGATGCAAATATGTCTAGCTATATCTGGCATGTATAGCTAAATTTCCTGTCAGCTGGGTGCTATTAAAATAAAGCCTCTTGATAACTTTTGGTGCATCTGGGAATTTTAATTTTCATCACTTTTTCCTTGCAACTTCTTATAAAAGTTGTATTTTCCTGGACTGATTCTCAGGAATTCATTTAGTAGGAAAAGGACACAGATGCAGTGAATGTCAAGTGAAATAGGTGAGAAGGAGCTAGCTGGAGTGCAATGTTTTAATGATGAAAACAGCTCAAGTTTTGAATGGGAAATGTGTTCCTTTATGGTTGGCAGGATGGATCGTGTTATCTAGCTGTATCTATATATCTGTAGATAGCTGTATCTATCAGTCCATGGACTCATATAGGATAGAAATGGAGAATGCTGTTAGGGGACGGAAAAAAAAAAACCCAAACAGAAAATGTAAATGTTGATCTGGGATAAACAGCAGTGTGAGGCAATATATTAGATTAATAAAAACCAGTAATTTTTTTCGTTCCCTTTAGGAGCTATGTTGTGACTGCACATATAAAAGAAGGCACGATTGCTTTCTAGCATGCAGCTTTCCTGGCTTGAAAATACCAGTCCATTTTATCTTTTACTATGTATCTTGTAGATAGGTTATACTAAAAGCAAGCCTTGTGTTGATCTGAAATCTTGAAATCCTTGGTTGGTTATTTGCCTCATGTGATGAATTGGGCAATACTGAAATCCTGTTCCATTTAAAAATAATGTTGATTGCATTCATTTCAAATTGTGGTTTTGATTTGCCTTTACCCTTAACCTTTGTCATTGAAGCAACTGTGATTTTCAGATTTTTTGAGAGCAGTACTGCTGTTTCCCTTAATGGAAAAAGAGAAGTAGTTTTTCTAGATTTAATTGTGATAAGCTTCCAGCTTGCTCAGATGTGTAGTTTCAATTCCATTTCACAGAACCTGTTTTTAGTGTTTGTTTATTTTTTTTTTTTTTTAATATCACACTGTCTGTTTTAAGGGGATTTGCTGGGGAAAGACTTGAACTAATTCATCCAGTATGTTAAAACATCCTAAGTGAGCAATGTTAGGGGTGGCAAATAAGAAAATGTCCTGAAGCTTTTCAGGAGGAATTACCTTCCTGACTCTCCTCACTGTTTCATTGTGTGGGGTTTGCTGGGGCTTTATTTATTTATTTTATTTTCATTTTTAAAGCTTTCCTCTTCCCCCTCCCATCTAAAGGAAAAGACAATATGTACCCCTTATTCTATATTTTGCATATATGATATCAGTGGATTTGTATGGATTAATTTATTAGCCTCTAGATTGGTAGTTTTTAAAAAAAGTCCAAATCAGAATATGTGAGTGGGTGACATAATTGGAATATATTATTTTTTAGCAAGAATTTTCCAAGTGATGAAGAGGGCAATCTCTTTGGACCATGTAGGCTGTTTGCAGATGTGCTAGGCTGTACGTCTGAATTTCTTAACATTTTCTTCAGTGGGAGTTCGGTAGAAGTGCAAATAAGGAAGGGGACCAAAGTACAGTGTGTTTTTTCTATGATTGTGTTACTGTATTAATATGTACACATATTGAAACATGTGTATCTATGTAACTATATGTATTTGTTTTTCTTTCTAGTCTAACTTCGCAATGGGACGTTTTCCTAGCACCTGTAGGAAGTGTTATATGCTGGATTTTGGCTTGGCACGACAATTTACCAATTCATGTGGGGATGTCAGATCAGTAAGACTTATTTATTTATTTTCCACACTTGTCAATTTGGGTAATTGAATATGGTAAATTGTTGCATTCTTTTCTGGAGAAGTATGGGAGTTGTATGGAACTGGTAACTGATCTGAACTTGACAAACATCATCCCAGATCAGAAATACCACGTGATTTATTCATTATGTTAGAAGATTGGCAGTTGGAAATGATTGTTTGGCTTGAGGCAGAAGTGTAGTGTACAATTTTTTTGAATAATCTCTTTTTTGGATTGGAAAATCAAGCAATGTGTTGGTTTTCATTAAATATCAGAGTAATACACTGCAGCTGAATTTCTTTTGGTGTTATATATTGCATTAAGAAAATCTATGTAGGAGAAAAATTCAAATGTTAAACATATATAAAATGAAAGAGACAGTCTGAATAAGGAAAGTAGTAATAGGACACTAATAATATATAATAGGATACAGTTAAATGTAGTTGCTCTATTCCCATGTGATGCAGTCTGAAGAAAATTGTAGATAAAAACATATCAATGAAGACATTGCAATTTTAAGTGCAGTAGAGCCTCCTTAATTCGCTGGCAGGCAGCCCTTTTGTTAAATTCAAAGCTTGAAAATGAATGACTCGGTGCTATAGTACATGGTGATGTTTTAAAGCAACATATTTTCTTTATTAAAACAGTTTACCTTTTGATGGTAATAATAATAATCTAGTTAACGTTGTGTAACATTAATTAACGTGATGCAGTTTGAGTGGTGGAAGCCATCTCTACTGGATTTTCAATTTTATTTTGCTTAAGAAATTGGAAAAGTGGCAAATTTTTGTGTGCATATTATTAGTAAGGTAAATTAGCAGGGTTCTGCTGTACTCTATTCCTTCAGCCATAATGCTGGACACTGCAATGGAAGCAAAGAGTAGGGGACACCAACAGAGTAGCTGCTGCTGTTGGAAATGTAGACTAAACATTTTAAGTAGTTTAAATTTTTTTAAAATTTATTTTTCAGTGTTCTTGTTGTGTTCTGTATGTTTGGTTGCTTATGTTTTTCTAACTGACCTGTAATTTTGAAGAGAGAACAATTCCTGAGATTTTGTAATTTATATATATACACACCAGTGGTAGTATTTTCAGTAAAATAGGTGACAACAGAAAATTTAATATTTCTGCTATTCTTTCTTTTTGAAACAACTTGGCTCTTGGCTTTTGTTTTTCATTGCAGTGCCCTACAATGTAACTGAAGTAATTCTTCAATTGAATTTGTTTGAAATTTCTGGCAGTGTAATCAGTATTAGCAGAGTGGAATTGAGGGAAAAAAATACCCTATTTGTCATTAATAGTCAGAAATGACTTCTGCATACCTAGCAGCCTTTACTGTTGGCTTTGCTTACTACCAAAATTTAGTAATATTTTCATTAGATGTGCTGTGTGCTTCTCCTTAAGACTATCTTTCAAAAATTCATTAGATTTCTTCAGCAGATACTACAAATAACTTGGAATAATTTAAAAACATGTTTTCCAAAAACAGTACTCTGTTGGTAAAAGCCTGCTCCTTACCTAAGGTTGACTTAGATTGGATTTTTATGATAAGCCTAATTTTCTAGATGCCTGACTTCTGCAGTAAGAATCTAGTTCCAATGAGATTTAACATACTGTCACAGAGTCCTTGAATTTCCATGGTGTGCTCTAAAAGGAGATTGTTCAGAGAAGGGCCACAAAGATGATCAAGGGCTGGAGCACCTCCCCTGTGAGGACAGGCTGAGGGAGCTGGGCTTGTTCAGCCTGGAGAAGAGAAGGCCACGGAGGGACCCCATTGCAGCCTTCCAGTACTTAAAGGGAACATATAGACAGGAGGGGAATCAGATTTTTACGAGGGGGAATGGATTGAAGCTGGAGGAGGGAAGGTTTAGATTGGATATCAGGGGAAAGTTTTTAATGGAAAGAATGGTGAGGTGCTGGAACAGGCTGCCCAGAGAGGTGGTGGATGCCCCAACCCTCGAAGTCTTCAAGGCCAGGTTGGATGGGGCCCTGGGCAGTCTTGTCTATCTCCAGGCCTGGAGTTTGGCAGCCCTGCCTGTGGCAGAGGGGTTGGAACTCGATCCTTGGAGTTTCTTTCCAACACAGACCAGTCTGTGATTCTGTCAAAAGAATCAGTAGANGTATTCACTTGACTGAAGTTCAAACAAGAAGTTTAAAAGAGGTATTTTTGGTGAGGAAGACTGCTTTATTTTGTGAAATTGGGTCAAGAGGCGAAGAGGAATGAGAAATTTATCAAACCATTAGGCTATCCAACTCTTAGTGAATTCTGGTATATTGTATGAAAATGGAGGAATGCAGCAGAATTTCCTATGATTTCAGTATGACATGGTGTTCTTATTTCATATCTGTTATAAAGAATTATGAAGCTTAGGAATCCATTATTTTATTCCAGTATTTGAATGAAGTATGTGCTTCTGCATATCTATTAAGACTGTGCTTTAGTCTGAACCTTTCTCTAAGTGTAACTTGCTTTGCTCTCAGCCTGTTCTTCAGAATGCTTTCAGGTTCTTTGGTGCAGAGGATTGGGTCATTGCAGCTCTAAATTGAATTATGCCTCATGACAGATAGAACACTTCTAGAATTTGGATGCCTGATTGGGACAAGGCTGTGTTGACTTTGCATGGGATTTAGTTTAAAAAAAAAACCTCGGGCATAATCAGTTTTGGATGGTTAGTAGAATATTCATTGACATCATCATGGTACGGTCTCAAAGCTCTCCTTGTTTGTCTTCAATGGAGATATAGACTTCCTACAAATTATTGTTGAGGTTAGTAAACAAAGAAAACATTTGTTTCAGCTGCATTCAAGAAAATTTTGAATTTATTTGCTGAATTTAAAGCAAGAAGCTACAAACCCAGCCTCCTAACATGAAGTGAGTTTCAAGCTGCGTAATGCAGGATCTTAAATGGAAAGCAGTGGCTAATGTTGAAGTGTAGTTTTTTATTACAAGTGCCATATATGATATGCTGTGTTAATGTGTTTGAAAAAAGTTGCAGCAATATTCCAGTAGAAAAAAGTTATGCTTTAAAGTAGAAATGAAGATTTACTCAGGTTAGATAAATACTTTTTGGTACTATCTGCAGAAATTACTTTTCTATTTCATGTTGTTATTAAGGTGGTTACCAAACATACCTGTTTTCATTACAGCAGTGATGACATACACTTCCCTAGCATGGACTTGGTTCTCCCTCATTTTTTCTATGGCCCATGTATATTCCTTTATGTGCATTTAGCTGTCTATAATACCGCAAATCATAGCTTACAGAACTAACTTCCTGCACACATCATACTAATTTATTTGCAGTATTTTAACGAGTCACTATAGACTGAGTTTGGACAAATTTTATGGTAGCATTGGATCTATTTGTGTTCACTGCAGTCTCTTTTCTCATCTTGCTGCCATGTTTTTCCTCCTTCCTGAAACAGCTGCAGAATTAAGTTAAAAGCACTTCTATCTTCCATGATAAATTATTAAATTATAATCTGTGTAAGCAATTGTAAGTGTAAATAGATGTTGTTATAGCAAAGATTTTTATACACTGTAGCAGAAAAGACCCTTTGTTTAACTATGATTTCCTTCTGTTCAAACTAAATTCCATGTCATCTATCTCTATTATCTTTGTGAATATCTCATGATAAACTCAACATGTTCTTTGTATCCTTTCTCCTGTGTCAACCACTCATTGCTGCATGTGATACCTTTTCCTGTCACCAAGGCTTACTAGCAGCTTTGATTTGGCATGTCTTTAGATGCTGGCTGTATATATATCCTGACAGTGTTCTCTATGATATATGCATACCTTCATACATATATGTAGAGTTTTTTAGGGGGTTGGGTGCTTTGGGTTTTTTGTTTTGTTCTGTTTTTTTCATTCACAAACCTGAAGTTCTTGTGTAGGTTCACTGCTCACCATTCCCTGATCTGACTGTTACAACAGCTTTTTTTTTCTGGCTTGATGAATGCAAGGGGTTTCCCTTGACAAACACAAAAATTCAGGATGCTCTTACAGACACAATTTGTGATTTTTTTTAATTATTATTTTTTATATTTATTATATATTTTTTATGATATTACCCTTTCAAAAGTGCATCAAACAAGCTCCTTACTTTCATTTGTAAGGCTCTTAAGGGTCTCTGCCCACACAACCTATTATCTTTCACTCACAGTAAAGATGATGGCCTGCATTACCTTCAACTGGATTTTTAAGGAAAAGCGTGCTGTTCTCTATCTCAGACTGTTCCTTATGTCAGAAGAGAGATTTCTGTAACTGCCCAAATCCCTGCTGTTTTCTTCTCAATCTTTGGAAACAAAACTGGAAAATAACATTATTTTCAGTAGGAGTCGAAAATAATATTTTTTTGACCTTTAAACCTTCAAATACAGTCTGTTATGACTAATTATTCTTTAAAGTTTAAATGGAAGTCATGTTTAACAGCAAAAAAGCAGAATTTATTGACAGTCTGTATAGAACTAGGGTTTTGCTGTCACGCTTGTCAGATCCTAAGACATGTCAGTGTCATATTGAGAGATATCCTTCCTCTTCATATGAGCCAGCTTAATATCAACCTCCACAGTTATTGAGCACCATTAAAACCATGCTACAGGGCAGACCATTCATCTCTAGCTGCTCCTGTCTAAATCGTGCTTTGAAAAATGCAGTTTTAATATAAAAAGCTTCTCAGAAAGCAATATTTAAAGAGCACAAGCAATTCAGTTGTTCTGCACTTGTAGAGCTTACTGTATTTCACATTGCATTTTGGAGTGTTGCATGTGGACTGGCTCCTTACAGAATTAAGGAGCAAGCAGTTGTCAGCCCATTTCACTAGTTCTTTTTTCTTTTTCCCCCAGTGCGATTTGCAATAGCATGATTTTTCACCATTGGATTAGATTATCTAAAATGACTTTCATTTGGTTTGCAGCAACCAGGTGACAGTATGACTTATTTTAAAAATAAAAAAAATAAGACTTGAAGGAGATATATTGTAGTATGTCCACCAAGAATATCATGGAATTGAAGAAATTGCTTTTGGAGGTATTAATATTGACTTTATTCCCACATTTTTGTATCCTTCAAACCCCCCTTTTCAGGAAAAGTACAGAATAATCACTATGTTAAACTTTTGGACCTAGAAAGCAGCTGTTTTCATATGAACTACTGCTACAGGATGCACTGGCTTTTACATATCTGAAGGACACAAGTGATTCACAGGAAGTATTTATTTCTCTTCTTAATTATCAGTTTTCCCCATCTATTAACTCAGGACCTAGCCAGTGATGTGTTATTCGGGCCATCCATTCCATCTGACCTCAAGTTTTACAGGGTTAGAGGAGATCCACTAGTTTTTAAAATTGAGAATAAATTGCTGTGAACATAGAAGCATATAGGCTTCTTTTATATAAACTAGTATCAAATTTCTTTCTTCCTGGGTTCCCTTCACTTCTGTCACTACCTATTTTGCTTTTTTATATGTCCCTTTTCCCATGTTGCAGCTTAAATAACCTTTTTCCTCTAGTTCTCTCTGCAGAGTTTAGTCCTCCAGTAACACCAGAACTTCTTTTCAGAAAACGGTTAAATCTCACATTCCAGGGCATTTGGCAAATATTTTAGTTGTAGCTGTTTTTATTCCCTTACCTGCAAAGCGAGTGCAGAGTTTCCGAGTTTTATTTTTACATGTTGACTCTGTAGGCAGCAATTTGCTGTAAAGCCTAGTAAAAAGAGATAGGATTGATTATAAACATAATGCAGCAGCTGTTAGAGAAGGCCAGTCTTTCCTGGTATTCCATAACTGGAACTGTATCTTTATCTGGACTGTAACTTTAAATTCAGTATTTTCCTTACGAGAGTAAGAATTCACTTCAGGAAACTATGGGAAGGAGTATTTGAGAGTTGATTTTAAATAATTAGAATATTTGTGTTCAAGCTTTACTAGTCTGTTCCAGTGTCTGAACGATCTGGCAAAAGGAAATATGTTTATTGCTTGCATTAAGGATTCAGGGTTTTTACATTCTCTTGGGTTATTCAGTAAGCACAGACAGTTTCCTACTTATTAGTAAATTAAATATTTGTAGTTGCAGTTTTCTTATTGTAGTATCATTTCATTACAGTGGTCTGCTTCAGTTGGTAAATCTTCAAAAAACTGAAAAAAAAAAAGATTAACAGAAAAATATAAAGGAAAAAGATGCTCTGCAAAGATTTTAATGATAGAAATTTTTAGCTGCTAACTTTGATTCATTTTAACAGTTTTCTTGCAGCTGTCTGAGTGCCTGTGTGAGGAGCTAAGTTCAGAGAGGAGGGATATGTCCCTTATCTATAAAATACATGAACATTTCTAACATGCAGATTACTATCTACACTGGGTAGTTTTGATCTGGGCTTTTTCTATGAATGTGTATTGAAGATCTATTACTATTTTATAATAATGAAATTATTCTGAACACCCAACTGCAGTATTCAAAAAAGTAAAATATCAGTCTCTATTATAGTCTGTTCTTAACTGTGAAAAATGTATAGAAACAAATGGCCTATGAACAATTTTTTCTGCAGCTGCGCTGCCGTTTTAGCTGGTTTGAACCCTGCCTCTTTATCCATTTTGTTTTTGTTTGACTAGAATATATTTTGACCACATATACTTTTGGGAATTTTGAGTAAAACTACATGTGTAGCTGGATGAAGGATCTGTTAACTCGGGCAGTAGTATGTGTGTATAGGCTTCTGATACCAAATGTTACGTCTTGGGCACAGTACCAGGATGCAGGTATTTGGGGTAGGTGTAGAATGAAATTCCAGTATAAAAGTTGATAAGGAAACACTCATTAGTGTGAGGAGCCTTGTCTAGTGATGGAATGCGTGGGAAGGAGAACAAAAATGGATGGGGATGTTGTCGGCTGTTCAAAGAAGGGAAGAGGAAACAGGGTCAGGGGAATATGTTGTTGGAGAGAGGAAGCCAATAATTGAATTAATGGTGTAGATAAGGATTGATTACTGCAAAGCAGGGTAATTAGAATTTAATCACAGGGAGAGTTTCTTTTATTGTCAGGCAGGCACATTTAGCAGGATGCAAATTCAGTAAATTTATGAGATTTATAGTCTATTTATTGCTTTTTGAGGGTGTTGTCAAAGGCTTATTTCACCTGATGTTTTGTTCCTGTTGTAGTGGTAGCTGAAGTAAATTGAACAAGCATCAGTTTGTTTTTTTTTCTTGAAACAAAGGATAAATGATTACTTTTCAATGTGGACCTAACTTCACACAGACTTCAGTTTGCATGGAAAGTGAAGGTGTCAGCTATGGTACAGAAATAGAAAACCCTGAGGAACAAAATCCAAAGGACATTTGCATTCTTAATATCATCTATACTAGAGCTAGCTCTTGGGCAGTTGTCATCAGTCCTGTTTTAAAGTGAATGCTAACCACAACTCTTTATTGAGGTATTATTAAATTTGATATAAAGAAAGCAAAATAAAATTTTAAGAAGTGCTTCTATTCTTTGCTCTTAAACAGATTATCTTTTAAAAATTAATTTGATGTAATAATTCTTTAAAAATCCATAAATTCAATTGTCATGTATTATCATAGGCCTGAGTTTTATGGTCTTTTATTTATGTGGATTTCAAGTTACAAAGAACTGAATTTTATTTGTTTATGAAGGAGATTGTCAGCTCAGCTCACATGCATGTTATACTAAGCTTGGGTAAAACACAATTGAAAAACTATTCATAAGAAGGTGATGTTTAGATAAAACCTGTTTTAGGAAAACTATATTTTTCTCCTCAGTACACAGGTCTCACTGACTGGCAGCCTTAAGAATTATTCAGGTAAGCAGCTGGTCCCTTGAGTCTAGCAGCTTAGACTCATAAAAGATGAATGAAGGAGAAAACTCCTTTCTGCCCAGTGTGGTGCTTGGTTTGGAACCAGGCTTCCTCTTCAAGAGTATGCTAGTGGGTTAAAAGGTGTGCTGGGGAGACCCAGTTCGGTTTGTGAACTGTTGTATTCTTTAGAAGTAAGGCTTTTTGGGTCAAAGGGAGAGTTACCCTATGAATGCTTTACTCTCCTCACCTTTCTCCTGCCCTTCCCAGTGGCTAGATTTCAGGTCATTCTTTTGTTATTTAAACAAAATTAAAAGCTTGGACAGAGTTCTCACCCTTGTAGGTTTGTTTAGCATGACCTTAACTTGAAGTGTCTAAAATTCATGTATTGTTTTGAGTTTTTACTTCAAATATATGTTCTTCTAGCATACATTAAGGTACTTTACAGTATGTTAAAATTAATTTGCTAGAATTTTGTTTTGTTTTGTTTTTTTTTTAACCTGGAAATTTGAAATCTTAAGCCTTTCCAATCTGGGAAGTCCTGATTTCTAACTAGGAAATGCAGCACTGTTTTTATTCGATATGCCTTCTATTAAAGGACTCACAGAAATCTTGCTGTAAGGATTAACAAAAGTATTCAGATGCAAAGAAGTCAGAATATACACCAAAACTTTGAGGAATTATTCATATTCTTCACTGGTAACAAAACTGTCTTTGAGTCTTGCTAGAGCATAAGATACACCAGCTGCCTACAGTGAGACCCTTAGAAAAACGCAGTGAAAGTAATTGTGAACACAGATGTTTAGATCTTTGTATTGTCTAGGAAAGCACTTACAAACCTGTTCGTATTGGGCAACATGTTATTTTACCCAGGTATTTACGTACAAAATCAGTTAAATGCTGCCTGCCTTTCTTCAGTGCCCACAGGCTCTCAGGATTTTCCAGCAAGTGAGGTTTTATCTTCAAGTTTCACTTCAGGATGGCAGATGGTGTCCTGGAAACATAACTCACAACATATCCCCCCCAAAAATTCTGCATTATGGAAATGTGTTGGTAAACATCAAAGCAGAGTATTAAATAATATTTTGAAAGCTTTTCAAGTATATTCTAGTTCAGTTAAATACAGGGACAGAAGATCTAAATTTCTTGTATGTTCTTTCATTTTGTTTTTTACTTCATGAAAGTATAGGAATGGCTATGCATTTGCATTGCATGGTATTCCTTTCTTTTAATACTCTCAACTACCTGCATTGCTGAGGAGGACTACAGCATACTTCCATTTTACTCTACCTCATCTCCTCTTGTCTTGGCAGAAGAATCATGCATTGCTCACTTCTGTGTTTGGAAGAAGACATAATTTTTATGGTACTGAAGGAGTAGAAGCTGTATCCATTAAATGCATTTTATGATGGCCAAAAAAGTGGGATAATTTTAAGAACTAAAGTATTGGTGGTGAAGCTACATCATCTTAAGAATAAAGATCACTGCAAATTGTCTGTCCTCTCTGCAGGCCATTTGGACCCACAGACTGCTTAAAATGGATTGCTTATAGATGCTTCTCAATCTCCTTTTAAAGTAAATACTGCTATAACCTGATCTGTCAGTATTGCTTGAAGAAAAGTGTCTTGGAAGTAGTCCTTGGAAGTGGTAGTACTGACAAAAACTGGTGGTTCTCTTTATTTGCCCCAATGCCACTAATGATTTAGAAAGTGTCAGTGACTACTCCTGAATGATACCTTGACTGTATGCATTTTTGATAAATAAGGGTCTAGGTACTGGAAGTTGTTCAAGAATAGTTACTGAACATTGCATTTTGATTAGATTTTGGGTTAAATTGAGAGGACCTATTAAACTTAAACGATTAACAACATCTTAGTCAACCCTAGAAAACTGTGAAAATTTGTCAGGTTTTGGGTTTATTTGAAGTGTGGGAAGATACATTGTGTCTTTAACAGTTCCTATATACCTTCTCTGCTTTAAGTGACACAGACTAAAGAAAAATCCAAGGACAACTAGGATGTGTTTTGTAAGCACAGTATTAAATAGCAGTGGATCATATGAAAAACATTTAAATAGAAATAAAAAGTTCCAGGGAACTGTTTCAATTCATAGTGTTCCATATTAAGCATATAATACTTGGCTAAAATACATTAACTGATCTAAAAAGGCCTATTTTCCAAACCTGACTAAAGCTATTGAAAGACAGATGCTGTAGATGCTATGGTCATCCATGTAATTTTGTTAAATGTATGGTTCAGTGGTTGTTTCACCCTGTTGAGAAGCACTTTGGTTTTGGCATTTACCCTATGCTATCTTTTCTCAGTAATATTCTGTCTCAGTACATTGCAGAGATGTGATTAGTCAAGGATCGCATGTTTGCACCTAAACAACTAAAATCATATTTATTTCTCCTCTAGAAGTCTTCTCGTTCTTCAGCTGAACTGCCTGTCTCATTTAACATGTATTCTCACTTAAACTTGCAGCCCAATTTTTCAGTTCCTCTTCTTCACTTTTACCTGCAAGTTGTCACTAAGTTATGTTTTCTCACTGAAACCTATACAAACTTCTGTAAAATTTATCCACATGCCTTCTCTCTTTTGATCATTTATTACAATGACTGTTTAGCCTCTTCTTTTCACTGTAACTCTTGTGTGAGTAGAGTTTACTGGAGGCACATCTGATTAATAATTGTGTAGTAAAGTGACTCTTGTCCAGGTTGTAAGTGATGAATGTGACAAAAGTGTTTCTGCACTTGTATGTGATATGTTAAGTGTAGGAATTCAAATTTTAAGATAACCCTGTTTTATCCTTTCATCTTTTTCCAAAGCTATTTCTGAAAAATTTAAGAACTTGAATATTTCAGCATGTGTTCTGAAGCATAGTGTGGAGGTACCCTGTGGCATAGGGCAAGAGCCATGTAACTCTTCAGGCATGGCACATGAAGCACTTGGAGCCATCCAGTGCTCCTGCGAGATTAATCTACTCAGCTTTAGCCAAGAGTTCTCTTCATTACTGCTCTATCAGACTAATAATACCACTACCCTCTCCTCATTACTGTCATAGAAAGGCTCAAATTGTGGGAAGGATGATGGAGGAAGTAAAATGTGTTAATGAGTTCCTATCTGTATCTTACTTCTCCTGAGGTTTTTACATATTGATATACTTTAGAGTGGATCTTCATAGGTTGTCTCTTTGAGTAAACACACCATTGTCTTGACAGTGTAATTTTTTTGCGCAGGAAAGTAACAAAAGGTTCCTTTTCCCCCTTGGTATTCGTATGACAGCAAATACTTTGAATATGAATACATGTTCTACAGGACACTTCAACTCTAATGCTTACAACACACGGTAAAATTTGGCATGAGATGTTCCCTGGATGAAATGCATAGAACTGAGCAATACTAAAACCAGAATACTTCCTATTAATTTCTACATTGCTTCTCGAATGAAGACAGAAATTAGTGTGAAGATGCTGCTGAACATTGTGAAGTTGTCAGGCATTAAATGGCTGTGTAACTTGTGGTGGTTCCTCCCTATCAAATTTTTTCTACTTGATCATTAACAAATCACCGACAGTTCCACTTAACTCTAGATTTTTCCCTTATTTCTTCCCAGGTCTGTGATACAATTTAATTAAGTAGGGGAGGGAAATTGAGTGTAGGAGCTATCAGAAAGTGCAAGGGGAAAACAGGAGGAGAGGGCAAAGGGTGACCCTCAAAGGTGTTGTGAAAATGCCTCAGTGAACTTCAAATCTGGAAGTAGTTCAGCTGTATTAGTGTTAACCTTTGTGTGGGCTATCTAGCCTGGGAAGACCACTATTCTGGGCCAGGACCGAGAGGTGTCTGTCAGTTGCTTCTTTGCACAGTGTTTAGAAGTATTTGTTGTATATGAAGGGAGGCAGAAGACATGACAGACAAGTGGCATACGATGCAGCAAAGCTGTTATATAAAGCTTTTCATTATTACCAGCTTACTGAGGAATTCAATACGGTGGAACAAGTTGGCAAGTTGCAGTTTTACCTTGAATCACAGTGCAGGTACTTTAACCCTGTATTTCAAAGTCAGCCTAACAAAACTTCTCTTCAGCGCTTCTTGGGGAGCTTCAAGAATTGGGTCTGTAAAAGGTGAAAAATAAGTAATATTTTTTTGTTGAACTCTGTAAATAGCCAAAGGAATAGAACAAGAAATTATAGAGGAAGGCATATTTTAGTTCTTCAGTGTGCAATTCTTAGTTTATATGCGAAATTTTGTTGCACTGATTGTGTGTCTTACAGCAATTAGCAAAATCAGTTCAGCTGTTATGGCACAAATAAAAATAAGAGGCAGTGATAGAGATGTATGTGATACAATTCAGCTGGCAAATACAATGCAGTATGCTCCTGAAAGTAGAGTTGCAAATGGTTGACTGTGTGGGGTTTTTTTTGTTTCTAAAATAAATATTTTTATTAATAAATAATGATTCAGAAGTAATGTTGGAAAGAGGACTGGGTAATTTTTTTGAAACCTGACTATCTCTGCCTTTTATAGCTCATGTCTGCCTTTCAGTCTATAAAATTAAACTTTATATACTTTCCTACTGCAAAACAAAGTGTCTAATGAACAAATATTTTAAAACTGTTTTCAGCTGTCTTTCACTAAACCTGCATTGATCAGACTACGTTGCATATATTTTTGGAAATAGATGGGGTTTGCAAGATTTCCTTCTAAATTCTGAGCTAAGCATTTGATAGTTGATAACTTTTTAAAGCGAAGTACTTTCAAGAAAAAGGGCTTTGTTATAGTAGATTGAGTTTATATTGCAGAGTCTAAGATGAATAATTACAGCATTATATTTTATTTATAACTTTCAGTTCTGTAGGAATTATTATATGATACCAGAGCCATTCAATGCAAGATATAAATATCTAGCCTCATTCTTAAATAACCTGTACATACTCCTTAATTCTTTCCCTGTGTCATCTAAGTCAACAAAGACTGGAGCATATATATTTTTTTTTATCCTTAAATATTAGGAGAAACTAAAGAAGGTTTACAATTTTATGTCAAAATGTCATATGTTGAAATGTTTATTTGCTGGAAACACTCAGCCAAGAGTCCTTGTTTTACTCATTTTAAATTAATTAAATGATTAAATTAAATAAAATGGAAAAACATTTAAATGAAAAAAAAAGGAATTTAACTTTTGTTATTTGAGACTTCATTTCTAAATTAATAACTTTATAGGGAAGATAAAGGAACTAGTTTGGAGAGGTTTGTGTAGACATTATTTTTTAATTAGGAGATTATAATAAATTGTTAGATTGCAAAAAAAAATAAGTAGTGTTTAGCTGTGAGGTACGTACCAGTGATATACCTGTGCAGTCAAATGGATATAGCTATATACCTATGCAGCTAAATTGATATAGCTGTATTAGACCTACCAGGGTAACGCTATTTATTATGGTTGCCTGCCATAACCTCCTTCAAGGACATAGAGGGAGATTATTTAAAGCACAGTCTTATTATGTATATATGGAGCCTTTTTAAGCACCCACCGAACATGATTCTTCCAAGTTTGATTGTTTTACTGACAAAGAAGAAATGAAAGAAATCAGTGTTACAGACAGCTGGTGGTGTGTGTATGATAGTACAAAGGGAAAAGTAAAGTTAGTGGGTTTATATAAAAGATGAAAGAGGATTATTAATTGACTTAGAAGGTGACACTGGTTGAATGGGTATATGAATTTAATGTGGTGTGATATTTTGTAACATGGAATATTCTTGCAATTATTGAATGAAAATCTTAAGAAAATCATGTGAGGTTTTTTTTTTTTTTTTAGATTCATTGTAACCTGGTGTTTGGGGTTACTGGCTGAAAAATAAGAATATATAATCTGTTAATATCCTGCCTGAAGGAACAGGTGACAAGTAGTTGAGATATGAAAAAGATTTAATTCTCATAACACAATACTGCTGGGGTATATTGAACTTATTTTTATCTTTTCGTGTTGTGTGCAGAACACTTAAGTTGTACCAAAAAATTTGGGTGTGCTGTATATCTGTTCTATATTCTGATACAGCTGTTCCTTCATTTTCTATACAACTGATATATGCTCAGGGGAATGGTCTGTAACAGTTATTTTAATTAATTTTTTTTTTTCCCACTGAGATTTGATACTATCTTGGGTGTGTATGTGTGTGTAATTATATGAGTGGTGGAACTTACTGCTTTCTTATGGTTTGTGTACTGCTTCTCTTATTCCTTCCAAATTACTTAGCACTTTCAACTTCATAGAACCTCCTCCTTTCTGCTCAGTACATAGTCACAATTCTGGGACTAGGCATGTGTTTACTTGCCATCTACAATACGTGCTGATTGACCAACTGGTGTCTCTTAAGATGGATGTGAGCCATTTTAATTGAATTTTAACTGTTTGCCTCTGTGTCAGAGCACTGATTTGTACTCTGTCTTTAATCACCAATTTTCATTAAACTTGCAGGAACTGAAAGTCTGAGAGCTGTCCCATTTGTTTGAAATTAAAATCTATTATAGTGGAAAGACAGATGGTTTGGCCCAGTGAATTTTGTTTCTTGGTGAAAATAGAAGCAAACAAACCAGAGTCTTTAGTTTCTGACTCTTTCTGAGCTATGGATTAAACACTCTGAGTTCTGAAAAGCTATTTTTAATATTTTAAAGTAAAAGAAGGAAAGCATGTCATTTTATGTACATTAGCTTGCTTAAGATGTTTGGCTTCTCATACTTAGTTGAAAATATGTCTACTACTGAATTAAGTCTGCTTCTGGATTGGTGCAACTCTTCAACATATGGTGTTATAAATACAAAATATGAAATATAGAAAACAATTTAAAATGAAGGTCTCTGTTTTCCAGTCTGCTAAAAGCACAGGACTTCCCATAATGCTGAACAACTGTTAGATTTTTACTTATGGAGATAAGTAAAACAATATTCTGCTGTCTGGGGAAATTCTCTGCCAGAGCATTAGCTGGCTTCTGTGAGTATTCTTCCTCTTACAGTAATCTCTGCTTCGGCTCCTGGTATGAAAGGAGGAAGAAAGATTGCACAGAGCAAAGCCAAACCTACACATGGCAGATGAGTTCAGGTTTGTGACAGACACTTAGTGGGTTGTTACCACCTCCAGGCCTTTTTGTCTGCTCATGAATCAGCTTTGGAAGGATTGCTGTTTTCAGCTAGTTGGCTGAATTATAATACTCCAGGTTGAAAACTGAGTAGCTCCTGAGCTGGTTTGTGTATCAAATATTGCTGTCATAGAGATGGTGATGCTCTTTATAGCACAGGCAGTTGAAGTTAAATTTTCATTTGTCACCACATGTCTGTTAGAAGCCAAAATAACAAAATTTAATTGTACTGCTAACTGTTAACTCTGCTTGTTACCCAGCTCCTGCTGGAACTAGGTACCATAGGATCAGACAGCTGCAACCAATTTTTGGAAATCACTACTTCTGTTTAGATAGATCTGAGTCCAAATGATATGTCATACTGACATCTGGTAGGATATAGGTCGATAAAGAACTCTGAGTGCAAGTACTTGCTTGTTAGTGTCTGATGTTGTTTTTGTGTATATCTAACAGCGTGGATTTGAAGAGCTGTAAGTTAATAGAGATGTATAATATGTTGTAGTGGCTGCTGTATTTCAACTGCTTGATCTTTCCTTACCCAGATGATCTCTGAATTTTTCATTTACTTTAAGCTGGTGCTGACACATGCAAGGCATTAAATTGGATTGCAAAACCTGCATTCAGAAAAAAGGGAGATGAGAATGTGAATTGTTGAAGCCATTTGGAAGGACTGTAGTGTCTGTCAGATATATAATGTAAAGAATCGTTACTGCTTTTTGAAAAATTAGTTTCCACTACTGCAGTAAAAAGTTAAGGTTTTGCTCTGCAAACATTTCCCACGTTTCCCAGAGCAATAAACCCTAGAGCATTTATCTAGAGGTAGATACTGAACTGAGTGAAGGGATGTGAATTTCTTCCTCCACATCCACCTCGAAACATTAGTAGGCAGGTTTGTAAACATAGTGTCTCCCAGGAATCTGCAAACCCTGTGTGCTTTGAGGACATATTTAACTACTCTATAGGAACTCCTAATTTCCTGTGTGTCATTTATCTAAGATATTGTCATGTGTTTCCAGGGCAGGGCCACCTCCATAGAAAACTGATGATATATTAAAAAGTATTTTTATGTGTAGAAAAGTTTTCATAGTCATTGGATTTACTTCTTCTGAATGTATGTTCAGAATAATTTTTAACTTATATTTGAAGAACTTGGTAATAAAATCTGAGACAACTTTGATTTTGAGATTGTTGCTTAGGCTAATTATATTAGAGAAGACTAATGTGTTCTTAAGGCAGATCTGTACAAACTGCACTGTAAGGAAAGAGATTGTAAAAGGATTTAGATATTGCTGGGGTAAAGAATATGGAATTCATTTAATGATAAACTAACATATAGAAACAATATTCATGGGTTCTACCCCTGCCTCAGCCACGTGATTCACTGGAAACCTTTTTGTGCTAGTTATCAAGTAGAAATTGAAGTTGTTACCCTAGGAATAAAAGGCTCGCCCCATCCTAGTTCTCATGGGCTTCATTATTCTCAAAAGAATGGAAATATTTAACTTAGTGAAACTGGATATAGGCCTTCCTTTGAAACATTCAGACAGAGGCTAAAGACATTTGTCTTCATTTTCTGAAACTTGGGATTTACTGAATGTGTTTTCTGGGTGTTTTACAGTGCCCTTCTAAAGAAGTGTTATTCATCAAACTACATCTTTTTGGAACTTCATCTATGTTTTGATTGTCACAGTAACGATGCTACATCATTCTGACTTGGATGGCTTGTTAATCTTAGGAATGACTAAAAAGGAGACTTAAGGCCTTTAATTATTTTTTTCCCCTCAAAAAAAAATGACGTTTCCTCAGATGCAGATATTTCAAAGCATTTTGAGCTATTCTTATAAATGATCGGTACTGTTAAATTTCTGCAATTACAGTGTTATGCTTCATTTGGAGGTAATGTTCAGTATGGGATATGATATACTGACAAGATTTAGGTTAGTAAGTCATTGATCTGTCCTGCCTGAGCACAAAATGTGTTTCAAGCACTGTTTAGAGTTTATGATAACGTGCAAAACATAAGATTTGTGGAATATTGTCTGAGACCTTGTTAGTGTTCAGAACATCCTAGAAAATATTTTCCACCTTAACTAACACTGGTCTCATTGTACTGCTCTAGCAGACATTGATTGTATGGACTATTGAATCCTTTTTAAAGATGCTGCTGTATAATCCCGATAGATTTAGTTGATAGGGTTACTGACACTAATAGCAGCTCCTCATGTACTTAAATGATAGCTGTCAGTGTAGCATCTCTTGGTGGATAAGAGGTAATTATACCCTTATAAATACATATATGTGGCGAGAGGCTGAAGTGTTTTATCTTACCAGGGTAATAATTTTGTATTGTAGTTATCTTTGTGTATATAGAAAACCGGATTTTTCAATGTATTCTGAAAAAAGTTTTAAAAATTTCTATAATTGTGATGAGTCTGGGGAAGACAGGCAGATCACCCAGTGCTCCCTTAAGTGCAAGTAATAGGTGAGGAAGGTAATTCAAGTTGCTAATGCTCACTGTTAGAGGATAGAAGGATTATTGATTGGGAGATAAAATAGTAAATGAAAGCAAATTGTGCAGTTCTGGCAGTTGATTCTGTAAGAATGATTAATCAAGGGTGTGGCATGGGTGGGATAACTGTCTCAGGCAAAGTATTTTTTTAATTGCAAATATGTAGTAATTATTACTATTATAATTATATAATTCTTTTGGTAAGATTTTATTTGAAGGCAAGAAGGATGGGAAAATATATTCTGTGATTACAAAACCACCAATTGACTTATGATCATGCAGGATGTGTCAAGTAAGAAATGCTGCCATTCAGAAACTAGAAAAGAAATATATTAATTGGTGTGCCTGTAGTGCAGCCCTTGCTATTGCTTTGACACACTTTGAGACTTACCTGTGGCTTTTCCTGCTTTGGAAATTTCTTAAAAAAAAGATTGGTTTCCTAGTTTAGAAAACAGTTGTGAAACTGTCACTAGCATATTTCAGTAAATGGCTGGTTGTCTCTTCATGCCACATAATATTGGTGTATTTTAGCAAAGTGGAAGAAATTATTTTGATTTAGATCCTGTCAGAATTTAAAAACTCAAACTTCTGTTACATAAAACCATGAATGATTTTTTTATTGGAGAGGAAAAAGAGGAATAGTTCTTCCATACAGGTTTTCTGAGGAGTGAGGTGGAGAATAAACTGACATAAATTCATAGTTGAAAAAAACCTATGAATTATGGCCCTTTGTGTTGCCTACTTGATGTTCCTCTTAAGTTGCAGATATGTGATAAATTGTAATAAACAAGAAAGTTTCAAGTAATTTTTGTTGTTGCTCTATACTCGCTTTTAGATCCCAAGTAGTCTGAGGGTTTATTTCTGGCAGTGACAGTCTTTTTTCTTTTTCTGTTTGACAGCCACGAGCCGTTGCTGGTTTCCGAGGAACAGTACGATACGCATCAATCAATGCTCACAGAAACAGAGTGAGTATCGCATTCTGTCATGTGCATCTTGTCTGCCTGAAAGTACTCGCTAATGCTATTGCTATTGATTTTCCTTTTTTGTATTCTTAGGAAAGTATTTATTATGCAGAAATTAATACTTCTACATTTTATAAGGTGGAAAAAGTTAACAAAACAGTTGGCAAGGATAAAAAAGTTCTTGTAGAATTTTTATGGTTTTAGTAGTTACCAGTGGTGCTGAATTATAAGTTAATAAATTTAAAACATGAAGTTACCAAATATTATGAAATACATAATGTCCAGTACATCATCGTAGCATCATCCACTAAAGAAATCTGAATAAACAGCTCTTCCAGGATAAAGACTTGCAATGTTATTTTATCATATTTCGGTTTGGTTTGTTTCTATTTTCTATGGAAATTTACTTGTGCTTCTACTTAAAATACTTGTTGGATTTAATTACACAAACTTGTTTTGCAGTGTTAATTATAATAATTTTTTTATTAAGGTATTTGTAAGATGCATAAAAATAAATATTTCTTTTTCACAGGAGATGGGTCGGCATGATGACCTCTGGTCCCTGTTTTACATGCTGGTGGAATTTGTGGTTGGGCAACTGCCTTGGAGAAAAATAAAAGATAAGGTAAATCTAAAAGTGAAACCAAAGAGCACAAAGGAGACTTACTTTGGAGTGCAATGAATGCTGCGATAAAGATTCTACTGAGAACCCCTGTCTGTTAATTTTAACATCACATTTTTGAGTGCCTTCTAGTGTTAGTTCTCTTTGCTACTGTGATGGTATAAAAAAAGTTTTACAAACTGTTCTAGGCAGGAAGTGTGTTATGCTTCTAGTCTAAAAGGCAGAAATAAATGTATACAAGTGCCACTTATTTAATTTTACTGTTTTCACTTGAGTAGTTTTTTATTTCACCTATCACACACTTAGAATTTCATAACCGTTTTGATTAATCGTGAAATGGTCATTTCTTACTTGCCAGAGACCAAAAATAAATCAGTCGATAGGCAGTAGTGCTTTTAGTCATATATCTTGGGTGGTGTATGCTAAGAAACATCTGATTAGCCTATTATTACATCTTTCAGCTTTGAAATTAGATTAAAAAAAGGTTGTTTTGTGATGTGTTCATATATTGGTAGGTGACACTGTAGTATGTAGGTAGCTTCTGGTATTTTTTGAGTTGATTTACTCATCTTACACATGACAGGATTTACTAATATTGTGCAATATACTGTGATGACCAAATGCAAACTAATAAAGTGCTTGAACATCAGAACATGCAACAGGCTATTTAAGTCTTTAAAACATACTTTTTAGAAGTGTTGGCGTGTCTCATGACAGGTCTTGATATCAAGCAGCATTCTAACTCGGTAGAAAATTAAACGTGTTTCTATATGGAATTTGGAGTTTGTACATTATTTTGCATGACAGGATCTCTTCTCTTGCTATCTGATGTAGAATGGCCTTCCTTGGTACTACTAAGTGTAATATGCCTACACATCTTTCTGGTCAGTAGTGTACTGAATGATACAAGGTATATTGTAGAAAGGAAGGAAGGCGTCTTAATATTAGTTGTTTTATTTACTCCTAGGAGCAAGTGGGCTCCATTAAAGAAAGGTACGAGCACAGACTTATGTTGAAACATCTTCCTCAAGAATTCAACATCTTTCTGGATCACATTTCTAATTTAGATTACTTTACAAAGCCAGATTACCAGGTAAACATTTTTACTATTTTGTCTTTCTGTTTTTTTTTTTAATTTTATGCTTTTTCATACTCAGTTTCCTTTGGATTTAATTTTGTGGTCTTGGTAGTTACTATGGATTGTGCCACCATGTAGCTATTTAATGACCATCCAGTGTCATGGAATCTTTGTTGTACAAAGGTGTTTGGTTTTTTTTTTATTTTATTTTTTGTGAAGAGTAAGGCGATCAAGTTTCTAAAAATACAACACAATTGACAAGATGGACAGCTCAGGGATAAGGTGATAGTTGCCAAGAGGATATGCTGTGGAATTTGTGTGTTGTTCACTCGGTGTTAACCCAACAGCAGTAAATAAAAGTCAGACCTTTGTTCCACACCAGTATGTGGAAAGCAACGGAAAATGACTTGGGAAAAGCAGGGAGGCAGAGACTGAGAGTATTTTTCAGTCTCACAAAGTGTGGATGAAGTTGAACTGCTCGAACATCCCACTAGGACAAGTTGTGCTTTCCCTCTGCTCCCAGAAATGCTTGTTCCTGTCAACTTCCCACTTGCATTACCTGCCAGCCTCTCTGCACTTGTTCAACTCGCTAACTCAGCAAAACCAGAAGGAATGGCTTTCTGCTGGTGAGCAAGCTGAACTGATACAACTGAGTAAATAAATCATTCTGACTAATTCTGGAATTGTAACTTTGATTCCTGTGCTTTACTTACTAAGATTTACAAATCAAGATAAGTAAAATACAAAATATGAACTGAAAATCTCAGGTGAGAACTAATTTCCTCTAAGTAATTGAATTTCTTTAAATGTATGGATATGATCTTCTGCACAATTGGGAAAAAAAAGACCATTTTTTGTGAAAACATTTTAATGTAAAAAAAAAAAAATCTTAGTACAAGCACAAAAAATTTCCACGATTCCTGAAAAATATTAAATTCCTTGATATTTTTTCTTTTCTATTACAATTTTCCAAGGAATGTATCCTATGGTTTACAATTAAGTGAGAAAAATGATTAAGAAAGTTTGGAGTGTTTCATGTGCTCAGTTATGAAGATGAATTGGTGGTTTGGTGTTTTTTTTGGTTACATGCTAAAAATTACTGATTACAGAAACTTTGATGTTGCATAGCGAAGCCTTGATTGTAGACTGGTAAATCCATTTTATTTGCATTATCTACCCTGAACGATAAAGCATATACAGACATATTTTAGCAAGACCTTTTTCTGTGGTCTGCTTACATCTAAACACAGCACAAGCCCTCAGGGATTAATGTGATACCAGGACAGAGTTTCTCGGTGACAGAGACAGCCCAGTGAATTCCAGTCCTCTGTTTGGTCATGGACCATTTGCAGCTGTGTAGCTGCAGCTTGAACCTTCCAACACAGTCTTGCTCATGTGTGTTAGACTATAGAATCATAGAATCATAGAATTTTAAGGCTGGAAATGACCCCTAAGATCATCTGGTCCAACCATTAGCCCACCGCCACGAAGTCTACCATAGAATCATAGAATGATTAGAGTTGGGACTCCCAGAGGTCATCTAGTCCAAACCCCCTGCAAGAAGCAGGGACACCCCCAACTAGATCAGGTTGCTCAGGGCCTCATCCAAGCTGGCCTTGGACGTCTCCAGGGATGGGGCATCCACCACCTCCCTGGGCAACCTGTTCCAGTGCTCCACCACTCTTACAGTAAAGAACTTCTTTCTAATATCCAATCTAAATCTACCTCCCTCTATTTTGAAACCATTACCCCTTGTCCTGTCACAACAGGCCCTACTGAACAGCCTCTCACCATCTTTCTTGTAGGCCCCCTTGAGGTACTGGAAGACCACTAGAAGGTCTCCCCACAGCCTCCTCTTCTCCAGGCTGAACAGCCCCAACTCTCTCAGCCTGTCCTCACAGGAAAGGTGCCCATGCCCCCTTATCTTTGTGGCCCTCCTCTGGACCCTCTCCAACTGGTCCATGTCCTTCTTATGTTGGGGGTTCCAGAACTGAACACAGTACTCCAGGTGAGGTCTCACGAGGGCAGAGTANCTGTCAAGGTCCCTCTGGATGGCATCCCTCCCCTCCAGCGTGTCGACAGCACCACACAGTTTGGTGTCATCGGCGAACTTGCTGAGGGTGCACCCCATCCCACCATCCATGTCACCGACAAAGATGTTGAATAGGGCCGGGCCCAACACAGACCCCTGAGGGACACCACCCGTGACCGGTCTTCATTTGGACATTGAGCCGTTAACCACCACTCTCTGAGTGCGGCCATTCAGCCAGTTCCTTATCCACCGAGTGGTCCATCCGTCAAACCCATCCTCTCTAGTTTAGAGAGAAGAATGTCTTGCGGGACAGTGTCAAAGGCTTTGCACAAGTCCAGGTAGATGACATCCATTGGTTGTCCCTTATCCACTGATGCTGTCACTCCGTCATAAAAGGCCACCAGGTTGGTCAGGCACAATCTGCCCTTGGTGGAGCCATGTTGGCTGTCACCAACCATGTCCTTGTTCTCCATGTACCTTAGCATGGTTCCCAGGAGAATCTGCTCTATGACCTTGCCAGGCACAGAGGTGAGGCTGACCGGCCTGTAGTTGCCCGGGTAGACGCAGAGCCAGAACAGAGCAGGGTGGTTTGATTTAGAGGTGAGAAAGTGCTCTACTTTCCGTGGTCATTTAAACTCTGGTCTCTCTTAACTATATTTGTTATAACAATGCTGTTCATACCTTCAATATGCATTGTTTGTATCTATGTTTAGGCACTTAACAAGAATGTACATGGTCAGGATTCCTGCTTGGAAGAATTTAGTCTAAAATATTCATGACATAGGCCCAGTAGTTACTGAGTTGGCAATGTCAGATAAGTTTATGTTATTCAGACATTTATGCACACGTTGCCTCAGCCACCTGACATCTTTAAGCATTTGAGTTTTTATTTACATTATAGCAGAAATTGTAGAATAGACTTAAAGGAGAATCACATTAAAATTGCCTTGAAAGAGACCGTGTAAATTCGCATGAGGAGAAGAATAAAGGAGCGTATGGATGGGACAGAGTGAACTGTGGCTTTGTGCAGTTTTTTGTGGAGGTTTTCAGAACTGACTGGGATGGATGGCACACAAAAGGTTCCTGAGAGTAAGGATGAAATGGATATGACCACTTTATACAAGAAAAATTATCCAAAATTTTAATCTCTTTTAAGTTGCCAAAGGGTATGTGTTTTTAAAGGAGTCTGGTGAAAAAAAAATCATCATCCTAGAGTGGAAGAAAGAACTAAAACTAGAGATTACCTTTTATTTGGGGGGTGGGAAGAATAATTTTAGAAATGTTACAGAGTAAGTGATGATGCAGAAGGGACATAGCCCTTACTGCCAGTGAACAGAATGAGACAACGTTTTCTAACATAAAGAAGAAAGCAGATGCAATTACTTTGTCTGTCATGGATACAAATTGTTCTAGATGCCTTTTCATACAATAGTACAAAAGTGGAAAGCTTCCAGCTTAGATTTCTGTAGGATGACACTAAGCATTAGATAAAATAAATGATACTTGGTTCTAAATGGCAGAAATGTATGAATTAGGAAATCAGTATCCTTCCCTGCAAACTCCTTGTTAATTTCCTTGGTTTCTAATGTGTTTACTAAATATATTCTTTTATCTTCATCTGCTGAAAAGCTCATTAGATGCTATTCTACAGCATACATGCAGTCATGCCTCTGTATGTGTGTCTGTGTGTCTTTCTGTCTTCTTATAGAAACCTGTGGTGTATCTTTGCTTGCCTTTACTGATAAAATGTAGATTTTTTTTTGTTTGTTTGTTTAAAAAGCAGAATTTTTCATATCTTGACTTTGAAGCCTTGGAAAATAAGAAATGGTTAATATAAAGAACTGTGTCCTTTTTTGAAAGTTGTTATCTGTCAAAATGTTAAATAGGACACATGTTAAAGTATTGCAGGAGGATATTTCTTAATTACTTGGTCTCTTAGACAAAAATGAAGATGAATAACTGTTTTTATTCTTTTTTAGCTTCTCATGTCTGTGTTTGACAACAGTATGAAAACATTTGGAGTTATTGAAAGTGACCCTTTTGACTGGGAGAAGAGTGGAACTGATGGCTCTCTGACAACAACAACAACTTCAACTACACCTCAGTTACACACTCGTCTTACTCCAGCTGCAATTGGGTATGTATGGACATTGTGGTCAATTAAAAACCAGCCACAGAGTATCAGAGGGAAATTATCTGCATAATTTAGTTTTGGTTTTTTTTTCTGCAGGATGTAGAATAGAGGAGTGGAGGCTTGGGAACATTCAAAGTATTTCCTTTTTTAGTGTTCCTGTTTATGCTACCCTGAAAGATCAGCATTGCAATCCCACATTTACAGCAATAAAAAATAGTAGCTCAGGAAATTGCATGCAAATTTGATAGTCCATCCTTTGCTAAATCATATTTTGTGAAACTAAATGATACGTCCTGAGTTTAACTGCCTGGAAATAAACCCATTGTTTTCTGTAAGTTAGAACAAACTACTAACTGCAATTTCCTTATAACTTAAAAAAATTAATAGATCTCTATAGGAAATTTGGAAATATATTTTTGTCAACTTGAAAATAATACTGAATGTGATATTTGAGACCATCTGTAATTAAGTTTGTTGAGATGTGATGTTTAATACTACCCATACTAATTTCGGGGGACTGGAGATATATAGGAGGTGTTTGAGTGATGAGGAAGACTTTTGTGCCTGTTCTAGGCCTTGAGTAGATCAACTTGTATTCAAGTCATGCAACTTGTGATGTGAAAGTTCTGACAGTGTAGTGAAGCTGAAAACCACCAGAATTTCATGTAAAATGTATTAATTTTGCAGTATTTCAAGGTAATTATTTTAAAAAAGAAGTTACACAGATGTATGATGTGCACTATTGAACACCCTGACACTGACAGGATTTTTCATGTGATTCAGTGTGATTCTCACACTAAGCATCACTCTGAAGTTGTTGATAGTTGCTCTTTTATAGCCACCAAAATGGTGGCTATAAAAGAGCGACTTTTGACCTTCTGACCGTTAGCTTTTTAGGAATATCACTGTTTAAGTTTCAGATACTGAGCTAGTGTTAGTCAAGTGTAGCCCCAAGTCAAAGTTAGATTTATGCTTATGTTTTGGTTATCAATAGTTGGACTAAAATAGCACTTTGATAAGGAGTAGTGGTTAAAACTGTATTTAGATTGTTGAGTCTCTTCCTCACACGTTATGTTTTGTTGTTATACCATATTATACATTATGAAAGTTCCTGGTAATTATTTATAATAGAAGAATATGTGTCAGGAAGAGTTGGGAGCAAATTCAAGCCTGGACATGATCTCTTAACAAATTTTCTCAGAAGTTGCTTTGAAATCATTCCAAAAACCCAGCTTTTAGGTGATTGGTTTTTGGTTTACACCTTTTATTATGTGCTGAAGAAAAACTGTGAAAGCCAAGAAGTAGCGGGGTATTACATAATTTACAAGACTTAGTTTTCTACAGAAGCATGCTTTTGCTTGCAATTTTTTTTTTCTTTAGTAGAAAATCATTTGAAGCAGAAAATAATTTCAAGAAACACATTAAAGTCTCAAAATTTTTACCTTTCCAAACTTATACTTTTGTAGAATTGCCAATGCCACTCCTATCCCAGGAGACTTGCTGCGAGAAAACACAGATGAAGTGTTTCCTGATGAGCAGCTCAGTGATGGAGAGAATGGTATTCCAGTTGGTGTTTCACCAGAGAAACTACCTGGATCCCCTGGGCATCACCGTCCTCAGGAGAAAGATGTTTGGGAAGAAATGGATGCAAACAGAAACAAAATAAAACTAGGGATCTGTAAGGTACTTAGAAACCTGCATTGTGAATACCATCTTTGAACAGTTTCCTGTCATCATAGTGTCCATAGGGTATAATTAATAAGGCAGTTTACAAATATTGATTAGGCTGCATGGTCTAAGAAAACAAGACTGATGGTGGAGCTAACTCATTTTAATAGATTTAGACACTTGAACAAGCAGACAAGCTTTTGGGCCTTGTGTCACATGATTAGGTCTTTACGATGAATAGTAGATTGCTGATAAGTTCAGATTCTTTGTAATTTATTCACGTTTTCAGACATGGATTTTGATTCTTGCTCACTGAATGACACCAAAGCAAATTTCCTGCATCTTGCATGTGTAGGAGTTAAATACCAAATATACAAACCCCAGTGTAATATTATTCTTAAATTGACAGGTTGGCAGTGTAATTGGCAGCATTTGTTTAATTCACTTGGTGTTTCTCTCTCCATAAAAGTCTCCATCCTTTGTACTGATCCAGCGAGGTCCATTGGATAGTTTGAGAAGAGAATACTGCTTAATTTTGAGAAGTAGTTTCTGTATCCCTTGCTAACAATCAGAACATTTCATATTTGGACAAATGTAGCCCTGCTGCTTGATATAAAAATGTTTTAAGTCTGAAGAGGGATCTGCTACTGAAAAGTTCTTTAGCTAGGAACGCTGTCTGGTTTTGAGGCTTTTACTTCTTGTTTACTAGAAGAAAAAAAGTATTGTGGGAAAGAGAAAAGCGTGGTGCTTCTTTTCAAATATGCTTATTTGGAGGTTTTTGGGGTTTTTTTTTCTCAAATTGGGAGAAAGGAAATAATTTTGGTTTAAACAAGAGCAATTTCTATTAGTTATAATTCCTGAAACTGAGAATGATTATGCTTCCTTATCTCTAAATCATGTATACGAGATGGACTAAAACATAATGATAAATCGCAGAGATATCTAGTAGATTTGGTGTGTTACAGTGTTATATGTTCCAGAGAATCATAAAGACAGCTTGGAATGGAAGTTCTCTTTAATAAGAGTGCATGACTGAAAAGCAGACTGAAGTTACGACAAAGTGCTGGGTTTCAGACTTACTAAAGAAAATTTCAGAGATAAGTGTGAAATATTTAAGTAAATTTCAGTGTATTACTGGGTTTTTTGAGACTGTTGTTCTCAGACTTACCCAGACCTAGTGTCTAGTGTATTACTGTTCTTTGTCTATGGGAGGTATGTTCTGAAAAGCGTATCTAAACTACCTTAACTGTGACTTGAATTTAAGGACTATTCCAAATACAGTTTGGCTTACCTCAGGCTAAAATCTTGGATGTTATTCACCATGTAGTACCCTATATTCCTCTGTTTTGCTGCTCTTTACATTTTTTATTTTACATTTTTATTTTACTTTTTCTGTAGGCTGCTACAGAGGAGGAAAACAGCCATGGACCAGTCAATGGAATGCTTAATGCACCGAGTCTTGGTTCTCCAATTCGTGTTCGCTCAGAGACCACACAGCTTGACAGAGATGTCCCACTGGTGCGGAAGTTGCGTTCCATTCACAGCTTTGAACTGGAGAAGCGTCTGACATTGGAATCAAAGCCGGACACTGATAAATTTCTTGAGACCTGGTAAAGAAATTCTTTTATGCTTAGATCTTTTCAGTATTTGCAGTGAACTTTCCTCTGTGAGTATAATCTTTCCTCTGCCATGTGCAAACCTAGGGGTGGAGTTCGGTTTATTTCACCACTTGACATCCTCTTTGAGAAAAGATTAGTGTTAGTATACAGTTAAAGTCAGACTTCCATTCTCGAGAATGTTTTATTTCAAGACCTAGTGGTGTAACCCTGAGGTTTATTACCTTTTTATTCAGTGGGATGTTGTCTTGACAACAAGTACAACTCATCCTAACTAAGAATGATGACATCAGGTGCTCACTAGAGGAAGCATGGGAATAGATTATATGACATGAGGACAGTTTACAAGATGTGGAATTATGAAGTAAAGTTCATAAAGAAATCTACCTACATGCAGTAAGATTGTGTCCAAGGGTTTTTCACCAGCATAAAAATATCTTGATAGAAGACAGAGGTTTTAAAATGGAATTTGAAGGTAGAGATGAGGCAGATTTGTGAGAACAGATTCAAGATATTTGTCTTTGTGTAGAAAGAATAAAGGGAGGAGGACACAGTGAAATCTGACTGAAAGGCAGAGGCTGAGTGGTAAGTGTAAGACAATGAGGTGCTGACAGTTACAAAATCCTTCTAAATAAATCATGGAGGATTAGGAATTTGAATTTGTTTGATGAAGCAATTTATGCAAAGCATAAACAAGAAATCAATCAAAACAATCAATCACATTCTTCTTGACAGCATCTCCTAACTGCTGCTGGAGACGTCTTTCTTCTGCTTTGAGTCTCTGCTTTGTAGTATAAATTATGTACAGTGGGCATCTGGTTGTTAGCCTCACCACTGAGCTGGTATCCACTCACTAGTCACCTTCTGGTAATCACATTTACAATACAATATGATGAATTACAATGACAGAATATGGGCAAATTTCTAAGGCCATCCACACATTTTTACTTAATATCATTTGTCTCAAATTGTGTATCTTTCAACTGTTGTAGATTGTTCTAAAATATGACAACAAATTTTTATATAAATTTAGTTTTCCTCTACTGTAAAGACTCAAATGTAGCTTACATTATGTAACTAATTCTTAACTAATTCAGATATCAACTTCTTTTCTTAAGTTTGGAGAAGATGCAGAAAAACTTGAATGCTGCGGCAGAGACTCCTGTTGCTGCTGTTCCTCCTCTTTCTCAGAAAACAACCATTCCTGCTCCTGTGACTGCCCGCACGGACCACGTTTGGCACTACGATGAAGAGTATCTTCCAGACGCCTCAAAGCCTGTGTCAGCTAATTCTGCAGAACATGCTGATGGTGTTATTAGCAATGGATTTGTAGCTGTGAACTTGGGCTCCTGCAGGCAGGAGGTTGATTCTAAGGAATGGGTGATAATAGATAAGGAACGTGACTTGCAGGACTTCAGGACAAATGAGGCTGTGGGTCACAAAATGACTGGAAGTCCTTCAGATGAAGAGCCGGAGGTACTACAAGTTCTAGAGGAGTCCCCTCCAGAAGAACTGCCCAGACAGGGTGGTTGGACAGGAAACAGTGTTCACATCAAGAATGAAACCTCAGGGGTAGAGCTTGTTCTAGCCATGGAATGTCATCCTGCTGCTTCTGAACAGCTAACAGATAAATTGGAACTTCTGTCCGGAGCTGCTGGACAGCTTCTAGCAGCCACGCCTACAAGTCCTATGGAAGCTCAAGCAGAAGGAGCACTCACCCCGGTAAGAGAACCAGTGACTGTTTTATTGAACCTCTCTATTCAGAATTATGTGAGGAGGAGATAGTGATGGAAAAGACAGTGACTGAAATACAGTAGTGTAGCAGAAATTAGTGTCATCAGATACGGGACTTGATTCTTGAGGAATGAATGATCTTCCTTTTCTATTCTACAAATGTTTACATTCTCCTGTGGAAGTGGCTCTTAGTCTGCTGGTATGATGCACAGAACTGGCCTCAATGAAAAAGTAAATTATATATATTACATATTATATGTGTGCATACACACTATATGTGTCTATATATATATTATACTTATGCTGGAGTTCCTAATCAGTGAGACATACACATGCAAATATGTTTTTATTATAATTTGCAGTATAGAAACATAAAATTATACAGGATGTGTCAACTACTGTGCTACAATATTTCACGTGTTTCAGGAAAAACCTAAATGGCTGACTTGCTCTGAGCACCATTGATGGAGTGTTTTCTTTTAGAAATTCCTTTGTTTCTTCAGAAATTTTTAATGGTTCTTATGCAAACAAATTTTATAAATTACTTCTCATTTTCAAAATAAGCTTGCAACTACAACTTTGCTCCCATAGTTTTCTCCTCACTTTCCTCCTCTTTTTCTGTTTGTCATCTTTTCTAAATAATTCTTATTTGTACAGTTTTTGAGGGTTTGCGTTCTTCTTCCTCCCACAGTGATTCTGAAAGATTCCTTTGCCTTTACTTAAGGACAAAGTGAGATTAATGGTTAAGTGATTAGGAATCAGCTCATGGTTTTATTTCTCCTCTTTTCTCAGTATATATTGTCATCTATGATAAAAAAGGACAATTTTTATCAAGCTCCTTTGAGCCAAGAAACCTGCCTGTGCTTCCCACTCATCACCACTTCTTATAAAAGTTACAGCCAACTCATTAGAAAAAGAGACTTGTCACTAGCCACTCATTTATTATTAGACATAGGATATCCTTTATGGTGAAAATGAACTACTTAATGTAATTAACTATAGCTATACAGTAAAATTTCAAAAACACATAGGTTCTTACGGCAAATGCAAGATCCTACCTTTAATACAAGATTATATTTAGATAATTGTAGTTTGTGAATTACATAGAAAAGAAGATAATATATGCATAATTCAAAATACAGATCTGAGTTAAACAGAAGACTTTTGAGATTTAAGTTGAAATATTAGTTACATAAAAGTTTTTGGTGGGTTAATGACTTGCAAAGGTAAAAAAAAAAACCTGCTCAGTTTTCAGTTGTTCGATTTTTATATTTTTATTAGCTTTAGTAAAACGAAGATCAACATTTGGTCCTGCACATGATACTAATTATCAGGTGTTTTGATTTCAAAAGTTATTAAAAACCAGCTTGCAATTTTGTTTGCAAATGCACTGTCCCAGTTGTATACAAACTTGGCTCCTTGTGGGGAAGTCTCCATTTCACTTAAACATGATATAAACATCATGTACTACAGTGCAAATAACAGACAATATCTAGAAAGGAAGAAGCTTCTGAGCAGGGGAGCAGAAATAGTTATAAACAAGGTCAATTTATTACAAGACTTATTAGGAAGAAATACTGGCTAAAGTAGACACTGGAGTGAGATTATATTTTATTTTGGCATTGCAGTCAGTCAAGGGATATTTGTCATGACTTCAAAAACTGGGGGTAATGAGTATAGTTTATATTAGCCTGGAAGGGCAAGTAGTGCTGTGAGGGAAAGATGAATGGCAGGAAGGAACTTGCTGTTTTGAAGGTGAATCATATGGAATAGAAAATATAAACTGAACTGGGAATAAAGAAAACAAAATATTTGGCTTATTTATAGTATGTCTGTGCAGTGTGTCTATTCCAACTGTGATGGCAGTTTGTGGTGCTCTTCCACCTACTTCAGTAGCTCTTGAAAGAATGCCCAGGGAGTATTTGGGAGTCAGTTATCTCTACTCCAGACTCCTGGTGACCTTAGGGAGCTGTTTGATAGAGTCCTTTTCCTTCATCCTCAAAGCATTCAACCACCTGAAACTGTTCTTTCAGTGTGATCCTTGTTTTGGATCAGATGTTCTGTAGAAATTTTATCTATGTGGCATCCTCCTAACGATGCATATAACTGGCAAAGGATCATATTTTACTTTTCTGCTGATTTAACTATGTTGCACCAGTTCCTAAGAGCAGGATTGGGTCCAAGAATACGTTTGAGACCATAAATCAAATTAATTCATAGAATCATAGAATCATAGAATGATTAGAGTTGGAAGGGACTCATCTAGTCCAACCCCACTGCAAGAAGCAGGGACACCCCCAACTAGATCAGGTTGCTCAGGGCCTCATCCAAGCTGGCCTTGAACGTCTCCAGGGATGGGGAAGCCACCACCTCCCTGGGCAACCTGTTCCAGTGCTCCACCACTCTTACAGTAAAGAACTTTTTTCTAATATCCAATCTAAATCTACCTCCCTCCAATTTAAAACCATTACCCCTTGTACTGTTACAACAGGTCCTACTGAACAGCCTCTCCCCGAATTCATACTGAAGCTTAATAGCGTTTCTGAAACAGTTAAGTCATTTCAAACAGTTTAAAACTCCAGGACATGTCAGCATACATGGTTATCATGCTTATCAGTATAGGGATTTCTAGTGTTTTGCTTCACCGTCACTTAAGAGAAAGTTTGATGAATTATGTTCTTTGAGCTTATTCTGATGGAATTGTTAAATATGCAAGTGGTGGATGAATAAATAGTTTTCCTGGTTTATGTGGGGTTTTTTGTTGGTTGGGTTTGGAGCTTTTTTTTTTTTCATTTTTACTGTGATTTTTCTTTATTCTTTCTGTATTTCTTTCAGGCTTTTATTGCTCACTATTTAAGTAGAAGTAGTACCAAGGATGCTTCTGTATGAGAAACAAAAGGTTCATATATTAATCCATAATTTCATTGCACCGGAAGGAAAGAAATTGGTGGTCTGCAGTCCTTCCTTTTGTAGATTAATGTTCTTCTTGAAACTGTCTGTGTACATGGACTTCCTGTAATTGATGATAATATAATTTCTTACCTGTTTCACACAGCATCAGCATTCTAATAAGACTATAAAGCTGTATCCATTCAGGAAGGAAACCTGAACTCAAAAAATAGAGAAAATTTGTAAGGTATTGGCTTGGAAATGAGCAAGTTTCAGGTATTAAAAAAATAAATAAATGCAGCAAACGATGCTATCAATTATGAAAAAAACCCTTGTGGGTAAGAGAACTGATTTTTATATTACCAGTCATGGCTTTCAACTTACGCTATAGATTCTGTGTGCTACCAGCAAATACCAGTTTGATCTAGCTCAGTCGCGGGCACACTGTCGTGTTTCTGTTGAACTATTCAGAGCACACTAGGTTATAGATGCTGAATGTATGCTTTCATAAAGGCTTGGTGTTGCATTTGGCTGCAGTAGAACAGACAGTACCTGATTTGCTGTAAATCTGCTGGTTTGAAGTTATCCTGTCAGAAGAATTGGAACTGATCTGGACTAACGGTGAATTTATATTGGAGCAGCATTTTTCATTGTATAGCTCTAGTTTTCCTTCGCCTGGTACTAAGAGCCTAAAGCTTGACTTGCTGCATTGTTGAACAATGGCCTTGATAATTTTCTGTGTTTGTAATGAATTGCAGCAAACTCCCTGCAGTGCATGCACAGAGCTTTGCAAGATGCATTGTTCAAGCAGATATTTCAAAAAGTAATAATAGAGATGAAGTAATTGAGTATGTACCAGCTAGTTCCATTTTCACCTTCAGTTTAAAGTAAACAAGTTTGCTCTGATCTACTTGGTTGACAACTGAATACCATATGTATATACCATATACATGCCTATGGAAGACATTTGACTCTGTGAATCTATCATTTTTCAGAAACACTGCTGAAACTAGCATATTTTTTTATATTGAGGTACTATTGTGCTTTGCTGAAACACTAGTCTTAAGTTGCCATTTATTTCCAGGTTCTAAGCTGTTTAAATTTAATTTTCATGTACTTTTCTATCCTCAGTTGCTGCTTTTATGAGGTAATAGAAGTAGGGGTTTTTTCCTGGTTGGGAGATATGCATTACTGAAACTGAAGCTTTAGGATTGACATGATTTGAAAATACCTTTTCCTTCAAAACTGAAATGTTTGATAGGTATTCTCTCTTTCCAAGGAATCAGAAATACCATGATAAGAAATGGGAAATCACCTTTGTGAAGCTTGCCATAAGTTTCCACATCTCTAATCTTCATGGCTTTATCTGAAAGGACATGGAACAAGGAATTGCAAACTGTATATACTATTCTCATTCACAAATAAATCATAAAAAGTCTCATTTAGACATGTCACCATCAGATATTTATTCAGCACAAGAAAAGGTCTTGCAAAGAATCAGGTGACTTCAGAGTTGTATGTCAAAGCTATAGGCTTATTAGTCATCAGTAACCAATTTTTAAAATGTACTTTCTCTAAAATTCTTAGTTTGAAACACTTAGACTTTACAGTTTGTGGTTGGTGTCATCCCCCTCCCTCGCTCTGTTCTAAATGGTTGAGTAATGTAATCAAGGTGAAGTAAGTGCTCATGGATTCTCCAGGCCAGTGTATCCTTCTACTTCAGCCTCATATTTGGGAAAGGTCATCAACATTTTTAGTAGCAACCTTACTAATGAATCCCATCAGCTGTGATTCTCAATGTACACTGCTGTAGCCATAGCTGTACAGTCACATTTGTAAAGCCTGCGGTAGGTGTATATGCTAAAAATACAGTCATCTCAAAATAGTGTTGCACAGGTGTGCTAAATATATGCAAGGACCAGTCAATGATCAACTGATTGTGGTACACGGAGTCCTTGGAACATCAAGAAGACCTGATTATCACTGCAGTAATTTATTAATTTGCCCTGGATTGTTTTTGAGTGAAGATGTTCACTTTTGATTTTGATACAGGACTCTACAAACTGACAGACAATGTGAAGGTTAGGCTTAAGATATCTCTTAAATTACCAGCTTTTAGCTTGTGAGTGACAGTGAATATGGTCTTCAATGAAAATGCATGTAGGCATATACAGGAATTATTAAAATATTGATTTTTTTTTTGTTTTAAACCTTATTTTCTTCCCCACCATATTGTTCGCACAGCTCAACTCATCTCATATGCTGCATTTCTCCACTCCAAGAATTTCAAGTCCCATCCTCCGCACCATGAGCCCTATAGCCTATCTATCCATCCACTCGGACCCTCTGAAAGAGGCTGGCTTACCAAGGAGTCAATCAGCTGAGAGCCACTCCTCTTCCTCCCGTTCAACTGGTCGTAGGCAGCTTCCTGTCATTCCCTGTGGCAACAAGTTCCCCCCTGTCATTCGCATCTCAAAAGCACAACTTCAGCAGGTGAATAAGCTTTGTCTTCATAAAAGTTGACTGTTGTAGCAGTCATCTGCAAAGTTTAACGTTTCCAGTTGCTCTGCATAGTCTGGTAGTATGCATATGCTAGTCATAATGCTATACACAGCAGGCTACAAAAGTATTTACAGAGATCAAGCTAGGGAGTAAGAATGGATCTTGTTCAGGAAGAAATCAAGAATACTCTTTGACAAAGGTATATTGTCCCATGTAAGGTAAAATTAGAGAGAGAAATATTGAAAAGTCATGATCTGGAGCAGCAAACGTCTCTGGATGTTCTGGAAAATACAATCATTTCCTCAGAGGTATTTTCTCTTGAAAAAGGTAGGATTGTAAAATTTAGAAAACGGATCTTTGCTTCTTTCAAAGCTAAGATTAAAATACCTCTTTTTATGTATAAAAGGAAACACTTTATTTTATAAATTATTTTATAATTGGTACTGGGTGGATTTTGAATTGGGAACACACATTAAAATTTGGATTACCGTAAATGATTTTAATGTGAGAAAAATGGATCTAGAGATAGTCAAATTGCTACTTTGGTAATAAACACATGTAGTGAATTGTTCCACTGCTTGCAGTATACATAGCAAAGTTGCACATTATCAGGGGTTATAGCTAATAGAAAATGTCACTAGAGAAAGGAGACTTCGCATAGTTTTGTATTCCCAGTTTCATTTCAATATGAAAAAGATAAAGGCTAAGAATCATAATTGAACCATAATTTGTGTATTAGTCACAAGCATAATTTTTGTGTTATTCACAAAAATATTGAGGTTTCTGAGCAGCATGAGCATGTATCGACTGGTAAAGCAGTATGACTTAGCATTAATGCATAAGACCATAACATATCATCATCATTTTACCATTAATATTTCATTTGGATTATATTTTGTGTTGCCTTTTTTCCAATGTATTTTTCAGTATATATATTTCTATGTGAAAGACTTCCTTTTTTTCCAGTGAAGCATGTCCAGGAGTGTTGATATTAAAAATAATCCATTGACATTAGCTTCTTTCAAACTTCCATGGGATCAGTGGTGAGTGATAACAAGTCAAGCAAAGTAGCTAGTGTCCTTATGTCAGCATTTTGTTTGTAAAGTCCAAAAGCAGTGTTTTCCCCCTGCAATTCCTGTCTCCTTTTATATGAAATTCAAGAAGTTAGTTGTGCTCTCAATGTATGGAAACAGACACACCCAGATAGCTCCCAGATGTTCATTATTGCGAACTTGATAGGATGCCAAAATACCACATTCTTCACAGTGACTGACATATTGACTAGGGAAAAGGATTTAAAATAAATTAACTCATTAAAAGTTAATATTTAGTATTTTTCAAGATTAGTTTGTATCCCATGATGCAAAATGACTTTTTTTGTTCTGGCTTGTAGATCTATGATTTAAACTTTTCATTCAGAATGTATTGCAGGTATAATTAGCAAGCTGCTCGCAACACAAAAAGAAGGTAGGTTGGTACAAAGGGTCTTCTCTGGCTTACTTAGTATCCAACAAGTGAATACAGCTTCAATATTGCTAGGGGCATCAAGGTGATATGCTTCATTGTCGTATGAAAAGGAATTGCTATTGTGCCAGGTGCTGCTACTGAGTGGAGTGAGGATTATATGTAGCATTCTCAGCTACAGCTTGCTTTCTACCTGATAAGTTCATGACTACAGTGTTCCTTTTCAAGCTGTGATTTTTGTAATGTCTTGACTCTGAGAATTTAAGTACCAGTTTTTCATTTGCTATGGGAGCCACATGCACATGATTCTTCACTTCATTACAACAATGAAGTCCTCATGTACTTAATGGCTCACTGAGGAACTGAAATACTTTTGCAAGTCCTCTTTTCTACAGTGCACTAATGCCAAGTACTTCGCAAGCTAGAAGTTCCAGTAGCGTGGAAGATTAATATGCATGTTAATAACATAAGGCTTTTCTCCAGTTCAATATTAAAATAATTTTAATGCCATTCTTTATTATTCTGTATAAATATTTGATGCTGAATATATTTTTGTGTATTTCCTGCTATTTGCAATTTGGTTCAGCATTCATAACCAATGAAGGGCAGAGGTCAGGTGTCTGTGCTGGTGAATATAGTTTCATGTATTAAGGCATGAAAAATTATATTTGTTCCTGAAACCAATCAAAGGGATTTTCTTTCCTGATTGTTGATGATTGAGGGTTTAGGAATTGTAACCCACTTTCCTCTAGCTTGATAGAGGAGGTCATGACATTTCTATATTCTCTGTTCTCTAGTGCAGAGAGGGTGCAGGATGTAGGTCTGCTTTTATTTGTTGAATAAAGAGTAACTCCTCTCTTATCATACAACATTATGGAAGGGAACTGGAGTATTTTGCTCCAAATCTAGTTACTCAACTTGCAGCAGAAAAAAATCTGGCTCCAGTAGAACTGACAAAACCCCAAATGAATGCTTTGATTGGACATAGAATCTGAAGAGTGGGGCAAGAATGCTGAAATCTTTTCCCTCTATAGCATGGTCAAGTTGTGTAGCAGATTTCTTGAAACATGGCTTCTTTCTTTCTGTGAATTTTTCAGCCAGGTAAGTTCTCTGAACTCTACTTATTAGAGGACTGCATGGAGTGTTGTGTGAGATCAATGGAAAAAGTGAGCACAGCAGCTACTGGCCAGGGCTGTGTCTGAAGAGATTGCTTAGGTAGGCATTATGCTGAATGTGTAACTGCATCTTAAGAAACAATCAAAATTGTTGACCTCAGATTTTGATCTCTATGATTTCTCAGCTCTATTTCTTCAAGAAAAAAGTCAGTACCTCTTCTAGCCACAGCAGCGATCTAGAAAACATCTAAACTGGCTTCTGTGCAATAAGATTCAGTTCTTAACAAAGGTGGATGCCAGTTTTGTATCTCCTTCTGGCATATTTAATTTTTTTATGTGTATAATGAGACATTTACAAGGGGACTAACTTTAATGATTTTGTCATTATTCACTGTGTTAGGGAAGGATAATCTGTCTCAGGTTAAGCAATTACAATTACTTGTCACACAAATATTCTCTCTTAGGTTTTAAATTTTCTCAAATTTCTAACTTACTGGAATAATTTAAATATTATTTCCTAGTTATATTATTAGCTACAAAATTCTCTGAAATCTCCCCCCACAAAATATAACAGAAATGCAAGCCATCATATTAATATTCAAAATGAGAAATAATGTACTGATCTGAGTTGAAAAATTTACCTTAATTTTTAAGCATCTCACTTGGAATTCAGGGGCCTATGGAAGAGTAAGGTAAGACCGTCACATGTTCAATGGATATTTAGAAGAAGGGTGCATATTCCTTTTAATTTTATTTTGGATGTTTCAGGTTTATGAGCCAAGAGTTGTACGTAAATATTGTAAATTTTGCTATTTTTTATTAACTAATTTTGGCAGGTTTCACTAGTCTGTAAAAGCATGAGATGGGTGTTTACATTGGTTTCCACATTCAGCAATCCCTTTTAGAACCACAAATTAACAAACAAAATACCAAAGATGCTCCTCTCTTGTTACAGTATTCTTATCAAATTATTTCTAATTTATCATTGGCGTTAACTTGAAGTTGTCATGTCCGTTAGGATTGCCTAGAGCTTAGCTAGTTATAATTCTGGTTTAGCGTTGTCCCTATCCAATAAAAATGCCAGGAATAGATATATTTGTCCATATTCTTTAGAATTTCAGTTTCAAGACATGGCACATTATCCCACATATGTATCCAGGAAGAAAAGGAGGGAAAAGTTTTTCGTTGCTGAGCAAGTATTTTCTATTGCTGCCACAGTTAAAGTTGGCTGTGGCAAAATGGGTTCAGATTTCAGGCTTTTCAGTTGTTATGCCCTCCCATTCCCTATCCTGATGAACGCTGTATTAAGTCAGCAAGAGATTTGAGTTAGATTTTTTTCCCATAGGCTGTTAATAATGTTTACAAAATTGGATTTAACAAAGGTAGAAATTCCAAGGAGTTAGACTGGCTCATAGCTACTGGGACTGTTTCATACGCAGTGAATTTGATTTTAAGTGGGGAATGTCTGCAGAAATTATACAATCTCATTCATCATAGGGTAACTTCAAATAACTGATATTTTTTTCAGTAAATTTTAGCCTGAAAGTTAAGTTGTTGTGATGTTACATCCCTCAGTTGTCATCAGTAAAAGTGTTTGATAATGGTTATGACCACCATGAAAGGCAAGCTTAGATTCACAATTTCTGTTGTTTTCAATTGTTACTGTTAGGTTCCTGAAAGGCAATTGACATCTCTGCTATACTGCTAGAGTGTCATTATTTTCTTCATTAATAATTTTCCCTGGACTGTGTTGACTTTTCATATAAAAAACATAGGATGAGGAATATCAGGAAGCATTATGACTGGAAGATGCACATTAAGCTCACAAATTACACTCTTAAGAAGCTGGATTTTATATTGATAGTGTTTCATGAACAGTTTTCGTGTACACACTCTCTAATGCAAGCAAAAGCTTTGTTTGCTGCTTTTACCCAAACAGCAGAGGCAATTGCTTGGTACAAGAAATCTAAATGCTGCATCCTGGCTTAGTAGGGTCTTTTATCTGAAGGATAGAAATTCTTCAGGTGTGCTTTTTTCCCATCTCTCTTGGTATAAAGAAGAAATGAAAATTAACGCAAGTTAAGATACTCAATGAAAACTTTCCATATTCTAAATTAAGGAATTTACAGTTGAGGACAAGCAGTCAGTAAAAAACATCTTTAATTTTTTTCAAATAATATGTTGCCTGTGGAGAAGACATCCATTTTTAGTGACAGAGCCTTCTTTGCCATTCTCCTTCTACAGGTTTCTCTATCAGAAAGAATAGTCGTTGTGAGGGACAGAACAGTAAATCAGCCTTGGTAATAGCATCCATATACACTGATCATATAGGAAAGAAAAATCTGTGAAAAGATATTAATCACTTTAAATGTTGGTGTGTTTTGGAATCCACAGTACTACTTAGATTCCCAAAATTCATAACCACTTGGTTCATCTATTCTTGTCTGTCCTTGAAGTAATAGATTTTGAATTTTTTTTTTTAAATTCCAATCTTGTCCCAAACATACATGATTTAGTACACTTTTTCTAGCATCATAACTTCATTAGTGTAGGAGAAGTAAAGATGTTTCAGGAGAGCTAAATGGCCTCAGGGTTTGTCATGGAGAACTGGTCAACTCTAGTGTCAATAATTGTTTCCATGTTGACAATTCAAACAGTAATCTTTAATAAATAGGTGGTTAGACTTCAGAGCATAATGCCCAAGAACTAATAATTATTTCTCATGTAATGTACAATTAATCTAATATATAGTGTGTGTATGTACACATATAATTGCAGATATCTAGACTATAATTCATACAATCATCTTTAAGATACATTCCTCAAAATATTTTGTCTGATATCATTATAAGTGCATATGATATTAGTCTAATATTACAAGAAAAAAGTTTTCTGTATTTGGATTTTGTGAATATATCAGCCTCTTAGTATTTTCTCCTGGTTAGATAGGTCTGTTATATGGAAAGGAGAACTTTTTATAATAGGGCAAATAAAATTAGGACAAGTGCTAAGTGGAGGCATCTAATATTTTTAAGCTATCACTATGTAGTTTTTGAAAACTGATTAATTCTGAAGGAGTTCAAAATATAGGTTCAGTATTAACATTTCTAGTATTTGGCAATTCTACACTAGTGTGCTACACAAGCAGCAGGTTGATGTATTTACTTATTACCTAACTACAAATGTATAGCTGCTTTGACTGCTTTCAGACAGCTTCTAAACACAGAGCATTATATAGAGAGACCTCACAAATTGGCTAAAGTGACACTACCTTATTGGTATATCTAATCTTAATTATACTAGGCTAGCAACCAGAAGAGAATCTGAATGAACTGATAGTGCCCTTGTACATGTTTTAAAGGACCTTAAATAGCTAACTGGCAATGTGCGTTTACACTTTAAGTCACTTGAGTGGTTGGGTAGAATGAGCTGTGTTGTAACTACTTCATGGAGCTGTGCTTCACAGATATCATCCATCACACCTGTTCACAGAGGCAATGCTACATAACAGCAGGCTCCTAAATGTTTTAGGTATTTTCTTTTTGAAAGATAAACTGGTTTCTGATTGCACCGTTTTAATTCTGCACATTTTTTTACTCTAAAACCTTGTGTGCAGAGGAGAGAATATATTAAAAAACATTGTAAGAAAAGAGAAAGACCTTAGTACGGATAAGACTCCAGTCTCTAGGTCTCTCCTCTCTAAAGGGTATATATTAAGCATGCTTATAAGCAAACTGAAAGCAGCTAGTTCTTTTTGTGAATTATAACTACTGTTGGTGGTAGCACACTGTAGGCAAGAGAAAACACAGAATGTTTTCAAACAGATCCTAACAATTCTGAGAGATCTTGAAATCCAGATTAAAACCTTAAGTTTGACAATGAAATTTTATGTGTACGGTAATCTTAGTCCTGCTAAAATTAGAATTTGTACAAAATAAATACTTGCATGGCTTCATTGATTCTTCTGGTGTGTTTGATTCACCCATGGAAATTCTAGTGTTCAAAGATTCTCTCCCTTGCGAGCATAATACAACTGTGGGCAACATGACTCTAATATAATGACAGTCTTATAAGTGAACAGAACTAGATTTAATTTATTACAACATATAACTGGCTGGATTAACTTTCTGACTGGAGGATCAGAAATCAGGAAGACTCTTAATCTTAGGATTTTGTAATGTGCTGCTGGAGATGTTTCTTAGCTCTTTGAATATGAAAGATACCTTTACCTTTACACATAATCAAGATTATAGTGTGAGTAGCAAAACTGAATTTAAGTATAGCACAGCAGTAATCTACAGTTAGATAGTGTTTGAAATTTATATTATATTATGTATGAGCACTTGTTATTTTGTAATGACCCTTTATTAGAACTGATATATTGGAGAGGATTATCCAGAATTATTCTGAAGAGTAGTAGCCAGGCCCCATTGCTATTACACCTATAAGCAGTTTTTTATGTGATTGAGAGTCTCTGTGTATGGGGGGCGGAGGTGTTGTTTGTTTGGGTTTTTTTGTGGCAATAAAAAATTATTGAACTTGGGTTTAGAATAGAGCATTTCAAGGGAACTTTTCAGGGAAACTACTGTGTTAAAATGCCTTCAAGTGCTGGTACTTAATAACAAGGTTTAATGTCTCACCAGGAGTTCAGGGGTTTCCTGAAGAAGTATTAGCCTTTATTTTTATTGTTCCTGAAAATTGCAGGCATTCTCTCTGTAGGGACAAATATTATTATAGAGCTTAGCTACAAAAGATCTTTCAAAAGTTGTAAAAATTCTTTCTAAGGTAAGAGAATATTTACTAATATGTATATATCTCAGCTAGGTCTGGAAACAAAGTGAGGTTTGCTTACATCATTATTAGCTGTGATAATAATAGCTGTGAAAATATTTAAACTGTGTTTTATATACTAAAAGTGGTTGCACTGTTAATTAAAAAGATACGTCACTTTCTACTTAATGTGTCCTTTGTTAGAGGTGGAACATTCTAATTTCTAGTGTTTTATTTTGCTGCTTCACTAAGTATCTAAGTATACTTGAGCATAACCTCCTATCGAGAACTTATTAACATCCTACTGAAGGTGGTAAGATGTTTTATAAAACCCATATTTAGAAGTGCCAAATATACTGTGCTACTTGTTGTGATATGAACTCGCTGGCTTTATTACTGAATCTGCAGTCCTCATGGAATTGGTAGTTTACAGCTTTCCAGAGGAAAAAGTCTTCAAGTCACCAAGTTTCTGACAATAGTTCTTCCTCTATAGATCTTTAGATAATAGCAGTGCTAAGGTAGGAATTCGATTTCTGTAAAGAAATAGTGTGAGAATGGAAGGTAAAATAGGTCTATTGTCATCTTTTTCACATCGCTGAATTACACATTAAAGCAAATTCATGCATTCTTTGTTAGAAAAAGACTTTGGAGCTCAAGAAAAAATACTACAATACTCCCCCATTTTTAATAAGGTTATATGGTAGGAGTATTATATGAGTGTCATGAAGTAATAGTCTGTAAGTGCTACTGCTTCTCAGCAATGTAAGTAAATTTTAAGAAGATTCTTCAGTTGGTTTGTGTCATATAGAAGTTTCAAATTAAATGACCAAGTTACCAATCTAATTAGCCACTTACTACAATGGTCACGTTCTCTAAAAGTAATTAAAGATACTACTTTTAGAGTTTATGTCTACTTGTTAAAGATCCATCATCTTACATTTCTCCATTTATTTTTTTTCCTGGTGAAGAATACAGCTTTCCTTAGCTTAATAGCTAATCCTTCTTATAAAACTAAGAAAATACTTTTCTCCAAACTTTATTTCAAGTTTGTCAAAAATATCATTCCACATTTTAGGTTAAGGTCCAAAAGCTGCCTTAGATGAATTAGAGAGGTTGAAAATACATGTTACATTATAAGAATCATTTACTTAACATAAATGATTGTAGTCTTTTTCATTCAGCTTTATGCCTGTGATTTATGTTTTATGTTTTATTCTAGTGAACTGTTTATAATATCAATTAAACGTTTGTGTTTCATGGAGGTAGATGTGCACCCATAATGATGGAAATTTTTTTATACAGAACTATGAAGAATATACAAAAAACCCCAAACAAAACAAAAAAAAAGCAAGAATTTCAGCTGTTACAATCAGATTTCCAATGAAAGTATATCTCCTTCATCATCAGTTCCTATTTCTTATTTTGGAGCTTAGTTCTGTATTTGTAAAGTTTGAGTACACAGCATAAATTGTTATGGGTCCTAACAGATGAGCTTGGTTTCTATCACACAGTAGTAGCAATGTACTAGCTTTAGCAAAAGCTCATTAAGCTCAGCAGCACAGATGATTTCTGCAACAAGGTCAAGTGAAATCTGTTTGGTAATGTAACATAATCCTGGCAACACTGGAAATAGGCTACTTCTAGTAGTCTCTTCTGCCATCAAGAAAGTCTTTATATCCAAACCCAGGCTTCAGTCTTCCACTTTCTCCTGAGTATTAGAAACCAATCTGTGTCACATTTGTAAGGCTGAAGAGTACAAGGAAAAAAGGAGCTGAATTCTCTGTCCATGTAGAGATATACATTTTTTTTTTCTACTGTTCATTCCAAATGACTCAATCCAACGTCTGTAAAACATAATCATAAGACTTGTTTTCAGATGGAAGTGTGTTACTCCCTTGGCCATAGAGGTAAAATTCCTCTCACTTTCGTATTCTTTCTCACCCTTTTGACCTCATGACTCTTGAATTTTGATCTCTACAGTAGCCTGACTTCAGCGAGGAAGGTGAGAAGCAAATCCATTCTGGTTTTGCTCATACTTGGTGGGAACTGGGGAAAATGGGTTTATGTCCCTCAGGCGGGGAGACATGAATGCAGGTTTCCCATTTCCTGGACACATGCTTTAACAATTAAGTCATGTGCTAGGGGCAGCATTCATAATATCCAGCTGTTTTGCAAAGGGAACCCGACTCAATGCTGTATATAGGGTTTAGGAGTACTTTAAGTGTAGCTACTGGATTAGACCCGTTAGGGGATTTAGATGAGTGAATATTTAGTTTGTAAATCTCAATATCCTCAGGCAAGGAGATATCCTAACTAGGTTGCTTAGCTAAAACTAGGCATAATGTTATATAGGGAAGATAATAGCTAAAATTTGGGTACTCAAGATCTGGGCAAAAATGTAGCTGTGGTGGATATGGGCATATTTAATGAGGCAAATAAAGGGGTTTTTATTAAGAGTTTTGTTAACAAAGTATCTACTTTCTGCCTAAATTCAAATTTAAGTCAATTCTTGAATCTGGATCTCAGTGTTCTTTGTCTTCTGTACTTGTCTAAAAATATTGTTGTGTACTTGTTAAAAATTTTACATTTACATACAATTTATTCTAAGAGTAAAGAAACTAATGTAAAATTAAAAAAAAAAAAAGCCAACTTGTTAGGGTGCATCTCATTTCCAAGAGGGTAACTGCAACATCTTCCACTGAGACATTTTGGTTTTACCTGTTACACATTCTGTCTTGGAATGATAGTGTTTTGTTTTGGTTTTTATTATCTATATGTATATTCTGATGTTAGGTATTATTGAACATTGTGATTCACAAGAATCATTATATAATGTATCCTGAAGACAAGGAATCGAAAATACTGTTTAAAGACTATTAGCTGTAGAGTGTAGCTGAGTTTCTCACCTTTTACTTCTCTCATTTTCCAATGCAGATAACGATACCCAGGCCTTCAGTGGCATCCACACAGTCTGCTTCAGAGAGCTTTCATTATGGGCACCAGCTAGAGAGAAGAGAGCAGGATGCACAGTCTGTGGAGCACACCGTGGAACTTTCTTCTCCAAAGGAAAATTTGCCAGGTTTGGTTGTGGCAGAAGATGCACCTCCAGCTAGTGCAAACAGCAGATCAGATTTGGTACTTAACATCAGCCAAGAGGTGCTTGACAGGGAAGGAATAATCAAAGAATGTGTCAATGTCCTGAACTGTGGCCAAAAGGACCTAAATGAACAACATAGTGGGATACAGGAAGCGAAAGAACTTGAAAATGCTCCTGTAGAGGAGACTGAGGAAGAAAGGCTTCCAGTGGTTTCTGAAGATGCCATTGAAATGCTAAGCAGAGAACAGAATTCTTCTTTGCCAGGAAACTCAAAATCTGCAGAGGAAGATCCTCTAACAAATACTGAAGCTGCTGAAGAATCAAAGCCAAGGCCTGTCTGTTTGGTGCCAAATCAAGATGAGGTTCTGAAGTCAATAGCACCTAAACCATCAGAATTTTCTCCCTCAAGACTTACCAAACCACATGTTAATAGACAGGCAAGCAAAATAGTACCAGTTCAGGAAAATGGTTTTCATTTGAATAAGGAAGAAGTCCATATCCGAGACTTGAAATGCCACCAAGTGGCCCTTACTACTTTTTTGCACCAGGAGGACAAAAAAGAGAAAAATGCTCCCAGAAATGGAGAGTTACTCCACTGCATTTCAGAAAATGAAAGTTCTCATCGTTCTAAGAAGGACTTAGTTAGATCTCCTTTTGTATTCAGGCAGAGCCGAATCCCAGTTTTAGCACAAGAGATAGACTCAACGTCAGAGTCCTCTTCTCCTGTTTCAGCAAAGGAAAAGCTTCTTCTAAAAAAGGCCCATCAGACAGACTTGGTCAGACTACTTATGGAAAAGAGACAGCTCAAATCTTTCCTTGGTGACCTCTCAAGTGCCTCTGATAAGTCACTGGAGGAAAAAACGGCTGCTGCTCCAGTACCCTTTTCTGAGGATGATGTCTTATCCTCATTTTCTAGGTTGACTCTGGACTCACATTTCAGCAAGCCGATGGAAGATAGCTCTTTATCTCCAAGCAGCCCTCAGTCCAGAAAAAGCAAGATTCCAAGGCCAGTGTCCTGGGCAACCACTGATCAAGTCACCAGTTCAAGTTCAGCTCAGTTCTTTCCTCGGCCACCACCAGGAAAACCACCTACTAGACCTGGGGTAGAAGCTAGGTAATGCAAAGAAAATAGAAACAGGTTTTTGGGTTGAAAATGGATTTGACTGCAGTTACAATGCAGCATGTAGTCCTGTAGAAATTCCATCCTATCATTTTTTAAAAATGCTGGGTTTCAGTTCTCTGTAGAAATCTCACATTGTTGGGCAATGAATGAGGAAAGGTGGTTACAAAAGAACGAGCCTGCTTCACCGTTAAACCTCAGAGATCAATAGATGTGTATTCAATATTTAGAAACCTGTCAATCTATAACTAAGTCTATAACTGTTTAAAGTCGCATCACTTTTCTGGGACTGCTGATTATTCTTAAACCCAGAGAAATCAATAGGATCTGTCATACCCAGCTCTTTTGAAAATTAAACTGGTTTTATTGTAGACATTTTAACTAATCGTGTTTAAAGATTCCAGCCATCAATATTGAATTGGTTAGCTATGCTCATATCATGGCTAAGTGAAAATAACTAAAGGAAGACAGGGTGAATTCTAGAAGCCCCCCTTTGCCATTTCCATGTATAGACAACCATGATCAATGCCTGTGTTATGAGGATAAGGAGAATTTTTACACATTAGTGTGAAATCCTCTGAAGGAGTATGTGGTGTGCCTTTTCAGCCCTTAAAATTGTGTATAGGAGTGTATTAATGGTGTGCAGCTACAGACATACACCTCAGAGGTGGTAAGCACTGTTCTTCAATGCACTTCTAGCACCATTGGCAAATTTGAGTTGTCCTGTAAACACTTTGGCTGTTTATTTGAGTGAGGTTATGCAGATTTAAATACTGTGTTGGTTTGAACAACCCAGAAGCAAAGCCCAGATGCAAAACCCTCTACCTATAGTAAAGTTCAGCTCCAGATGTCTGTTATGCAATGTGAGCTTATTCCTTGTTTCTGGAGATACTGTGTTTCTATATGAACTTCAGTAAATAGGTGGAAACAGAAATAATCTTTCTTCATTTCTTCTTAAGGTTACGCAGATACAGAGTCCTAGGGAGTAGCAGCTCGGACTCAGATCTTATCTCTCGCCTGGCTCAAATCCTACAGAATGGATCTCAAAGACCAAGGAATTCTACCCAGTGTAAGAGTCCAGGATCTCCACATAGTCCAAAAACACCACCCAAAAGCCCTGTCATCCCCCGACGTAGTCCCAGTGCCTCCCCTAGGAGCTCTTCTTTACCCCGTACTGCCAGTTCTTCTCCATCCCGGGCTGGGAGACCCCATCATGATCAGAGAAGTTCCTCCCCACATCTTGGGAGGAGTAAATCACCTCCTAGCCATTCAGGCTCCTCATCTTCTAGGAGATCCTGCCAACAAGAGCACTGCTGCAACAAACCAAGCAAGAATGGTCTGAAAGGATCTGGCAGTTCCTTCCACCATTCCCCAAACACTAAGACTTCCACAGGAAAGAGCAAATCAACCACTAAGCTTAGCAGATAGGAGCTGGGCCTTGACAGGTAGAAAGCCTACTCCTAAATCTGATGCATGTTGTGTCTGTGTACTGCGTATTTAAAAAAATATTAAAAAAAGTATATTTAAAAAAAATGTGTTGAATCTGCGCTTTTTAATGAAAGTAAGCATCATAAACTATTCATGAGAAAGCATACTGTGTAAATACGTGGCCAGGCATTGCCTAAGATGGCAGCAAGCAGATCTGTAAGAGGGAATTAGAGGCCAGAAAAACGACTAGATAGTCAAAGCGGTGCAATGGTTTTATAGAATAATAAAAAAAAAAATCTGAGTGTTTAAAAAGGGTATTTATTTCTGGTTTTAGTTTACCTAGCTAGATTTGGCCTAATCACTTAATGCCTTACATACTTAAGGAGTGTGTAAGAAAACTTGAAACGGTTATTCCCAAAATTTTGTCACTACTTGAGAGATAAGTACTGTTCAAGTATGTCTTTGCAGTTGTAAAAAAGCACACAGTTTAGAAGATGATGGTGTTTCTACCTTCTGAATAGCTTCTGTTCTGAGCTGCACACATCTCCAAGTCACTCAGTGCTCATCTTGTCCCGTCTACCATGGTACACAGTTTTTAACTAAGGAAGCATCTTGCCCCATCTAGACATTGATGATATTGTAAAAATTAATATTATGTTTTCTAAGATGTTTTTATAGCTATATTCTCTAGAAATTTGTTTAGTACTAATTAGGATCCAACAAGCTAAATCTCAGTTCTATATCATACACTTCTTTAGGAGTCAGAGTGGGGCTCTTCAAGTCAGGTAGAGTTTTGAAAAGCATTCGTGTCTAGGAAGTGAGAGGAAGGAGATGTCGGCACTTCGCTAAATGTTGTAGATCTACAGTAAATTGCAATGTAAGTTAGAAAATGGAAGTACCTTTTTTTTTCCCTTAGCTTCAAAAAGAACCCTTGTTTTGGGTGGGTTTTGTTCTGCCACTGATTTTACCATGCAGAGATTATTACCAACCAAGATTTGGTTTTTTTGGTCATTTGTTCTATAAAAACACAAAAAATGAAACAGAGATGAGGAGATTGTCTACTTCATGAGCTTGGTAGGTCCTAGGTGACAGAAAGATGCCGAACACCCTTACAAAATCTGGGTAGGAATATTAGTCATCAAAGCAAAATACAAGCACTCTGAGATATTTTCTATATAGGATTCTTGTCATTCTTTTGCCCAAATGTTGGATTTTTTTTTTATAACCAAGCTTCTTTGTCTGTCTGAAACATCCATGGTGTCTAATTCCTCTGACTTTGTGTGTTAGTTCCTTAACAGTCTCTTGTGCTCTACATGATCTCTGTAGAGCTTATGGTGGTACAGCACCTTTTGCTATATTTGTAAGTGTGGTGGGTCAGAATAGTACAAGAATGCAAGCCTGATGCAGCCAGCTCTCCCTAATTATCCCTCTTGCGGGGAGACTGGGTGCATAGGTATCTTGTCAGTTACTGATCTGCTTGCTGCAGTCATATGCCTATTCAGCCAGCATTTGTGCTTTTTTATTTAACCTCTGCCAAATGAATACCTTTGGATTAAAAAGGGAATATTTTGTCTCTGAGCTAACACATTCTAATGCTGCATTAAAGCTGCCCTAGAGCTGCACTGAATTTCACATGCTTTGTCAGACTATGTTGATGATTTTTTTTGGTTTGTTTGTTTTTTTCCTTTTACTATGAATATGTATATTGTTTCTCATATGTAATGTAGCACAGTGTGGAACCTTAATTTCATTCAGGTTTCAAGCACTACAGATGAATGCAATAGGTAGGGTATACCTGCTTTTCCTGAAGAAACTGTACCATTAGAAAGTCCTATTCCTTTGTAATATATTGTATAATAGGTGCTATACCAATAACTGCATGTCCTCATCGTAAATTATATAATATATTTATATATACATATATGTATATGCTTATATAAACTCATTTTTTCTCATTTTTCATTTGTAATTTATGGACCACAAATAATACACTTCCCTTTCTCCTAGCTCCTGAATATTTTTGACATTATGTCTTCTATTTCCAAAAATTCCGGAATGCACAAGTTCTAATAGCCTTTATACCTTGGTACAAGACTGAAGGACTGCAGATTTCTCAACCAGCCAATATTTTTTGTCTTGCAGCTTGCTTTTTTCTTTCTCGTTTTGTGTGTGCATTTGCATATGGAACAAGAACAGAGACTCAAAGGTGTTTTTATTTTTGATTACAAATAAGACTTGTGGTTAGTCATTTTTAGTTCATAATATGACTTAATTGTTCTGAGTACTTGTCATGTAGGAGCAGTGACAGCCAATGAATACCTAACAGATGAATGTGATGACAAATTCCATCTTTTCCTTCCTGTTTTCCTCATGTTTCCTTATGGTATATCATAAAGAGAATTTGGTCCTGTTCTCATATTTTTGTCCTGAGTGCTGCTGGAATTATTTGCTGAGGTGGTGTGAGAGCGAATGATTATATTTCCTCCCCTTGCCCTTATTTCTGAAAAGTGTTATTACGGTCTTGTAAGCTTATTTTCCTGCATTAACATGGCCAGTTTTGATAGGTACCAATTTTATGCATCCTTGCCTAAAATGCTGAAGTTGAGTTGTTTGTTTTCTCTCCAGTGTAGCAGGATTCAGAAACAGGTAACTGCTTTACAGGTGAGAGAATATAATACCTAAGGATTTTTTTTTTTATGCTGTCTTCAAAGTACAGACTTATCTATTGTTACATGATACTATGTAAAATACATGAATGCTGTGGAAACTCACTTGTACTTGAACTACTTGCCAATGTAAAATAGTAAACTATGCCAAAACAGAGAAAGAGATATTAATCGTGATTGACCCAGGTTTCTCTCAGTGTAGAAGGAGGTAAAAGGTCTGTATGTCCCCAGTTGCTTTTTCCTGTTCATTCAACAGGATCTAGTGAAAAAATCATGAAGGAGGAGTGATTGTGAATAACTTACCTTGAACTAGCCATTCTTCCTCATATTGCTTGATACCTTCCCCCTACAAATTACAGAATTGCTTACCTGTAGTCTAATGTAGCAATCGACTAACATAAGTAATAGTCAGCTGATCAAGTCATACATGAATATTAGCTTAATATTACTAGAGGGCTTTATGTCATCATCAAGCACGCTGTAATGTTCAGTATTTGAATATGCAACTGACACTGCATTAAAACATCAATATACATGAGTGGCCCTTGTGCAGAGTGTGAACGAATGCTTTATGGAGGGTTATCTGCCACAAATTTTCAGGGACAGGGAAGATTCTTCTATATTGTACAAAACAGTTACTGTTACTCTGCTTACACAGGGATTTTAGCTGGAAAACTGTAACCCAAGGAGATGTTCATTTGTCCTCTTCAAGCCTCCATTTTTTTGGAGGTTGGTGCATTGGAGCTATGACATGTAGCAGATGCAGATGGCACAGATGCATTTCCGCTTTATGATTTTCCTGTTTTGTGATCAGCATTTTGGAGCATATGGTAGAGAAATTGAGGTATGAAGCATTTAAACTAAAATAGAACTTGAAAAGTCTGAACACTTTACACAGACTTTTGTGCTGCAATATTGTATGTAATAATCAAAGTTGCAACCTCAAAAATCCGTATTAATATTAATAAACCTCATTAATAATTAGAAATGCCGATTACTACTTAAGTACAACCCTGTTAAATTAGAAGGTGTGATACCATAGACCAACACTAGCAAGTCATATGATGATAGGCACACTTCTACTGCTTGAGCAGGATTGGTAATCATAGGAAATATCACTGCTCAAAGGCAGGAGCAATATGAGGGTCTTATCTGCTTTTTATATACTATTATGCAGGAGGCAAACCCCTGGGGAGGGACACATCATAGCCAACAGCACATTCTGCCTTGGGAAACCTGGACATAGTCTTGCCTTGAAGGCTGCATGTTTGAGATCAGGCTTTCTTGCATACCTCACCAAACAGCCTTGATGTCAAGGGGGGAGGATCTCATCCTATATATTTAAAAACAGCTTGAAATGTTTTTCATCTGAAAAAGACTTGCAAGAGCTCCATCATTTGCAAATTGTAGTATTATGGTGTTAACTATAGCTGGGAAACACACAATTTTGATTTTTATGTAGATATACATTTGTACATAAGTGTATCTCTATATACACTTATAGATACTGTATATTATGTATACATGTATATACAGACATATATGAGTGTATATACATATAGGTAGGAGCAGTCTTAGCTATTGCATCCTGTTTACTGAAATTCATTTGCCAGAGACAGCAAAGGCCTGTTGTGCTTTGATTTACTCTGATCTTCTCTTCCGCAGCTGTGATTTGGCTATGCCCTAATTCTGATTCTGTCTCTCTTCCCTGTTACAAATCCTGATCCTGTAGTCCCATTTGGGCAGAGCTCCTGTAAGTCCTCCTTACTGCAGTGATATTTATGCAATGGTTGACTTTAATGCTTCTAAAAAAGTGTTTTCTTTTGAGAATGTAGTCAAAGCCAGGCTATATATATTGGGGTTTTTTCCCCATAATGAATTAGATCTTTTTGTGGAACATTAAGAGATATAAATTCTGCTAAGAAGAAAGTGATTGTTTCAATGTCTTTAAATGTCCTAATGGCAAACTAGGGATATTGTAATATTTTAAAAATTTATGTTAAATGAGCGAGGAATCATCTCTAAAGGAGCAGGAGAATAAAAGGAGCTCAAAGGCAAATGGGTTTCTCATTATAGAGCTATACCATATTGATGTTAATTGCTTCATGTGGGACTGATCCTATGAGGTGAGGAGGACTGTGCCTGCCTTGTTGATTCTGGTGAGCAAGGGGCTGCTTTGGTGTCTTAGCTTAACACCATGATTCCCTGTGGCACTTTGTATGCTTTTTTGCTATAAGGAGCCTTCAGCATCTACAGGAGCTGGCAGGAACTGCCAGCAATACAAAGAAGCCTTGACAATTATTCCTGATTCCTTCCTTCAACTGGCAAAAGCTTTGGATGCTTGTTCCTGTTTCTGAAACCCGTGGAACAGTGCATAGTGCTTTTATTCTAATTATTTTAGCTAATCAAGTAGGCAGTGTACTGCCAGAGTTTGCTTGCTTGTTTTGCTTTTGGCTCGAATGTTGTCACTTGTAGTTACTGCACTTTTCAGTCACTGGTAGTGCTGGTAAAAGGAAATGAGGTTCAGTGTTTTGACCAAATGCAGTATGTGAGCACAGGTCATAGCTAATACATACAAACCGCATTAACACGCACCTCACACAAGAATACCTCAGCTCTCTTCTTGAAGCCAGTCTTCCTTTTCCCTGCATATGACATTTATAAAAGAGAAACCATATAAAAGTCAGCCTGGATCGTTTAAGCATTGTCTGGAATTATCTCAAGATGCTGTCAAATGCTGAGAAGTTTTATCGCTCATTTTTCTGTGGTTTAAATAATGAAGTTTTTAAGTATCATTGAGTGTTTGGGGTTTGGATGTTTTCTAAAGAAAAAATGCGTAGGAGTGTATTGTTTTGAAAGCTAATGTATTAACTTGGCAATTACTCTCGCCATCCAGGATTGATGATGTAGGCTGATTTTACTCTGTTGCTGGTAACACATTCTCCCTTGACTTCAAATGTCATTGGGTATGTCATTGATGTATTTTGCTTCTGTTTTCTCCTCTACATGAAAAGCTTGGATCCCTGGGAATTCTTGCTGTTCTTGTGCAGGTGAAACTTTCATCAAAATCACTATAGGGTTATGTTGAGGTTTAAGGACTGAAGGAATAATCTTGCCTATAAATGTTGTATTTGCAGTTGCTGGTTTTTAAATTGGAAAATGCACTTTTTTCTTTTATGATATGAAATGCCTTTTGATCTTTTCTATAAGCATTACTGCTGAAAGCCAGCTTTGGCCAAGAGCACAAAGCGATTTCTTAAAAAACAACAGCACGATTGGGCTCCTCATACAATGTCCTGATCACCCACAACTGCCTGTAGGAATTCAACTGGAATTAATTTGAGTTACAGATGCTTGTTTTCACTTGCCCTTTGACCTAACCTTTATATAAAAGGATCTATAATAACAGCAGATCATCTTGCTCCAGAAGATACAGTATTAGTTTGGTCTGCCTGGCCTCAAATCCTTTTTAAACCTGTATCTGCTACATGACAGGCAAGGTCATAAAGGTTTGACACAAGGTGAGGTGGGATTTTTTTTTTTTTCTGTCTGACTGGAGATCTGGATTGGTTGTCTGGAAGCATTCTCTGCATCTGCTTTCCTTTGTCTAGGAAGCCAGATTTGAAATTCTTCCACAAATTTTAACTTTATTTCTGTAGAGTCAGCCTAGAGACAAGTTGTAGTGCTTGTGCTAACAGATGACAATTTTCAAATGCTTTCCTATGAATATCCAAGCTAGTAAATTAAGGAAATCACCAGCAATGCCTTCAGACAAGTACGGACTTTTTGAAGCTGCCATCCAGTGGCAGCTAATCTAAAGTCTCTGGCAATACCACAAAGAATGAAAACTGTATATTAACTAAAAAGACAATGTTGTCACCCAATAAGAAATAAAGTACTTGACATTAAATTCTGCAGCATGATTAATTAAGTGGAAAGTAGTTCTGAAGTTGGTTGTTACCACTGAGGAAGACAAATGTTGAGTCCTTCAAATTCTTCCACTCAGTAATTGCAGTTCCCTTCCCCTCCTTGGAAATCTTCTAAACTGTTAGTTTTCCTTTTAAGTTTGCTCAGGCATCCAAGAGCATAAAGAGTGAATGCCCTTCTAATGGTCATTTGTACATAAAGTTGTAATTATTTATTTTCTCATTTGTACCATATCAAGGCTTTGTACAATGTTTTAAGTTTTGTTTTCAAATTATTTTGTATTTTATTTTTATAAACTGGTTCTAAATAAAATATTCATTCAGCATGCAAAACTTCAATTCTTGGTTGTGATTGTATAATTATTAAGTTTCAGTTGATTTTTTCAATACTTTTACTATTGTAACCTTATACTTTAAATAGAGGAAGTGCTTTGACAGTGATTTTTCTTTTCCTGTTATAAGAAAGCAAAATGCACATGTCTGTTGGTACTGCTGCAGTGCGAATCAGATGTTCGTATCTCAAGTTGGAGTGATTGGATCAGTGGAGGTTTTACTGATTTGGTAGGTTTATCTGTTATATATTAATAAGAATAGAAAAGCTTGACTGTCCTCCTCAGAAACCTATCTTTATATAAGCTCTTGCTCTTACCCAGCCTGTCTGCATTCAGCCAAACAATAAATGATTGGCACAGATCAGATCAATTTAATAACAATATGGGGGGTTCCACCCTTGTTTTTTAAAAGCCAATTGTTTCAGGGTTTTTTTTCCCTCAAAATTCTAGTTTCTTATTTAGTCAGTGTGCCATATTTGATTTCTATGGAGATGATCAGCTGCCTGGGTATAGTCACTGATCATTTACAGCCTCTTGAGAAGACCTGTCTCATCGTGTATGGTCTGTTTAAGTGGCAGGTAGCAGAGAAATGAATCAACAGAAGCTGTTGCTGAATTTAAGCAGTTTGGGCTATGTGGAATTGCAGTGTTAAAACACCAGTTGCTCTAGCTTCCTCAAAGACCCTTTCACTTCTGTTTCTAGTAAAAGTAGACTATAACTTCATCACAAATTGTATTCATTGTTTATGTGCCTGCATGTCTTGGTGCTTGTATGTTTTGGAAAATGCTGCCTGCTAATTGCACAGCAGAACAAGATTTTTAGGGAAGTCCAGAAGAATTTAAGAAAGTTTCCAGGATCTCATTCTGGGCATTACCACTGTTGCCTTGTATGCAAGGCAAATTAAAAGCTAGCTCTGTCCCTGTTCAAATTGTTGGCAGTATTTTCATTAAGCTTCGTTATGAAGTCATTAGCTTTTTTTGTTTATATAAATAACTCAAATTACTTCACACAATAGTAAACAAATTGGAAATTCATTTACTCAGGAACATTCCAAGAAAATTATGTTTCATTTTCTGTTAAGAGCAGCCAGAAATTTAGTGGCATGCCTCTGGACGAGGTGTGCTTTTGGTGCTCCCTACAGCACCATCATTCGATCACAGAAAGGGTGCATAAAGAAACAGCAAGCCAGCTGTACTAATTTTAATTAATTTGACAGCTAGCTCAGTATCTTTCCTTGTTTCGAATATGACATAAATCTGTATCATACCAGAAATAGAAGAGTGGTTTTGATCTGGCTCCATTATGGATTATGTACATTAGTGCTACAGCTGACAAGGCTCTGGGAAACTGAGCAAGGTTGGAACAAAGACACAGTGCCAGATCAATATCGAGGTCTGGCAGTTGTCTGATCTCGCATTGCCTGTCTTGTCATCTCCATTCACACAGGGCTTCCAGTCAACCCTCTGCTCTTAAGCTCTTGCTGTGTTTCTCTGTGCTTGGACCATTTAAATTTGTACTCCGACTTGAGAAAGTGATGTAGTGTACGCAAGCCAGCTCTCCCTAGAAATGCTGTAGTAAGTGGAATTCAGGAATTAACAATTGGAGAAACAATCAAAATACCGAAAGATGGTCAGGTAGTTAAGAACTACCTATTGCTCACTGGACAAGCTCAAACTGCTGCCCAGAAGGACAAAGTAAACTTTATCTCGTGTTTTGCTAATCCCCCTGGGCTGTCAGGGTAGCATTAATTGTCTGTGAAAACAAAACACGGGTGAAGGGTACCTTCTCACTGCTTGAGAGCCCATCTGTACTAAAGGAGAAGAAACAGAAATGTATCTAACAGGTTAGTTGGAAAGCTTTCAACAACACAGACTCAAAAAGGATTTAGAAGGATTAGTTCTTTCCCCTTTTTAAATCAAGCAATTTAGAAATTGTAGGAATACCTGTACCATCACTTCTTGTAACATAAATATGAATATGAGAGCCTCCTCTTATAAACATTAATCCCAATTTGCAACATCCCGTATGTGTCTGTTAAATTTGAGTTATCTGCCTATTTTACTCCACCTATAGTGCTGAAGGAGAACACTTGCCAACAAGTGTTTAGTAGGCAGCAGCTGTTGGGTTTTAAGGCATATGTGTGATCATGATGGTATACGGGCAGAAGGAAACAAGTAATTAAAAGTAGATTTTCATATGGTACAGTGCTTTGTCAAACCTGACTCAAAAATTATCTATCTTACCCTATGATTACATATCTCCTAGGAGCATAAGAACAATTGAGTTGCTGTTCTCTACCTCATATGTATTTGCTAAATTCTTGTGACAGGATTGCTTGTGCAGTGATTGAAAAACTAGAGGTAACTATTTGTGTTGCTACAGGCCAAATTTATCTGTAAGACTTGAATATCAGTGCATAAGAGAACCTTTATGATTTTTCTGCTTATCAGCTACAACTGCACATGAGAACTGCTTTATCAGAGGTGGTGTGCATATACAAACATAGCACATCTGATAATTTTTAATCGTGTGAAGTAGAGCAACTGTAATTTATAAATCTTAAACACATCTTGAAAACAATACAAGTGGCAAGTTTCCTCTCATCTAAATGACAAGATTTTTTCTTCGTCGTGTTAAGATAAAATGATTCCAATGTGCTTGTTTTGGAGGTGACACTTAACAGGTTACTTTTTGCACCAACTTCCTTCCCTTTCTTCTTCATTGCATATAAAGTTAAGAGAATGATGGATTTTATTCATCTCTCCAGTAGATGAAAATGGAAGCTTCACAAACCATGCAGTAGCACTTGCACTGTCTGGAGCAAGTCAGCCCTGGCTTCCTGCACATCTAACCGGTTTTGTGTAAAACAATTATGGAAACTTTTTTCCTGTATTGATTTCAGATTAAATTTCACAGAGGGGAAAATTGTTCCATGTCAAAAACAGATGACATTTCATCAATTACTTTTTTTTTTCCTGTATTTCTGTTTTAGCCATGTGACAAGCGTGAGCCTACCCTGCTAGTGCAGTAAAATAAAATGCCTAAGGAGAAGGTGCATTTGACAAGCTGGGAATGAACAAGGGCCAGGTGGAACAAAGCTGTAGAAATTAATAGGAGTACCTTCATGATCAACAGCTCAGTCCTAAACCTAGAGTGAGGCAGTTACATCAACTCTTCCTGAGATGCCTTGCACAGCTCAGACTTAAAAATACCAACCATCAACCAACAACAACCAAACACCCTCAGACAATAGAACTACTAGAAAAAGTAAGTACTTTAAAAAAACCCAACTACTTCTGACACTTTTTTAATCAAAAAAATGAGTTGTGGAAGACAGCTCCTGCTGTTCAGTTACCATGATGTTACTTTTTTACCCCACTCTCATGCCTTTTATTTTTCAAAAGGTCACATTCAACAAAGGATGATACAGACAAGAGTCTTAGTTAAAATAAATCTTGGTTTTGTTTGTAAGAGGATAAAGAGAACAGAAGAAAAATTATTAGACAACTGCAAAAGAACTAACAAACAGGTGACTGGTAATTAGTGTTTAATGCCACCTATAATGAATGTTTCCCACTGGGAAAAACGTGGGAGGCAAGTGCATTTTGCTCCTCTTAAGTCACAAGCCGGAGCAGAACGTAAAACAGCACCTAACACCACAGTCACTTTACGTATGTTCAAGTTTTTACACATCTGCAAAGCAGAAGTAGTAGCAGCCGTTTGGATGTTCTTTCTTAATGGTTCTCAGGGTGGGCCTGGGAAACTCAGAAGGACCTGGTTCTTGTGACATCGAGCTGGAGCTGCAGCTGCTGCTTCTGCTGCTGCCTCCAGCCACCTGCACTCTACCCCTTTCCTCAGCAGGGGAGACCTGGGGGGAGCCTGGGCTCAGGTACCCAGCAGTGGTCTGAGTAGACACAGTAGCATATGTGGTCGGGCCAGTGTTGTTTTTCACATAGACGTTTTTGATAGCAACAAGCGTATGTGCCATGACACTGAGGCTGTTACTCAGATCTTGCATGCCTTGCTGCAGCAGCCGGAGATTGTGGTTGACACTGTCAAAGCCAGACTGGATCACCTGCATCTGGGTCTGTTGAATCTGCACTAGGTCCTCTTCAGTTATTTCACTGTGGTCTGCCTGGGACCTGCCTTTTGTTTTTGCTTTTACTTTCCCAGAGGAACCACTGCCCGATGTCCCCAGAAAAGGCAGCTGCTCCTGGCTAGGTGGAACCACTGCCATGTCCTCAGAGCTTTCTTCTGGCTCTACCACCTTCACTACTATTTCTTCTTTGAGGTTCATATTCTCAAGACTAGATTGATGAGATGGGCCAGGATTGTCATTAAACCCTAGAGGAAACAGGAGAAAAGTAGAGTAAGAAACTTCACGCCCTCAGTGATGAGAGAAATGTGTTCTCATCCACTACATACTACCATTAGTGCTTAAACCAAGGCACTAAGACTCAGTGTGTTCACTACCTTTTATGATTTAGAATGCATATTGCCATGACAGGCAGGAAGAAAATTGTAAAGATGTTTCCATTTAACTATATATTTGCATACACCAGATCCCCAGCACAGGAACCGAGCTTCAGGTTCCAAGAGCCAGAGCCCCCTGCAAGCTATCACGTTCCCGGCTACACACACCGTAACCAGTCGCAGCAGTGCCCAAACACCGGGACTGCAACTTGGTACCGAGGGCGATCGTTTCTGCGCCCTAACGCAATGTCTCTCCGGTACGTGCGCAGCTCCAGCCCCGCAGCACCCTGTATTGCCTAGAAGGGCACGCTGGAGCAGCTCTTCGCGTCCGCAAGGGTAAGTATACAAACGGGAACACGGAGAGCTGGGTCCAGTGCCCCACTGACAAGCACCTCCTGCGAGGCAGGGCTCACTATTACGCGCCGTTTTGATCCACGTTCATGACCTGCAGCAGGGAACCTCCCAGGTGCGTGTACACGTACGTTTTCATTCCCATGGAGGAAAGGTAGGTGCCCAAACCCGACACGGGGCTGGTACCCGCAGCCCCCTGTGCACACACGGGGAGCAGGAAGCCTGCAGCGGGTCAGAGCCGTTCCTTCCCCGGGAGGCCGAGGAGGCGGCTGCTGGAGGGGAGGCCGGGCGGAGGGTCCGGGACGGCGCCGCGGGAGTCGGACCGGCACTCACCCATCTCCCCCACGACGGCGCCGGGCAGCTCCAGCGTGTCGATGCCGCCAACGATAGGCACGGCCTCGGCGGGCAGCAGGGACCCGTAGGCGCGGTGGTGGTGGAGGTGGTGGTGGCGACGACCGGGCGGCGCGGCGGCGGGCGGCATCTCCTCGGGGGCTAAGAGGAGGCCGAGGGGGGCGGCGGGGCCCGGCGGCCCGCAGCCCTGCGAGAGGCGGCAGAGCTTGCTGCGGTCGCGGCGCTTCAGGTCCCGCCAGCGCTTCTTCAGGTCCTCCACGTCGCGGGGACAGGCGGCCACCGGGTTCACCTTGTGCCGGATCAGCTCCCACACCTTCCGTTTCTGGCCCGGGGA